>JBAJMU010000001.1:8158849-8281840 GCA_037952995.1 Hyposoter didymator | reverse complement strand
GGGAGAGCAAATAGACAGAACAGAAACAAGTATAATTTGCGGCTCGGCGAAATGAACCAAGAAAGTGTTATTGCACGCGGGAGAAAAGGAGAGAGAGCGAGAGAAAGGGAGAGTCGTACGCGAGGGGATGGTTTAAGTGTTGCGCCCCAGCGTCTCTATTAAACGAGCGTCTAAACTCGCCTTTTACTTAGCGCCGTATTGCTCCTGTACCTAAGAAAACAAATAGTGAGCGAGAATGGACGTATCAGCTAGCCCTCGCCGTTCCGCATGCACGTAATTTCCAACGTTTTTCTGCCGGAGATTCCACCGTTTCAATCGGCGAGGAGATTCCGAGACAAAGCCGTGCCCCCAGGGCCACACACATTCCATTCTTTTTTGCTCTTCGATGTTAATAATGCGCGTTTGCCATCAGCATATGGGAGAGATTTTATTCAATTTTTCTTCGCCTTGTAATCTCGTTCACAGTACTCGTTAGTATTGATATTCAATAATCAATTTTTAATGAGAACGACGGACAAGAATGTTTTAAACGGGAAAAGTTTGGCACTGGGAAAAGAAGATCACGAAGAAAAATTATAGAGCGACTGCTTCAAACGATGTTCGGAAAAGATGCAAGCGAATGCGCTTTTCTACGTTCTGGAAAATAAATGCGAGAGACGTTTCGTAGTTCGCAATCATATTCAAGAAAAAAAAACTCTCACGCCTTCGCATTTGCCGACGAAAAATTCGAAATAGGGCTGGTCGAGAAGACTCCTTGCATCAAGATGAACTTGAGGTAGATGGACCTCAAGAGAACTTGTTTTTAAAAACAAGCTGTAAAAAGCTTTTACGTCATTTGCTCCCTGAATGCTGTTGTTTGTTAGTCGAGGAACTATCCGGAAATCATTCGGACTCGCGCTAAGCGGATTAGAAAAAGTATCGAGAGAGTCTCGACTTGAAAACTTTCTGTACATTCCATGTTTTTACCGTTTTCCTCACTCACACCAACGGTCACGTGCCTTCATTAATTTCTCTCTATGAAATATATCCAATTGGGTGGTAGAAAAAATTGAAAAATCATCGCGTTAGCAAACGAGCTTAATTTGCTATCCAACAGTTCCAATTCGATCGGAAACCGCTGAATTATGACGAAATGAAGCGATTGAGCAGTTTCGCAATTGAAATAAATGGTAGTAAACTTTACTGCGAGATATATAATGAAAAAGAAGTGCGGCGAGAAGTTAAAGCTCGTCGATGTACAGAGTTGTCCACTTGAAATGGCTAGTCTGGAGCAGCAATAACTATATCGAATGTGTATACTCAAGATGTATTTAAATTTTCGTTGGTTTAGAACTGCGAACCCGAGTTTGGCAGTCTCTGCAAAGTAAACTTTCTCTACTGCAGAGGAAGTAATTCATTCAGACTTGTTTACGTAAGGAGTGACGGAAAAGTAGTATAGAAATATAATTTTTTTTCCCCTGTAGTCCTTACATCGGTCCGTAGCCTATTTTTTTCTGCAGTGGAAGGTAAAACTGAAATTGGCCACGCCCGAAGGCGACATCAAATTTCATAAAAACCTAATTAACCATGAAATTCATAAAATGAATGCATGTTAAATAAACCAAGCACAATCTGACCTTGTTTATTTACAATCGAATGATTCATGATGTTCGCCTGAAATACGTAACCCACGAAAATGCACACGAATATAAAGAATCGTTTGAGTTGAATTTTCATGAAAATAGTGGCAAACAATAAAATGGGAACAACGCAAATACGTTTGCAGAAAAAAAAAACATTTCTTTTTTCCGATTCGGTAATAAGTATTTTGCAAATAAATCATCTAAAAACCGTTTACTGGTACCAATGCGTTTCACGATTTTTGACATTCTCGTATATGAGGAATAAGGGATTAAAAAAATGAATGAAAAAGGAAAAATAAAAAAGAATAATGATACTGACGTTCGTCGGGTTGGCGTTGATGTTTGTTGGACTACTGACCGCGTTGCTGTGGGTCTGATCGGTCTTTAATTCCCGATGATTGCTGAACTGTACGTAGACCGCACGGTTCCTCAATTGTGCACCCGACGACGAATAGTATGCCACCATCGTCGAGGCAGCTCCCTCATCAGCCATTTCTAGGAAAGCCTGCAACGAAACAAAGGAAAAAAACCAAATTTATTATTTTACAGCTCATTTTTGACTAGTATGGTGGAGATTTCCGTATAATTGTTATTCAGGTAGTTGGCGGAGTTTCTGGCTCCTTAGCAATCAATCAAAATGTCATGGATTTTTATGAATGACTCGCTCGCGGTTTTTGGTCATCTACGATTTTTAAAAAATATTCCCAAGCCACCTGGAACTACAAATTCCATTGAGTTTTTTTTTTAAGGCACTGGATTAGTCGATCCGCACAATATGTGATAAATAACCTATATTTTGGGTGATTTCCAGTGAAGTTGAATTGCCCACTATAACAGTTCGTTCTTCATGACATTTCTTTCACAGATTTTGTCGTCTTTCGTGGACGGAAAGTAAAAAAAAAGGTAAAAAAAAGTAAGAGGGGTTCTGAAGGGGCTACGCAATTCCTTAATTAATCTACATAATTTCCCAATTCCCCACCCTCCGAGGGCCACCGTTACTCTCCCGCTCGGTTTTCTCCCTTTCCACTCAGCGTTACACCGGCCGAGATTAAATTTCCTTCGTTCTCCAACATCGTCGCAGTTCTTCCAGTGGTACTACTCAGATTCATAGAATTCCGTCAGCAAAGAGACAGAGGGAAAGAGAGAGGAAGGAGGGATAGACCGAAAAAGCGGGAGCCCCGAGAGAACAAAATTGGTTAGGTGAGTTTTGAAATTTGTTGCTAAGTTTTCTCCGTAACGTTGCAAAGTGACCATCGCAAATGTTGACGTCAACGCCGAGAAAAAATACGATGAACCATGTCCATGAGCTTAAATATAAACCAGAAGTTATTGATGAGGCACGAAGCAAATATTCTACTCGATTTTTTCACAAGGAAATGTTTCCTCGACCTAAGAACTGGATGTGCAAATTTTTCTTCGCTAATCAAGCGTTTAAATTTTCGTGGAAAGTAATACAAAGACTTGTATGACGTTTGAAGGGCACAGCTGGATCGAAGCGACGTTGCAGCTGTGCTTTGTGCGATCACAAGATCCAGAGGGGAAGAAAAAGCGATTCGCGATTACGATGGTAGGGCAGAACTCGAAATTATCGTCATTTTGCAAAAGCCCACATGTTAGAAATGCTAGGGGAAATGGAAGGGCTGAAAGAGGAGAGTTTTGGAAACGGTTTGCAAGCGACTCTTTAGTCGATGCCTCTCTCTCTGTCTTCCTTCCTCGTTGTGTGGCAACAAGGGTGGCTAATCTTAGTTCCGAAGGGCTTTTCCAGCGACCGATAAATAACAAACAGCCTGAACCTGTGGTTTCGAGTCACCCTCCATCCTACTCGACCCTCTTGATAGCGACAGAATTCAAGAGCCTTCGTCCCTCTCAAGAGATATGAGAACAATAAGTATTGGCTACCCTTGGTTCTCCTTCGTAATGACACTCGTTACCTATTTATCCCCATTGCTTCGAGTGACTGCATTATTTATTTGACATCGTTCGACTGTCACTCGTAACTCTGTGGTATTTTAACTTCTTTACACTTTTGATTAATACAACGACATCATTTTCCACCGATAAATAAGAAAAGAACGGTGGCAGCGATGGTAGAGCCGATCCAACTTTTACAAATAACTTGTTTCGCAACGTACTTTATTCCTTCCGAATAATCATAGTGAAATAAACTGTTTTTCTAGATTAATGTGTCGTCGTCAATATTTATGGTAAGAAATACACAAAAAAGTTTTATCTTTTATCCTGGAAACGTTAAACCAAACACATCAATTTCCAAGGCTTCCATTTCCCCTTCGCGAGAATTCGTTTTTTTTTCACCATACCATGCGCTCTGTCGTAAAAAAAAAAAAAATGACAAAAGAATGAAGACGAAGGGAACTCATGGTATCGAGAGCTTTATAAACGGTGTTTGAACAAAACGCGACCAAGTGAAATGAGACTTTCAATGACGTTTCAAGCAGACGAATCGTATAAGAACGAGATGAATGTTCACCAGCACCCCTCTTTTCAATCGTACCCCGTCAATCTTCATACCGAGATAGAGGACAATCGGAGATCGCGAAATCTAGTGAAACGGTTGAGTAGGAAGAAAAGTTGACAAAGTTATTCAATCGTGGAAAGCAAAAAAAAGGATGCGTTAGGGAGAGAAGAAATAGGGCGAAGAGCGCGAGTTTACCGACACTCTTTACACAAATCCAAAGGAAGTATAACGCAACGGCAGTATATACTTTACGTACGGCTCCTGCGTTTGTATTTTTCGCTCTCCAGGTCTAGTGGATTGCCTTGTAACGACGAAAGAGCTGTAAGTCCTTCGTCTTCATGCGTTACGCTCTCATGAACTGTGCCTTTTTCTTCGTCATCGTTTTCCCAACCATCCGCGTGTATCTATATATGGATTTACATATAGAATTCTTACTTCCGGCTCGTCGAACTTATTTCGACTCACTTTCACGCTACACACCAGTGGAAAATACATTCGCTTCGAGGGGCATTACTCTTCGCTTCGCCGAATTTTTCCAAGAGCCATGGAAAATCTGTAGAATTCGTCGCAAAGTTTTTGTAGCCTTCACCGTGACTTGGGTCGTACAGAACGGATCCGTCTTTCGAACATGTTTTTCAAGGCGAGAAAAAATCGTTTTTCTTTCCATAAAGGGACCAACGGTGCAGCAATAAAGTGGAAAGAATAATCAAAGTCAAGGCAGCTCTGTAAGTTCAAAAATACAATTTCGACCGAAGACATTGGAGGCCAAAAGGTGGCAACTATTAAGGATTTCGTGATGATGTGTCGAAAGTATTAATCAGACTTGCATGTTGCTCTTCGTGAAGCTGTAGCAGTAGCAAAGCCGTATGAGCTCAAGAGACAGTAGATGTGAACGTTCGTCCGTACACGAAGAGCATTGGTTAATGAATAAAAAATAAACCAGAGGGGGTGAGTAACTGGGATGAATTTTCAGTCGCAATGTTTTTCTGCCACGCTGAGTCTCCAGCAGGCATAGTCGTGGGCAAAATTCGTAATGGAATATCTGGAAAGTTGGTCCTGAGTAAACATGGACCTGGCTAAAGTGGAGTCAAAGAAGTGGCAGAAGGAAAGCGTGGGTGAAAGAGTCAGAGTAACATAAAGAGGGGAAATGAGACAGGAAAAAGAAAGAGGTGGAAGGGAAAAAGCTCAGACATGATGCAGAAAAGCTCGATTCTGTACTGAGCTGGATGTATGTCCTCGTCCCCTCAGCAAACTTATGCATTCGAGAATTTCATTTTAATTACACCGCGTCGTTTCACGGACGGATGGAAGATGGAGAGTAAGCGATGACGAGAGATACGAAAAGGGTACGACAAGTGCAAGCTGATGAAGGTGTAAGTTAGACTTGATATAACGCTTTGGAGGACGTTAAAGTCGCAGCAGAGCAACAGTCGTTTCATTTCGACGTTTCTTACACGCAATTTCAACATGGATATCACGCTCTGCTTTCGTAACCCTGTATAACGCAAAAGACAGATTCAAATGCAAGGACTACGAACTTTGCGAAGAAACGATGGAGTTGCTTTTTTATTTCTTGGGTCTATACGTGTCTAAAGATCACGGGAAACAGCCGCACACGCGCGGGTTTTCATACATGGTTGAATAAAAGTTTAACCGTGTATAAAATCAGATAAAATGACGTTGAACTTGTTATCAAAACGGAAGAGCAGCCTCATACATACGAAGTGTCAAGTTAGCGGAATTATAATTACAATGACAATCCATAGTGTTCCTTCCATTTTCACTTCATTTGGTATTTCTTTCCGTTAATTGTCTATTTTTTATGCAATTCAAACTTTTCACCGTGAACGATTCATATTGCCGCCTCTGACGCGGTCTTACGAGCTAGTAGAGGACAAAACTCTCGTGGAGCTGTGGGCCCAAGGTAGCAGTTTTAGGAAATCGTTCCCTCGTACAGTACTTCAGATAATCCTGACGATACATTCGTTTCAGATGCTGCGATAAAACTATGTGCAGTATTCAAGATATTTGCATGCGATCAAAGATTCCACAAGTTTCACACGCGTTCTTCCGCGCGGGGAGGAGTAAAAAAAATTTTACCTTGTGCGGAACACTCCCGAATGTTTTTTTATAAGCTTTTCCCTCAATTAGAAAAAAATACATATGGAAAAGAAAACGGGGAGTGCTGAATGCTCGGTTTCAGAGATTTGACGATTCAGAATGAACGTTATTGAACGTATATGAACCTTACTTATTTCCCAAGCTCTGAATCTCATGTTGGACAATTTCCAGCAAAGTTTGCGCAAGGTGTAGGTTTTTATATTGTTTTGATGCATAACAACGTACATTATTAGACTATTTCGCGGGTAATATCCAACTTTTAAAACGTTTACTAGAAAGTTTACTTCGGAACGTGACTGTAGCCACGTAACTACCTTAAAAAAGCGATTAATCTGAACTGCATCCAAACGAAAGCGTAGAAGCGACCTGGAGCTAGTTGCTAGTTTAATAAAATCTAAATGTAACTGATTGGAGTTAATGAAACGTAGTAACATTTTTTTAAGAAGAGCTGGCTGCACCGTCCGGCCCAAAAAAAGGTGGATGCGGATAAAGGTATACGAAAGTTTATGGACAACGTACTATGCTGAGGAAAACATCGCTATTGCGCTATTATGAGCCCTCCACCTCCCTCTCTCTGCAACACCCACAACAGACTCCCGATCCATAGCCTCATCCATTTCAATTGCTGCGAATAGCTCCGCCGAAGCGCGAGAAAACGCCTGGTATTCTCCTAACGTGCGATTATTTTCTTTTTATCTTTTGGATTTTCTTTTTTCCGCTATGTTCGAATCGATATCGGTTAGCGCTCTTTTTACTCTTGCCACCTCTCCTCCGCCTGGCCGCAATCTCGTATCAGGCGGTTTTCGTCGTGAAGTAGAACGCGAGGAACCCTCATTGTGGAGGAAACTAAAGTACAACCGAGGCGGAGAGTGGGATCGGATGAATCGATTGAACATGGAATATGAGACCCAATGGAAAGAGCGAGGTCTATCTTGTATTCTTACTGTAAAAATGTATACAGGGGTTAGCCGTTCATCATTTTTCAATCCTGAACAGCGGCATTCGGTGAAACAGGAAATGTAGGAATCAAAACTGGAACGTTATTTGCGTAGACATTTTAATATGCACGTATTATATTTCTCATAATGACGAAGACTCCTTTCAGTTCCAATGTCAGTTGCTGCATTGATGTTGCATAAATTCATGTTTTTTAATTTGATAAACAATTTCCGAATCACTTCTCGCACGACTTTTGATTTATATCAACTCTTAATCGATAAAAGGAACCTGGCAGTACAATTTTCTCTGTAAGAGTGAATCTCGAAGCTTTTCCTGCTGACAGCTTAATTTTCAAAAACTCGAAAGATGAAGGCGTTTTAAATTATTACCGAAAGATCGAAATAACGGCATGTTCGGCATTCAGAATTCATGAACCCAGTGGAAATGTTGAATATTTTACAAAACTTCGTGGTTACGCGAGCAATATACGCAAATGAGCACTATGAATGTCCATTTCCCATTATTTTTCAATGTTCCAGTAATGCCGTTAACGAGGTAACCGTTTCATGTGATTCAGGCAACGAAGGTCTGTTGAAACCGAATACTTCACGGTCTCTCAACAGTTTTGCATTCATCTCTCGGTCAGTTAGACGGAATATTCTTTGAGAATGAGAAGGTCATATCTACTGGAGGGGTTGCTCAGTTCGCGTTTTGAAACCATCTGAAAAACAGCAGTTTCGATTTTCAAAAAAACTTGATATCCAAAATTGATTTAATTGGAATCTCATGGAAACTTTCATATTCTTGAGATTCGAGAAAAGGAAATTTCCGATCTTTTTCGGGAAGTGCTTTGCCTACCTCTATCTTAAGATACGCGTTCATGGACGCAGATAGACATATTCGCGATGCCCATATCGTAAATGAAAAACGAATGAAGATTCGACTTTCCAGAATTTCAGCTTCCGCCCCATGAGTCTTCGGCTTATATGATGAGAAGAGTTTATACATTCCACTCACGTTTTGAAATTCAGGCTGGGAGACCGTCAATTTGTGTGAGGATTCTACGGAAGAGCGCTTTGCTTCATATGCTATGGAACGGCTGCGGTATGAAGGACATGAAGGTTTTCGGAGGAAGAGGACGAGATATGAGAAGTACGGGTAAATGAGCACTCGGCATGTGTGACTGTGCCTCGTTGTTCGCAAACGGACTCTATAGGAACCTTGACCGAATTCTTGGCAATACGTGAATTCCGATCTTATGCCAGATCCATTCGGGTGTACAAGGAGGAAGGAACGCTAACAAGGAGGGTTGGAGAGAGTTTGAAGACATATTCAGGGTGCCGGGGAATATGCTTGCCGGCCAAAACATTAATGGTTGCTTAGCAATCGATCGCTATATCCAACGCACATTATCATGGATAATTTCGCGTAATTCCTTCCTTTCCACGTTAGGATAATGCACACTCGACGAATTGATCGGAACAGCGATGCACATCGTCGTATTTCGCTGTCTGAAATTCCCACAGCTCCCTTATTCTATTTTATTTGTCGTTTTTCCACAAATTAATTCCCTGGGGTCGACTGGAACGATGTGTGCAATCCTCAGTACCTTCGTTATTCGTGTTCATAATTAACGTAACTCAATATAGTAACGTATCCATTTTCAGGCGGTTGGAAGAATAGGACGATCGATAGCAGGCAAGATTTTTTCAGGAAATGCCTCTAGAGAGCAAATGAACGTGCAATTTTCATCAGCAACAGATGAGTTGATTGAAATTTGGCATAGTACGACGCACCATGTTGTTGCATTGCCGAGTATCTCGCTCTCTCTCTCTCTCTCTCTCTCTCTCTCTCTCTCTCTCTCTCTCTCTCTCTCTCTGACACTCTCGTTGCGCTCTTGAACCTTCCCATATCGTTTGGTCCTGCTCCGAAGGCACAGCCCCATTACAAGGAAAGCGCAGGGTATGTTTATGGGATCGTATATCTTCGGATGCCCGGGGGATGATTATTATTTTAGACATACAGATATGTATATATGTCGTTCAGTCGAGGGTAGTGGACGGTGTGAGACGGGCTTGTGGCTCCACCGGTCGCGTGCAAGTTGGCCGATGTAACGACGCCGGTAACCATCCCCCTTAAACCCGAGCCTCTCACCGAAGGTCCGGAGCATCCCCCGAAATCCGGATCCCAGGGATTACTTGTAGCGGTCATGGTTCGCTACGCTGTATCCCATACACTATATTATATATCGCATGAAGGATATAACGTATGTATGTAGTATGTAGTGGAGTTTTACATGCATACCCTTGGCGGGTTTGTACATGGTGTGCTTCCCGTACCCCTTCTTTCATCCCGTTCCACCTTTTTCTCTCATCCCTTTTCCACCATTCACACTTCCCCATTCGTCTCCTCTCCACTACGCACACATGGACCTACTATTTTACGTGGGTTCCGAACCACAGAGAGTACAGCTTGGGACACTTAGAAAAATCCATTGGTGTCGGCGGGAATCGAACCCGGGGCCCACTGTGTGAGAGCCGGGCTCGTTACCACTGAGCCACTGCCTCTCCTAGGATATAACGTATATTTGTGTGTTTATAAATATCAACTTATACACAAACATTTCGAAAGTAGGTTTGGGTTCTCCAAGGCTCACACACCATTTCCGAGGTTCTTTATCGTTGTAGGTTTATCTATGTATCGACGTTCCGATAAACTCGTTGTGGGCCCGAACCTACGTCTTCAATATTTTGGAGCCTTCGTAGGCCATTGTCTGTTTTCGATTCAGCTCCGTTGACATAAAAGAAAAAATGTGAAATGAAATCGTCGTTGATGGAGTAAGGAAGAAGGTTCGTCACACTCATCGTAATTATCAAGCAATCACACTGGACCAGCTGAAGATTCGTTGAATATGTCTCGTTTGGCACAGTCAACAAAGACAGGAAAAAAAGTTCCTTCTGTACAATGAAATGTTTCAAAAAACGTTGTAATTGTTGCGACGATGAATACAAGTGCCTTTTTTATTCATTGCGCTAAAAAGCTCTCGTATATCGCCGAATGAAGATGAAGGAGTCACTGAGAAGGAACACGATGGAGGAAAAAAAAAGTATCATAATTACAAAATTGGGAACAACGAGTTTTATTCTCACAGCCTTCTCTAGCCTCTACGAGGTTCTCGCTGGGCCACACTGGAGCCTCTTCAGCTGTTCACCGACGTGCACTCTTCTTCTTCCTTTCAATTCTCTCTCTCTCTCTCTCTCTCTCTCTCTCTCTCTCTCGCACGCTCTCTTTCTCGCTTTATGTGTATATTTTGTAAAAGTTACCGGGCGAGAAGAAGAAGCTTTTCAAAGCGGTTTTCCCCCACGAGTGGAATAAAGGAAAATGTTTAAAAAAAAGTTTCCTTCGTTAGGGAAACGCCGGGGAGAATTGGGTAAAGCGGGATAAAAAAATTCGCAGTATCTAACTTTTCGTCAAGCAGATAGAAACTCCCTGATGTTGTTTCAGCTTCCAACGCTCGATCTATAACGTTGGAATAAATAATTATATATCCGTCCGTGCCCTACGTAATTTTTTTCCTTTACTTCCCTTCAATCGATTCGTTAACATTCAATTTTTGGTAAATCATGATATGGTACTGAGGTTGTTGGCGTGATACATGACTACACATTCAGTCTCGTAACTGCGAGGTAAGGCCCGGGTCTTTGCGTAAAGAGTCGTCAACCACGAGTTATTTTCTGATTTAAATAAACGAGAGGCAGCCTGGGGCTGAAACTGTTTCTGAGCAACCTGCTGGCGGATTCAGTCGAATAGCGTGGTGGAAGAGAGGAAGCGAGAACAAACTGTGGAGAGGGAGGAGCAGGATGCCAACGGAAGAACACAGAATGACTCTTAAAGTTCCCCTTCTCGTTTTACACTCTCATCAGCACTGTACACGTGGAAAAGGTAGAATATGAATGCAATTTACTCAAGCTATGAGAGATGGAGAACGTGGTTTGGAAACATCAATATCGTATTCTGTAGAACTCTGTTTCAATTCCTTCTCCCTCGCCTAGTTTCGAATGCTTAAAGGATTCGTCTCAATGAACGGATTGCTTCTTCGTTGCCGACTGAAATAATAAGTCTCGACGTGGATATATGCTCGGAGATTCCGGATCGGGATGCTGAGGTGGCCAACTACCTGAACACGCCGTCGTACAAGAGTGCAAATGGAAAAACTGAGGGAAAGGAAGGAAAAGTGGATAAAAGCGATGCGGGGAATCATTCGAGGCGGCGATCGAATGGATATACAAAAAGGAATCGCAAGCACTAACTGGGTACATTCTCTCGATGAATCCAAGAAAAATGGGATCGTTAATACGCACGCCATATGGTTCAATGATAGTGGACTCGGGGCTTTCCATGGTGTTACGTCGTTCACACTGTATGGCTCCACAAGAAGATGAGTGTCGGAAGAGGAAACGTTTAGTTTGCTCTATAAGTATATAAACGGAATGCCATACATCCAATATAAGCACGAATTTCCAGCGACTCAGAGGTTGATGGCCTCACGCTACGAGACCCTCCTAAGTGTCTATATCTCAAAATTTTCTCTATGAAACATGGTCCCGCCAACCAGCGATCCTCGTTTCTACTTGAACCGAGCATATTTATCACTATAATTTGATGCTTTATATCATACGTATGCGGCGGGCTGTAATCAATGTTTACGGTCCTACACGATCGTTTTACTGCGATCGTACTGAAAGCCCCTGTCTAGAGGGCGTCTTTCTTGCCGGGACAACTTCTAATAAGGTGCGGCAATATGCGAAGGAATTTGCGAGTTGAAATCTTTTTTTGTTGGCGATGTGATGGAAATTTTGGGTTTCTTTTTCAGTCTGTAAACGTAAGAGTCGGCCTTGACCCAATCTGGGCAATCGGAAGCTCGAATTATTATGAAAAATTAATACGATCCCGTGCAGGAAATTGCGAGTTGTCCAGATATGCAGTACGAATGGATTTTTAGATGTGATATTTTAATATAGTTGATTATTTTCTTAATTGATAATTTGCACGCCGTCATTTGAGGAACGATAATTTTTGTAGGTATAGCTGGGAATAAATTGACTGAATAGAAACAAGAAAAAAATCAGAGAAATAGATTTTCCAGCCTCGTGTCTAGGAGAACGTATTTCTAGTTGGCAACTGCTCGACCTTTGACCATTTTGCGTGCGTCATATGACGCAAAGAGGCTCCGGAAGGCTCAATGGAATCATGAAAATATGAGGATCTCCGGGGCGTGCTGGTGGGCGTGGAAAAAAGCTTTGTCGTCGTCAAGGTATACTCTAACATACATTTTTGCGACCCACTAGAGTCTCCTTTCAACCCCTTTACATCATCCACCTAACCCAACCTCCGGCTTCCGTATCGCAACCGACGGGAAAACACACTTTTGCGCACGTACTGTTTCATCGCACACACAAGGTCACACACATGTCGTCATTAGATTGAAGCATATGGGGGTGTAACCCGGAGGTCGAAATATTGGAAATACGTTTACGAGAACGAAAGAAAACCGCGTTAGTACGAGAATTCACTATAAGAAAAACGATTTCCTCACCTATACGAGCCTCGTTTAAAAAACATCAATGTTCATAGCGTTGGATCGATACTAAATACGACAATAGTACCGGAAAGTAATAGAATTTCTTGCCTCGTTTGCAAGATTTATCGGTCCTTCAAAGGAGACTATTTTTCAAATATATTTTATAGCTCCTGTGAGCTCGTACGAAGATTTAATCGAGCCATCAAAATTTATTGACTCAATAATATTAATTTCGACTAAAGACCGTGTACGTGAATCAATTTTGATAAATTTTTCAGTCTTGCTCCGAAAATGTATCGCCAAACAAGTTTCCCTCTTGGGCAACGTTTTGTGCGAAGAATAAAAGCCAAGGCAAAGTCTCGGGGTGATTTTCCGAGCGAGAGACCAATGAAAAATTGAAAATTTCGTCAGATATGCTTTTGCTGCAATCCCGTGCGTTTCCTACACCACCTTCATAAATCCAGGGCCAAAACCACCTCCACTTTACTATGATGCATGTGCTGTTGGTGCCACATCGTGCAGGGATGCGACACGTTGAGCGAACACGACTGGCCGATTGCGTCACAGCTGAGAAAGTTCCTAAGCACCTTTGGTGGTCGTTTTTAAGCGTGTTTGCATTGCCACCCGAGGGGATTAATCAGGTGCGCTGGCTGTATCGCTAAAGGTTTCTATAGTTTCCTATGGTCCTGGGCTAATGGGACACAGTCACGAATAAGTCAACTGCAGCCGCGTGCAAGCGGAACAAAGTTAAAGGAGGCGACACGGTGGAAAAATAAAGAACCTTGTCGACTGCTTGTAACAATAATTTCGACTAGTTTGGAACGCTGAGGGAAAAAGATGAATGGCACAAAATACTTTGTCGTGGCGCGATGATAAAAGTTGGCGCGAGTTCGTCAAAAAAGCGATATTTCCGATGGTATGACGATGTCGTAAAAAATTGCACTTGATTGTTAGATCGGAATAAAAAAATTGATAACAAACATGTTTCCGCGTACTAAATGGATACTGGATCCGCCAATACAATTATAGTGGCAGAACGAACATGCAGTTTCGCACAGAACGTTGAGTTTTGACGATTGGACCGAAGCCCAGCGTCGAATTCGTTGGCCAGCGCATAATTTTCGAGTTATCAAACCTTTCGGTGTAATAAACTCGCAGAAATAGGAACTCGTATACAGTGTTTTATTTGTGTGTACATGCGTGTATATAGGGAAAAAGAGAAGAGGGAATATACACGTGTAGAATGTTTCGTATCTCGAGTCGGATATTGGGTAGAGAGAACGTTCGGATCCTCACGCTTTGTTCGCAAATTAATACGGCGCCGAGGAAAAGCGGATTAACAGCACGAGTTTGAATCGGTTCGTTTCGCGAAATACACATGTACACAGATGAACACACACATGGAAAATTGCATATACCGGAGTTGAGCACGGGAGATTTGTCCCGAAGGGTAGTTTTGGGTGAGCGGTCGGAAAACGGGGTAGGGGAGGAGGTGAGGTACGATAAAACGGACGTTGTTTTCTGTGAATCGTTGCCTTCGAAACTGCACAACACCCCTATACGATGGACAGGTCAAACTGAAGTGAGATAAAAAAAAGAACGCAGCCGGGGTATGCATGGTTTTGAGGGGCTGGATCGGGGTTGGACCGTTCGGAAAATTGATAAACCAAATCGGGGAGGCTTGGAGTCCTAGTCGAGCGCAAAATTCGATTCTATTTTTTGAGCCTCGATATCTGTGTATACCATGAATAGTGCGTCACATCCAAACTGGTACACCGAATTTTCCCCTTCGTTCGTAAAATCGAGTTTTGTAATAGACACAGAAATGTCCAAGTAATCATTGCTTCGTTTGTCCACGAATCACATGGCTGTTTATGAAGAGGCGAGGCACGAACAAATACTACTTGTCAACGAAAATGCTGCCTGTTTATTTTCCAAAAATAGCGATTATTCATAACCAGAGAAAACAATATACATCAGTCACATAAATTGACATGAGTCGTTACAGAAAAGATTTTTAAAAATTTATTTTTATGGCGTATCCATCGAAGAAGAGAAGCGTGTAAGAAATTCCCATAATATATCACATTGGAAACTCTGAACGTGATTCTTTTAGGACAACGTCGTTATTGACCGGAAAGAAAACAAGCCTCGAACAAAATTTTCTATGGAAATGCATGTGTAAGATTTTTGTCTTACATTGCATCATTTTTTTCTATTACTAACAATCAATTCATGATTCTTATCAGAGTTTTTATCATTTTCGAAAGAAACGGGTACCGTTTAATAAAAAATCAGAACAACGATAAAATCCCACGTACTTCTTGAGCTATTCTTACGCATGATCGAAAAAAATGATTCCCAAGTTAACATTTTTGTGAAATTTGTTCCTGTGTTCATGAAGCAAGTTATTGACTGATATTTCTTGAATTTTGCGTCCTCATAAAAAAGTTTACACAACAATCTATTTTTATAGCCAATTCCAAAACATTATCAAGTGAAAATCGGAAATTAATAATTTTCAACAAAATCACAATAATTGTATGTGATCGAAATAATTCACTGCAGGGGAGACTGTTGCTGTATTTTGAGAACATTGGCACATGAAGTGCGTTACAACTGGCGAGAAGGTTGGGTGCTTTGAATCCTCTCGCAGCACTCGAGACTCGGTCGAACGAAGGGGTTGGCTGGAGAATGAGTGTGCCGGCTGTGTGGCAGATTTTCAACGCGAGTTTTCCTCTTGGCGAGGCTGAAATCATTACTTTTCGGCTGTTGCCTAGAGAGTGACTATGACTGCAACACACTTTCGGTCTGTCTCGCATACATACTCGCTCCTTTTCTACTTGCTTTTTCATAAACTCGTCCATTCCAAAAGAGACCTCAGCGGTAGGTGCAGCTATATTTTATGCATAAACATACTATGCATATGTGTGTATGTCCATGTACGAGCGGATGGTTTCGAATGATGAAAAGTGAAACCGAGTGAATTGCAAAAACCAGAGACTCCTTTCATTTGGTGCAACGACATTGCGATGCATTACAGTTCGCTCATTCAAACCGGCTTCGAAGGTCGTGGGCCAGCGATTAATGATTGCAGCGTGAAACAGTCGATTCTCAAACTTGCAATTATTTCGCATAGTTTTAAAAACGATTTTTGTTTCTCAACAGTAACCGTCAATTCCGAGATTCACAAATCAGAAAAGTGGGACGTGAGTTTCTTTTCCTTTTTGGGAACAAAAAAATGTTTCTCTTCCTTCCGAGGCTCCATAGTTCGTAGTGCTGTTTAAAACTGCACGATATGAAATTTGTAAAGTTTTTCGTTGTTCCGTACAGCACGTCGAGTTCATGTTGCTATTCTCACATTTACTCGTTCGAAAACGAAAATCAACGCTAAGTGAGTTAGTGCACAAGATTGAAAAGTTAGAACAGGTCCAAGAACAGTTTGGCAAAGTGAATGAAAGTTGATGATCAACAGTCCGATGTATTTTCTCATGGCAAGTGCATGGGAGAAAAACACGCTCCATACGAGGTTTCAACTAACACGATCGTTCGCAATCTCGGCAAAGTTTTTTGGTTTCAAACCTATTGCAGCACGTTTCTTTATGTGTTTTTCTAACAGTTCCATAGTGAAAGAGAAAAAAAAATATGAAAATTTTTGTTCATGGGTTTTTATGAAAGTTCTTGTCAGATTTGCCCAGAAAAATATCCAAATGATGAAAAACTCAAATTTTTCTGACAGAATTTTTTTTTTTCAAAGAGCTACGTCATCCCTGTGTAATATGATAAAGTTTTCGGGATGATGGACAATTCCGTTTGAACCCGCTGCGGTATACAGCGTTTGTATCTCCTTCATTTTGTTTCTCGAATGCGGCTGACGGTTTTGCCGATTTACTGTGGATTATATTTGATGAATACATACACATAATGGGTTTTTGGAGTCGCGCAAGCTTGGTTCAGTGACCATGCAGAAAGATCACTCGTTTCATTGATGTGCGAGACCGTGCTCCCCCTATTTCTCCTCGAACCAGATTGAAAGCCTCTGAAAGACATTTTCGGAGTCTTCGTTTCTGTTTCCATGAGTTTTCGCGTCCCCGGATCAGACGTACATATGTGATACAATTTGGAAACGCTCTGATGACCGCGCACTTTATGAATGGATTTTAAACAATAACAATCGTATCCACAGCATGCACAGAATAAAAATAAAAAAATATTTAAATGTGAAATAACAAGGATAAGAACTTTCACTCGCTCTTCGCAGTCCGCGCGATCCGTCCTCAGAAGCATGCGATCACAAAATAATAATAACAAAAGTGGTAAAAATATTTCATCCAACCCCATCGATTTTCTCACGATCCCACTCTTTACATTGCTCCTTTTTCCATAAATATTTATTCAAATATATAGTCGACATGGTCAGCACTTGGTCCGATGTTATTTTTATTTTTTTCATCCTATTCAAAACCTTAGCTCGACAGAATAGGGGATTGCAACCTTTCAGCGTCCAATTATTGTCAAGGGAACGTTTGAGTGGAAAAAAAAGCGTCGGATGGGCTTTGTGTGGTTGAAAAAAAAGTAAAAAATAATCCAGATATATACATCAATTTTATTTTTCATCTTTCCACTCTGATGGACGACGGAGGGGCACGAGCTACTGGCTACGAGAGAAAACTTCTTGTAATTCGATTAAGAACACGCAGCGGTTCAACGACGTTGTTGATCTATCAACTTCCGCTTCTTTTATATTCAACCATTGACAGAAAGGTCGATAACTTGGATGTTTTATCGATTAAGGCAAGTTCATTGATTGGACAAACAAAAATCTTTGGTACTGGAATTATTGTGCATTACGAATATGTGTTTAAACTTTTATGTACTAGCGTTAAACGCGAGAATTGTTTTCCCACTTTTCGTAACTAACGTATCGTCGAGATACTCGTCTCTTTGAGAATTCGATTTTCTTCTGCAGTTCCTTTCGAGTACTTCGTCCTGCCGCACATTTTTTATCTGCCAAAGTTGAATTCTCGAAAAAAAAAAATTTATGACCTTTTTTCGTTCGTCAGGAAACAAGGGGCACGATTTTTTTTTTCTTAAATATCAAACGTTTCCGAAAATCTGGGAATCTGATTTGTAGCCATCGCTCACGAATTGATGGAACGCCTCGAAAGATCGAATCTGAATGAGTTCGAAGCGAATAGTTTGAAAGAATGTGGGTATCGCATTATTGTAATCTACGAAGTAATCAGATTAACGTGCACAAGCAATACCGTTAAAACGAGAGAAACCAAGTCTACCGGATGCCTATTCACATACCTTTGGCAGAGTGAGAATGGGGATTGCGTGTGAGTCTAATTTTCGAAAGGAATAATTACCACGTGGCAAAAGGGACTCGTTTACTGAAAGCCAGAATCAAAGTCCATGGAGATAGATATACGCGGATGGACATTTAGCCAACGCTATAGTAGTTTGGAATAGGGGTTGCTCAGTTGCCGGCCAACGTAGATGGTGGAAAATTCTTGGGAGCCCGGAAATGCGTGCAAACGTGAAACTAAATGAGCTTATTGCATGCGAACTCGAATCCACATGAGCTTGCACACAAATTCACGCAGACACGTATGGATTCGTAAACGTTGACGAAAGCGATCAATAAATGATCGGTCTGGGAGATCTACAAAGCGGTGATCAAATTGCCCAATGCGGATATAGGCGGATAAAGAATGTTCAATGTTTTTCGCCATTTCAATATTCTGTTCATTTTCTCTGGGTCAATTTGACCTGAATCGTAAATCTTTCATCCGTCCATGAGAAACCTCTGGCAGTCGTTGAAAATATTTTTTTACTAACAATATGAAAAGGCTACAAAACTATTCTGGGTCAAAATGACCCAGTGTTTGAAGGAAACAACAAAAAACGCAGATCTCTGTGATCAACGATAAGTTTGGATTTGTTCAATGGGTGAAAACTTGATGAATCGTCCGCTTATTATAAAAGGCATAGGACGTTAGTCAATCTATAATTCAAATAACACCATCGTCTCGCATTACTCCGGATAACTGAATGACGCTTATAAGATAATGAGAAAATATCAATTTGTGCTCCACTGCATATACATGGCGCGCTATACATATTTCGTTGCTTCGCAAAGAAAAGTCTTTGCTTACGTTTTTTTTCGTTACTTTGCTACGTTTTCATATTTCATTCCTTCATCTCAAATCTTTTTCCTGCCTTCTTTGCTCTTTCCCCTATATATACAGAGAAACGTACTTACAAACCCACACATACAGTTACATACGCAGACAATATTCCCTTTCTGTCCGCGTTGCGTAGAGTTGTGCTTCAACCTTTCTCTCCACGACCCAACCTCCTGCTCTGTTATTTTCCTTGATATCGTGAAACTCGAGACTCTAACTTTAATTGAATTTAAATTGAATTTAAAATATTAATATTTTCCACTGTGCACTTGTACACCGAGCCGAGTATAGAATAACATTGGGGGGTTTTTTTTTCTTTCTTTTTTCGGGGTTCGTCTCAGCAGCCCGTACCTATATGGGCAATGTGACCTAATATTTCTGTTTGCTGGCATACCTACGAGCGTTATTCACTCTATCTTCCCTACTGGATATTGCATGATCTACTGGAGTGTAATGACTGTACAATTTATAAAACATTGTACACAGTTGCGAACCCTGTAACCTGGTGTACTGTCTGTGCTAAATCTTGAGAGGATGGATCAGTCACTGAACCTCACCTCGAATTTTCGAAATAGAAATTCTTCGATGTCATTGCCTAATAAAAAAAAAGCTCTGTCAGCATATGCAGGAAGTTGGCAAAAATCTGCTGACAGGGGAGCTTTTTTTAACTGTTGAAAAACCATGTCGAAAATATTCAATTGCGAAAATTTTCTCTCGCACGTACAGTAGCGAGATAGCGACTGGTCCATCCTCTTGAGGGAGGAATGCAGGAAAAGCTAAAATAATTTAAAACTTCGATGATACGTCTGCGACCGTTTGTTATTTGCGATCAAAGCTTTGATGGAGGGAATTGCTCCTCCGGAACATTAACAAACTTTTTTGTACAGAATTTTTCGGATGACTCGCGGTTTAGACAAAAAAAAGAGGCCTCGAGGTGCTCTGCATGTTTCCATGGATCGGAATTATTCTAGAATGCTCATTGTCTAGCCAGATGGTTTGCTGATCGGTTTGATAATCACTGTGAATGATTAATAAATCGTCCAAAATTCAAAGTGGTGTCGATGCTCTTAAAATATCGAGTTACTTCATGAATAAACTTCGCAGTTTCTCAGCTGTTTATGGTAAACAAGATAAACTTTGGCTCATATTAGCCAAACGATATATTGTCCTTAGGATTTTCGTTGATGTTGCATAAACGTCTCAGGTTTTGAAATGCATCTCGTATCAAAGCAAGAAGAATAAAACGAAGAGGTAGAAGGGCACAGATAAGGGCGATGAAGACAAAGGAAGAACGTGTACGAATATGGGATGCTGCAGTACAAAGGACCTGAGTAACTTAACGGAAACTTGGCAAATCAAAGCAAATAAACGTAAAGCGCTCGCGGGGGTCACCGAGGTATATAAACGCAAGAAGGATGAGGCTCCTGGCGTTCAACCACCTTTAACCTCCGGAACTAACCCTTCTCGTTGACTCTGTCTGCTTTCGTTCGGTGCGCAAGGCCGCTTTCCTCCCACCACAAAACTTGCCGCGGGGTTGAGTAGTTTACCGACTCTGTTTGCATATACAACTGAGAGAAATTAACCAGACAAAATATACTCGCTTAGTCCCAAATTATATATATTGGATGATTGGGTTACAAAGTGAGTTTAACGTATGGACCCAAACAACGAGTTTTATTTCGTTATTTTAGATCTCGAGATTCTATAAATTGTATTAAATCGTCAATCACTTATCACGTCAGTGTTATCACAGGGCGTGAAAATTTGCCAATTAGCACGATGCAGTAGGAGAATTTCTTGTATAGAAACGAAATTTTGACGATGTTGAAATTTCCATCGTTGGAATGCAACGAAATTCCATTTTTTCTTGGGCATATCTCAAAATTCTCATTGAATATTTTGTCAGGACAATAAAACGATTATTTTTTAACGTCCAAAAACAAAATCAGTGCGAAAATTGTGCTGGTTTTTAAAATTGAACGAACAATTGATAGAAAAACGTATTTATCGTTGGAGCCCAACGTTGCGAACTTCAGGCTCATAAATTTAATTCCCTTACGCTGGTAATTCGACGTACACATTAAATTCGTGCTCCCGGAAACCTTGTGAATCCCATGAATTACTATTCGGCACGATTAATTCGAAAGTAATTGTGTCGAATAGTTGAAAAGTATTCAAACGAAAATTCATGGGAAGATTCGAGAAAAGAAGTTTACCATGTACGAGTTTCACATTTGTTGCGTGGGTACGAATATATAAAAAGAGAATGGCCGGATTATTACAGCGGCTCCGTCTGTGCTATTCGTCAACATTTGGATGCTATTATCACCCGATTTGCATCGCAGCGGCGATTCCCCACGCTCAGAGGGCTTTATATTCGGTTAATATTTTGCACAATCTGTGAGTAGAGGGAGCGCATACGCGTGAGGGGTTCGAGAGGAGACCAAACGAACGACCAAAATGCGTGTGTAATTTGCGAGTAGCTTCATCTCGTAGAATGAGGGTAAACCATGTACAACCAGCGTCGAGGAGGAGGAGGAGGAGAGAGAGAGAGAGCCTTCGGGTGCATAGGTGCATTATTTTAATCCACCATACGCGGGGGAAAGCTCGGTCAATGCTCGTACTCGGGGTCATAAACATATACATCTGAAATCACACGGCAAGCTCGCAAGCTCGTATTACCTGTCCGGCCTGATGGTGGGTGGATTTGTCGAACGCAATCCCAGCGCATCGCCGGCTCATGAAAGGGCCAGGAGTTCGGTGGAAGGGAATATGCCCCGAAACGTTTATATACACCGCGGGCTCAAATTTGCCGGACTGTGGCCAGTAGGAGTCCACAAGGGCTCTCGCATAATTTCGTTCCTGACTCCCGGATAAACGCGCTAATTTTGTACAACCGAATTCACTCATTTGATCTACAGTCCGAAACCAAACACCCCCAGTCCATGCTTCCACTTTTCCTAGCTACACGTTACATTTTTTATTCTTTAATTCAGAGTATTTTCTCGCTTTCATGGAAATCGACAATTTACAGAATTTACTAAATAAAAACCAGTTAAGCTGCCCGTTACGCTAATAACACTCGATTACGAAAATCGGAATAAATACTCGGAATCTTTACCAATTGTAACTTTAACAACAATCAACAGCGCACCCTCCATTTTGTTATTCGCTAAAATAAATTCGAGGATATCGTTAATTTAATCAACTTCATTTCGGAACATCAATGTAATTTTGGAGTGTAACGAAAATTGAGCGTTCGATATTTCATTAAGCATATTTTTTTTTTGAGTATCTCAACGCAAAAAGTCGAAAATTATGCTCAATATCCAAAGGAAAGGGATAGACCGGACCAGAATAATTAAAAATTAAAGTTTCGAACTATTCGAATAATGGATTTACTAAATTTTAGTTAACTATGATTTTTGTTATTTATTTCACGGAAGAATCAACAACAATATTGCTTGCTACGAGGAAGTCGCAACCGCGACTATTTTTTTGAATGCGCGTTCCACGAAAATGGATGAATACAAAAATTATGAAATCTGCTGCACAGTCCTGCAGGGTAGAATCAGAATTTTCGAAAAAATGTATTACAGGTGCCAAAAAATACCGCAAACAGTTTGCCACTCTTTAAATTCCCGCAAGCTCTGCCTATGGGAGCGATACATAGAGAACGTGATACACCGCTGGGAATAATTACTAATTAACGTGCAATTACATCGAGATATTATAATGAAAGGGAGCGAGATGCACAGCAAATATTAACGGTGAGGTTGGATGATTACGGTCGTCAAATTAATTTTCAGTCTCGTTCTCTCCCTCTTTCTTTTTCCTTTTCTGTCTCGTCGTATATTTATATAATTGTGACGAATGTACCGAAATAAAAATCACCTCATCGCTAAGTATATTTTAACGGATTGTTGTTAACACTCCCGACAACTAATTAGTTCCATGAACAAGAACATGAGAGCGTAGCAAAATGGAATTCACAAGCGATTACTTCAATAGATTAAATAATGTTAAAGGGATGGGAAATTCGTGCGGTTCGAATAGAACTGCAGATCGGCAGAACTCTCATTCCGATCGATATCCGACGCAAGGGTCGATACGACAAATCGAGTGAACTACAAAAAAAAAAAAAGAAAAATGAGAAACGCGAATAGCACCAAGCAACGAAGACAAGCCGAGCGTCATCGAATGCATTTTCACGGGGGATTAAAAAGTTATTCAAATATTCTATGCTCGGTATGCTGAATACTGGAAATTCGAATGTAATCCTCTTTGGAGCCTGACCGCCACTGCGGACTATCAGAATTCTATCCGATCGGGCAAACCCTTGATTTTTTTCAATATCCAACAACGCCGCTTTGACGTCCTCACTGTAAGCCCACAGATGTTTAACCGTTAACTATTCAAACCATAAATATCTTCGACTCTGTATATGGGACTTAAAAGTTGAATAAAGAAAAAAATTGAGTATTTTGCTCCACTTAGTATTTTAACTTCTCCTACTATTTGGCTCAATGGAATTCGCAGTGTGGTTTAACCAAAATATGTGATTTATCAGTTAATAGATTCTCCGAAAGGCAAACCATTTTTGTTGACCATGAGCATCATAATGAATCGCATGGCTGAATCCTATTGTATGAGAAAGCAACGTTTGTGCAGTGCAGAGAGAACATGAAAACGGATATAGAACAATAGACAAAAATGGAACGTCAATTCGATTCCAACGGTTGAATGGCTCAATTGTTTCAGGCATTAAATGGCTGTTCGGGTGAGTATCCACCGATAGACTGAAAGGAAGATGAGCCAGGATTGATGCTAGCGTACGAACCACAAGATTCGTTCGTGTGGCAAATGCAGATCATTAGCGCAGCTGGGCTTCCAGGATTTTCATTATATTTCGGGTCGAGTATGTTTCATACCGTCGGGGCATTTATTGAATTATGGGTACATCGTCCATGATAAGAGAAGATGGGCTAACTTAATCGGACGTAACAATAGTCGGGGTATAGTGACTCAATTTTTCGATGAAGCAGATTGACATACGCGCAGTTCTCATTCATTGAAACGCAGATCTAATTCGATGGTTCCAATGACATTCTCTCATAGTACAGACAAACTAATTAATAGATAATGACAATGAATCGTGTGTCATTGTGTGCGAAAACGTCAAAATGAGCTGCAGGATTCAGTGTACGTGCTAAAATGAATACAAGTCAGAATCTTACCTGATTCTTGCCTTTCAGTACAAGGACGTTGGTGACCCGTCCGAATGGCAGTCCCAAATGGATTATTTCACCCTCCGAAACATCGCTCGGTATGTTTCTGATGTGAATGACGCGCGAAGGCTTGCCGCTGTGACTCTTGTCCAGCTTGGCCTGCAACAAACAAATCATGATTATGTGAAACGAGCGTAATTATTCATGTTTTTATATTTACTGTTTAACTAATTAAATGTCCCGTTACGTCGTCGCGTGACAGCGAAGTTTGCTGCGTTGATTTTTTTTCAGACATCCAACTGTTTTTGAATTTTTGATAATTTCATTTTCGTCCACTCCGTCACTCGATACAACGAATCGAGGGAGAAAAAACCAACGTGAGTAATGTCGGAATGTAACATTCGTAATTCCTTCGACGTAATCCATTGCGTTCAAGGCTTGGATGCCAGGAGCGACTTGCGCGTGAGTAGACAAGCTGAACGGGAGGATGTTTGACTGGGAAAACGCGATGGGGCACAGAGTATAAAGAGAAAAAAAAAGTATAGGGTTCGTGATACGGTTGGGAAGGAATCCCTCTTCCCAGTACATTTAAATCGAAGCCCTTGTATTGCCGGAGGCGGAGTTTTCAATCACAGCTCAATCTAGTCTCGACTGAGCTCACACACTCGAGTCTCTTTTTCTCCCTATTCCTTAGCATTCCTTCCCTGCTACCGTATTTCCTCTCGTGCAAAATGCATTCTCAAATTTTTCTTGCACTCGTTTTCCGAGTTGGTCTTCAGACCGTCCATCTCTGCCTTCAACGATTGAACTTCTAGCACGCTCAATACCGGCATAACTTTTACCGAACCCAAATCTATCACAATCAGCAAAAAATCGCAGTAACGTCTAGGAAAATAATTTCGAACGAAACAGCTGAAACGATTGCAAAATAGTTTCTGGACTACGAATGGGACATTAAAAACAAGAGAACAAACCAATTACTCGGGACAAGAGGTCGCGATGAAGTTTCGGGCAGCCTCCACCGAAAGAGATGACACGAAACGCAACACTGGAAAATAGAGGACGATGCTATTTAGGCAGGGCACTGGATATGCAATGCTACATATTGGACGCATCGCTAGTCCTCGATTTCAACGAGTCACGAGCGCATAAACCGAGCATGCATGTGTACGTGGGGCTTCATAAACAGTACACAGGATACGATCAGTGAGAATGTCCATTGTTGAAGCATATGTATAGGGATAAAGGCACCGAGACTGCAAGATTGCATGTAATAGGAAGTTGCACACTGTGGGGTAAGTACAGCCTGTGCTGCTGTGGAGGTGATTTGCAAACAACGGAGTCACTTGGACCTACTTTGTATGAGAATGGAGGAAGATGTAATGGCAATAGGTCAACCCTAGTAATAGTGCCGGTGAAACTAGTCATTCGGGAATGGCTGGAATAACTTGAGCGATGTGCTTCGACGAAGCTATGGCTTGATGCGTACCACCAACTCTATGGTACTTCGTATTCAATACCATTCGAGCCTCGTTCGCGCCGTTTCATGTCTGGCAATCAGCACCGAGTTCGTTCTGCCTATCCATTGCTCGGCTTTTCGATTTGTCTATCCATTCGTCTTTGGCTCTCTCTCTCTCTCTCTCTCTTTTCTCTCCCTTTCTCTGCGGCTCTCGTCCTTGCGCTTTATTCCTCTTTATTCTGCAAAGTGGGGTCGTGGACGGATGTCAACTAATCGAACTGTCGTTCAGCTGCTCACCCTATACGACTCTCAGCACAAACCTTCTTCATCCCCGTCGATAATTGGTCATAATGAAGGTAATTCGTCGAAAATCGATTACAGGAAATGGCCGTGTACGCTGGGTTCGTGCTTTCCCGTCGATGTGACAGTAACGAAAGGTACGACCAAGTCGTAATCATTCCTGAAAACGATTAACCGCTCCATTGACGTTACGTCAAAAAAATTCAAGTACTTTTTGCAAAATCAACGCGCAACGATTGGTACGCCGACGGTCTGCGGCTCCACCGATCTCCCAAACTTAGCTGCTCCGGGCACAAAGTATATTTGGATCAGAGACCGCGCTCGCACATCAATTTCGAAGGGAATAGCTGTTTTTCTGAGTTTTCAAAATCTGTCGAAATTCTCAGAGCAATAACGAACGAATGAAGCATTCGTAAACAATCACTTTGATCTACTTCTTTTTGAACCAAGTACAAAAAAATAAACTGGACAATTTGTTGACCGACTTTTTTAAAAAAATCGTTTAGTAAATTTGCACCACACTGTTAAGTCTCTCGAATAGCTGACTCTTGCAGGTACCATTGCGAAAATTCATGAAGCAAGAGCTTACTTTCCGATGGAGTTGCTTAAAGGAAAAACTTGGTTCAGCATTATCTAGGACCTGTCAACATCCTTCCAAAGGCATGGAACAATGTATTTCCAACGTCAAAATACTCCCGCCTCCCATAGATTTTTGTAAAAGTATAATTCTGGCAAAAATGGTTTACAGCAAAATGATGGATTGGAAAGGTGTCATTGCTGCAATGGAAATACGAGTCCCCTGCTCGATCTTACTATTCTTTATCATTCACTATTCTCCATCATCCACATACGACATCCGAGCAAAAGAAGAGACAACCAGATGATAAAGCTATCGTTGAAAGAAAACAAGATCAGACGCTGAAAGACGAAAAGAAATCAAATGGCATTGAATTGAAGTGGAAAATGTCAAAATGCGGGAGAGAAACGAAACAGGGAAGGCGAGGGTTGGGCATGTTGCGGAAGCAGCTGGTTTGTGACATTCCATTATAGAATTTCGTATTTCGACGACTCGTATTTTTTATTTCGTTTGTTATTTTTCAGATTCCTCACTTTCCACAGAGATCTTCATACAATTTCCTCCGCTGTTGTTTATTTTTCATCTCTTTATCGCGCGACCGTTCACTGCAGCTTCGAGAGCGAGCGAGAGCATTTTCCAAGTTTGTCGATTAGATTAACCCCAACCTTCCAGTTCATTTGCATTTAACGAAGATTGTCAGTTTTGCCTGACCACAAATATCACTCGAAAAATGAATTCCACGTTTAATTAATCAAATGAATGGGACTAAAGAATATGAAATAACAAAAGCAAAGCATAGAGCAAGTATGCATTCACTCTAGTATTTTTGGAGAACCGTAGCGTTTTTACGCTGGCAGCAGTGGGAGTTGGTTTTTATTTCGAAAACCAAACGGACAAGCCAGGGCGAACAAAAATCATATAAAAATACCTCTTCCATTTCCGCCTACATAAACAATTGAAGGAATGTGTTCGCAACAGTACGAATGGTGGAGAGAATCCAGGGTGCGGGCAGCGAAACAAGAAACCTGCTGCTTAATTGGCCGCTGATGCCCCTCGGCAATATTGCGCTGGTTTGCGTGTGATATGTGCATAGAGCCAATGGCAAACGAGAAATAGGAATCATAAAAGATAACCGAAGAGAGAAATGCGATAATGAGTTCGAAAGCGTAGCAATAATAATGATGATGATAAAACGAATAATAATGCTATACAAAAAAAAAGCACATTATCTACAAAAAATACGTTTCGAAGTAGTAAATGATAATAACAATCATCTTAATCATAATTATCATAAAAATAGGAAACGATTGTGCAGCTTGGATTTCGCGTGATAACGATGGAAAACAGCCGCACTTCTATCGATAATTGTATCTCTACGGGGTATTCTTCGACGAGAATAAAGAGCGCGGAGAAATATAAAAACATGTGGATGGGGTCGGGTTACCCCCGTAGTGACCAAGTTTGCTATGATACAGGCTCGTAGCCTGTTCACCGGTGAAACAGCGCAATGAAACAATTATAAATGTGTGAAAGGGGCTGGGGTGGCTGAGTTCAAATACGGTTTCGATATTAATTAAACAAGAATAATGAGTTATTTGCTGTATAGGTTTGCCAGTTGTATCTAACGCGTGTACTAACAGTCTGGTCATTTGTACTCGTGGGCCGGGCCGACTTTTGAGATTTATACAGGGTGTCCTAACCGGTCTGGACCGAAGTGTGACAGGGGACTTGGAATACTACAAAAATGGCTATGACCCAATTTTTGGTAGTTTTCAATGTTCAAAAAAAAAAACAAGAATAGTCACGAAGATTGAGGCTTCCCGTAATTTCGAAAAAAAATCAATGCTAAATCTCAACTTCACTTCTAATTTTGCATTCTCCTCGAAAATAAACTTATTGTACGGTATGTCGGCCATGCCGAAAGTTTCTGACGTCATCGACCCTTCGTTCGGAACTCCCAATTGCGAAGCTCCCATCAGTTCACGTAATATTTGTGGGGACAACGGAAAGTTCAGGGAAAATTCCTTTTGGCCGAGTCAAAAACTTAAAGCCATTTAAAATAGCTCGGTATGAATTGATTATTCTTTTCGATTGACAGCTCTCGAGCAAGGGGAAAGATTCTGATTCAATAGAAAATGCCGATTTACGATTCATTAGGTGAAAATTACGGAAAAACAATCCATGGCCCTGAAAGCATAAAAAATGGAAGCATGCGTGTCATTTCGTGAGGGTAAAGAGTCTCGGGACTATGCTCCACTTTGCTCCAGATCCAGTGGAGCAACCCCGTATAATTAACATCACTGAAAAACTACATTATGCGCCTGTATCAATATTGGAACCTCGCGAGCTCCACGTGTTTTTTTTCCCTTCAATTGAGTTTCCCATCAATTACATTTATGCCTCCGTAACAATATGGAGCGCTCGGAGAATAGATTTTGACGGAATAGCAATGAAAACCTGATAAATAAAAAAGAACGAAGCGCAAGAAGAAACTGCCGTTTGGAAAAAAAAAAACAAACAAAAAACAAACCTGAAAGCTCATAAATATCGGAACCACCGAGCCGTCGATGCACCGGTGCAATCAATTATATTCCCTGGCGAGCATTTCGTTAATTAATTCAGTCGTTCGTGCCGAGCTCACCGGTAGTTGACGATCAATCGCTCTTCTCCTCTCGCACCCCACACTGTGTGTATCGCGTCATGGTAAACCTCTGCGGTTCTCGTTTATGAGTCTACGAAATACCTATCGGTTCGTGTCGTGTATCGTGAATAAGCGTATATGTAGGTCAGGAAAAAAATATACCAGAATCGACGAAATATTTGCTCTTCTTTACAATTCTTTTTTCCGAAGTTTTCATGAATTCCTAGATTTTATTTTCGTCCAAAGTACTTGCGATGTGAATAAAGTTATCTCGATGTGATTGGCCCGTTGGGGTGGCTACGACCTGTTTTTTTCCCCCAGAATACCGAACAAGTCTCCTTGAATTATTGTCCTCAGCGAATCCAACGAAACGATCATTTACTAATACGTTAAAATTTCTTTTTTTGAACATCGTATATGCGCTGAACGCACATGGATGCTCGACGATTCCCATCGTATTTATTTATTGCAGAAAAAAACAAATGCGTTATCAATATGGTTTTGAAATCGCGATGCCTCTAGCCATCGGTTATAGTCATTTTGTTGTCTGTATGACGATCAATACAATGAGGCTGGTGGTAGTTATCACCGTGGAAAAATAAAAATAAAAACAAAAAAAAAAACAATAACGTGAAAACGCACACACGCCAAGTTAACAACCAGTGGAACGTTTGAGTTTGCAGGGGTGGCGGGACGTGAAACCAAACTCGCCCCTGCTTCGACGTATCCCGATCGTATGCACCAAAGGAACGAGCAGGATCGATTTTTTTGTTCGAAATGGACAACGTGTGTTTGAGGTCGTTATCGTCAGGCTTTCTTTAAAGCAAGTATATGGAAAGTTCACAATGAAGCTATTTCTGTGTGCATTTGATTTTTCTGCTAATTAGCAGGCCAGAGTTAATTAACCAAAAAAACTTGGAGCAAAACGATTATGGCGGAGAAAACTGACGCGTCATAACGATTGATAATTGAACGGAGATCAAACACAAGAAAGTTGCTACGAAAAAAATAAAAATAAAAAGGAAGATAATTGTTATCTTGGCAGGTAAATTTGTATGGTTTTTATCGTAAAACTGTCGTTTTAGCATGTCTTCTAAATGAACGTGAAGACCGTGCAGGCAATTCATCCGCCATTGCGAAGGGAGGCGCGGCGGAGGGATGACACACACAACGAGACAAAACGCTCTTGTCGATTTTCCAAGCCGAAGCAATCTTTCAATGTCCAGAACGATAAAAAAAAGATGGGGCAAAGATAATCGACCACTTTCCGCTATTCCGGAATTATTTTTCTTCTTTTTCCTTTATTATTCGCCTTCTATGGCAATACAATAATCAATGTAATCGTGAGTAGCAGCATGATGAGAAATAAAAAGAATAAATCGCCGATAGCTGCCCTTGGGTGTATGAATATTACAATGATGGTGATCGTTGATCATTTACGATGAGGATTGAACGTTACTTCAAAAATTACGGAACTATATATACTTCTGGCATAAATAAGATAAAAGGAGGAGGATAGATGCGGCGCAATTAATCACGTTGACTCGCGTCACGAATGTTGCCCGTTCTTTCAATGGCTCGGATTTTTAACATGCACGCACGTCATATTACGTCGACGAGAGTGCAACGTACTTTTTTTATACGCGATACAATCGTAAATGTATTCATATATGTGTTTCTTGTTATGTCCCCATAAAACTACCATCGTATCAATGAGGAGAGAAAATTATATGAAAAATTCGATGCTACCGTAGTTCCCCGGTACCATATCGTCGCTCTGAGAAATGTTAGCAAATAGTAATTTTTCATCTGATATTGGGCGAGAAATGTCAGAATTTGACAAAAAATGTCAAACTTTCGCCATTTCTGATAGAATGTGAAATGAAAAAATTATCAGAGGGACGATTTGGTACCAGGGGAACTATGGTGGCGTGGCAATTTTTGACATCATTTTCTCTCCGTGTGTGCATTCATGTATTCGAGGTTTTTATATGCATGAGATCTTGAAAAAAAATGCCATTAACGATGAATTGACCAATCGGTGGTCTTTGTATTTTTGGGAACCCGAATCGTATACGAAGAAGCGAATTCTCATTTTTATTTCTTATGTTTTGTGTTTACAGAGATATTGTAATACCAGGTGTTGCAAAAAAGTTACTAAAGGCCTGTTCTCAAAGTTTTATGCGTTTCCGTCTTCCAAATCAATAAAATCGAATACACGAATTTTGCGATTTGTTATAATCGTGATACTTGTCCAATTCTTTGACTGCAATTGCACGAAGAGGTGCGTGAAGCAAATAGATTGGTATAATTCAAACGATTAGTGCAACGGAATAGTGGTCCGGGATAAAGATTAAAAAGGACACATTTTTACGTGTTACCAAATAAACATTTCGTTGATGAATACTGTTCGAAATCTGTGATCGAAATGAGGGTCGTAGCGATAGAGATTAGGGAATGAAAATTAAAAAAAAAACAAGACTTTCCTTAAATTTTTCTTCGATGTACCGTGAACAGGTTGCATGGAGATCGCTATATGATTCGGTGCAGCGGAAAGTGTAATAACTAAGTGCCAGACGCGGCAAGAGCCTCCAATTCTATTCCGGACGGTTGAATTCTCATTAAACGTTGCATCGGAATAAAAATGAACGCAGCGACCTTTTTTTTCGGTTTTTAGCAAAAATACGGAAAGGACAGGGTCCGCACAAAAGAAATAAATACGAATAAGCTACTGATGTTCGTCAGTCGCTTATGCTCTGCAGTTTTTCCAAGAGCCGTTCCATTTTAGTGATTAAATATTCAATTACGATATTGCTTGTGTGCGTCTATGCGGCAAAGGTCCTTGTTGCTAGGGCAACTACGTTTCGCAGCCAAGGTTGACCCGGCGCTCTTTGCTGGACCACAAAATTACCTCCAGGCAAGTCAATATTTTGTAAAACGGGGTTGAGCATAAATGCGTGTAACTGGGAACAAATATATGGGATATTCCGTCACACGGTGTGCTCGCCATTCGCTGAACCCTTTCTCAATGTATTGTCTGCGCTTGAGTTTTTCAACGAGGATTTTCCGAGGAAATATTCAAGCGGAAGGAGGACAAAAACGATTTGATTTTACGGTTTATTGGATTTGTGTAGCGTGACAATTAAATTCAATTTTTAACTATTACAATAATTAGGGTAGAAAATAATAAACAGAAAATTCATGTTGCAGCAGTTCGGTTGTATAGAAAAGTAACGAAATATAAAGGCATCGATATACCTTTCGATCGTGTATTGAAACCTGTCGGTAATGTGTGAATAGAATGTCCTATATATTTAAATCGAGCTTTTTGGTCATGTGTGCAAATCCGAACTGCAAAAGCGTATTTCATAGAGAAGCGCTAGTCGTCTCGTCCGTACGCGAATTGAAATCTTTTTTAGATGGGGTAGCGCTTGAACGACGAGCTCTTGGTGGATTTGAATCCCGAGAGTGGAAGCCACACCGGCACCTCTTTGGCGAAATTCAAAGAATATTTTCCACCTTCCTCGCTCAACTCTAATTTCATTATTTTTTTTATTCTTTTCATTTTTTAGATAACGTCATTACACGAGTTTTGTGCTCGTATTCGCTGTACAAGTTGAGGGAAAAGGGAAAAGAGTGAGAGTTGAAAAGGGAAAAAGTACGAAGCGTAAAATAAGTGGATAGTTTCGAGCGGTGCGGATAATCATGAACAGACGAGAAATATGATCCAACCTTTCGCAATGGGATATTTTACTGCTTCCGACAAGCTGCTTCTGAAATAAATTGATGAGCTGGATTCGAAAATAGAGATAAATATACACACAAAAAATACATTGCTCGAATAAGCGACAACAACACAAAAAAAAAACGTACCGCACGATATGCCATGAAGAGCGAAAAAATGTCGGAGAAAATTCTGAGGAAAACAAAATTTATTGACAATTTTCTTTTTTTCCTGAAATTACCATTAGTCATTTCTTTTAAATAAATGCTGCACTGGATTTCTGAAAAATGGAAGAATACTTTCGAATATTTTCTTGAATTTGTAAAATTTCAAAAATCGTTATCAAAGACTTTTGTTTTTCTATTACTATTTTCCTCGTGACTCCGTGACCCCAAATCGGAAAAGGTGGCCACCACACGCTTGCATTAAAGGTTGTGTACGGCAATGCTGCTCTAATTGCCGGTTCTAAGGCGATTTTGTCAAGGTAAAGTGAGTATCTGGCAACGAGCCCAGGCCGAGAGTGAACAAGCCGTGCGAACGTGATTATGTTGTTTGGCTTCTCTTTCTCAGGACATATGAATCTCGTAAGCTTTCTCTCTCCGTGTTGACTATGACGGTAGTTTGTCGTCGACGGATTTATTGCGACGGCGGTCCGACGAAAACATCTCGGCTTTATATTATCTCACTGCCTTCTGCGGTCCGCTAATCGACGACTATTAAGAGGATATGAAACCCATCAATCTTTCAGTACTAAATTTTCATTGCCTGCACCAAATTTTCTAACAATTCATTCGCGATGAAAGTCCCAACAGCTTTTCAAACGAACCGAAAGTTTATTCAACTTCAATATGTTCTCAATCGTACGAACGTTTTCATAAAAAATGAATGACCTCAAAATCAATCACAAAAATACTGATGGAAAAAGCTCGAGTAGTTTATATTTCTTGTAACTTCATTATTGTCCAGATCATCGGACTGAGCGGACGAAGATTACGTGAAAAGTTACCAGCACCAATGTTGCAGCCTAAAATTTAATTACAAAATATTATTTAATTATAAAATCATCGTGTAAAACAATGATTGTATTTTTTTTTCAATTGGCCATTCTTGTTAGAGTTGATTTCTATACTCGTTGATGACCAGATGAACGAAAGAGAAAATATGTTTCTATGTAGAGGATGTTCATCAATTAACACAAGTGTACTCGCGGGCAGCTCTCTATTAGATGAGCAGTGAATTCTATGACAGTATATATCTCCCGATCCTATGGACACACGTATGTGCGTACATATATATATATATATAAATATTCGTGGAATTCGGATGGATGTACATGGTATATATCGATATTGGACGAAGCTGGACAGGCCGATATCGAAGCAAAAGCAATTTATCTAAACGGTAGTTTCGCAAGGGTACACGTATAGTAAAAGCCATCCAGGAGATTATAGAGATCGAGACCATTCAGAATATTACCGTGTGTTTGGGGGTGTGCCATTACCTTCGTTGGACTTTGATTCTTTTGTGAAGTAATAGGGCACTCGCTTCAGCCCCATGGCAGCGTGTTCTGTGATGCGAGTTGACCGGAAATGACATATATACGGAATCCTAAACCTAAAGCCTGCGCTCAAAGCTATTCCGACGACGTTCGTACTCAGTTTCGTGATTCAGAGCGGAGAATTGTACAAACGCCCGGTTGAGGTTGCGGTCGCGGAACGAAAGGGTAGTGCGGAAAAATGTCTGACGATCCGGAAAATTCGTGGGGCCCACGTATACTACACATATGCTTCGCGAATATAGAAATTTCAACATCTCCAAGGAAGACGCGTGGAGAATGAAGCACGTTGGCCATCAGATCACGTCGTAAAGGAACAGAACTCAAGAGCGGCCACTCCGTTAAGACATCAAGGAGTTTATACGGATAATATATACGTGTATATGCAGACAGAGGCAACGTCCACTTTTAGACTGGATTTTTGCCGATATCCTCGGCCGAAGACCCTCGAGAATTCAACGGATTCCCTACGCCATTCGGACGACAACCGCAAAGTATCCTTAACGAAAAGCGGAATATACGATCTCAAGGAGATTCCTCTCCTCCTCGAACTTTGACGACAATCCTTCTAAACCGCAAAAGCAATGGGAGGCGAGTCGCGTGTACATTGACCATCAGACAGCTGCGTACGGAAATCCAAGAATTCTTTAGTAAAACGATTCGGGAGCGTTTTAAAATCCCATCTGAGGATAAAGCATTTGAATGCTTTCGTTTGGACTCACGACCATATTCCGGAGATCTCGAATTTTGTATCAATTCGAAAATCCGAAGCGCACACGAGGCCTGCCGTCGATCGGCCACCAGCAACTCATCTCATCAAATTAAAAATCTGATAAAGCCCATTCGACTCTCGGTGGTTCATCGGAAATGTAATGAAATGGAGCATGACAATGCTTCTAAATATCTGAACAAAAAAAATACCAAGATTCACGAATCCTTTAATGGAAAAGTATTTTCACGTGTAATAATTAATCCAGGCTTTCGACGTTAATTAACTTGAAGTATTGTGAATGGATAGTCTTGCGAGCATATATGACGATCCGTAAATCCGGTCACAACGAAATTCGTGCCAAGGCAAATTGAAAAGCACAACGTGCTCTTCGTTGTTCCCTTTTTTCTATTTTCTTTCAAATCGAAAATGGAATTACATTTCGGGATGATTTTCTAAAGACGAGTTGGTAAAGGAATAATTAATTTCGTTACAAAGAGGCAGAGAGAGAGGAAGAAAAGAGATCAATGAGTAGATAACGATATCAAGTTGAGCCAGAGTGTTAAATTGGCAGGGCCTGCGCATTCGAAAATCGATCGAGCTTTACTGCCGTGGGACGGAATCCAAAATGGTAAAGGGTTGTTTTACCACCATATGCAATTCATGCGCGTTCAACGAACGATCGTGTACGTGGATAAACCAGTGAGCTTGTGTGAATATCGTATAACACGCAAAGTTCTACGAGTGTCCACAAAACTTTGAGTGTTAGTACACTAATCCACTGGTACGTATCCAAGGGCAAGGGAGATGGAAGTTCTTGCGACATCTAGTGAGACCACACACGCCATGCTAAGTATATGTTGACACGAATATATTTTCAGCAGGTTAGCGATTTTCGAACAGTATCAAACGGAAGTTCTTGGAAGTAATTATTTCAACGCATTTATCGGTCCAACCTTTCTTAGCACCTCATGAGGCGTTTAGCAGGTCCAAAGAACTTCATGAAGTTCCGGTGAGTCTGGTCCCATGCGAGCCACGTTGGCCTAGCGAGGATCGAAAATATTTGCAAATTCGTACACGGTCATTAAGACAAAAGTCCTGATTTTTGTGCATTTGACTTTTGTTATCGTGTCTTTTGTATTTTTGTGCAATTGGTTTTCATAGCGTCAATCCCGGTTGAGCGGGTCGATCTCTTGATACTCGACGTACGACATTTTCAAAGTAATCACTTTGTAAAAAATGTTGCTAACTTTTACGAAATGAAAGGGATGAATATCCGGGGAAAATATTCATGTTTCTTGATTGAAATTTCTAATAAATTTATTAATCGCATTCATTCAGGTTGTTCTCACAATCCTTCCGTTGCCCTACCACGATTTTCCAACAGGTTTTCCCAAAGGCTAGCACAAGAGAAGCTCTATAACTCTTCGTGCTCATTGAGCCATGGGCTAGCGATATTGTTAATTTCCAATCGTTGCCCAATATTTGCAACTCACCTTTTTTGCGTCATTGTTGTTGTCCGCTGCGTGATGTGGTTGCGGACTCATTGATGCACCATTGTTGACAGCTCCACTCTGGGATAGAAGTTCGTCGCTTCCCCTCTGTAACAAAAGGCAAAAACGATACGACTTTAGATTTCGTCGGATTTGTAACTTCGTAAAAGTCCAATGAAACAATGAATCTCCTTTCCAAACTTATCTGCGTCGTGAATAATTAACGTATTACTATCGCAAAACAACTTTATTCAGGATTCTTTCGAAATTTTCTATAAACGTTATTGGCACCAGAACCAACAGTTTTTTCGTCTGAAAACAAATTTTCTGACGCTGAGAATTTAAGATTTTTAATTCCCCATTTTTTATATTTTCCATTTAAACGCGTATAAATTGGAGTGGCGTTTCTTTTGTTTTTTTCCTTGCAATATTTCAACGAAACGTGATTTCAATTTGCATGTGTTTTGATGGGAAGAATTCAAAATTGGAAATTAAATATCTCAAATTCTAAACGTCAGGAAATTTTTCAAAGGAGGAAACTGTTAGTTTTGGTGCCAAGAACGTTTATACAGAATTTCAAAAGATCTCTAAATCAAGTCGTTTCTTGATTATAGTAATACCTTAAAACAAAAAATCGATTCATGAAGCTAAAGCAATGACGTTGAGAATTTTGATTCGCTCGGTTGCGTAATCGCCAATGTCGTCAAAATACGGAGCAATTTTTTACGGGCATGTAAAATTATAGAAAGCGAAAAAAAATGGACTATGCGAAATCGACGTTTCGGTCTATTGCTCTATATAATCCCCGTCGAAGCTCCGTACACATTAATTCGTTTGAATCGAGTTTCGTCCGAGTGGCATTGCAGTAATAATGAGGGAATTCATAATCCAGAGGATCAGTGTACCGCACGAGATATGTAATACATGGCATAATGTAATCTGGTTTATGTACATGGGCGGGGAGCGAGGTCGGATGGCGGGAGGAAGCAAGCTTTTCCTCGCTACTATCCGTCCGCTGAAACACGTCATAGCTAGAGAACTTTTATACTCTCCACTATCCTTTAGACAGCGAGCAGCATCAGAGGCCTGCGAGCGAGAGCAGAGAGGGAATTGCAGATCAAAGGCCGAATAAAATCCAAAGCTCTCCTTCACCCATAGACGTTATGACAGAGTACCCAAGAGTATAAGCAGCAATATGGAGAAAAAAATATAGCAAAGTGGATCACAGGCGTTGTGGAACATCTGAGAAACGCGTAGCCGAAAAAAAAGGAGCAACTTTCAACTTTTAAAGATATCGAGAGTATACGGAACCTTTTGATTTGAAAAGAAAAAAAAAAACGGGCGGAAGAAAAAGACAGAAAAGAAAAAAGTTTTCAAAGCAGAACATAAACGGAGTAATTCAGGAAGCGTCGACGTTAAAGGTATCGGGCTACTATAGCCGCTTGGCTAGAGAAAGCGGTAGTTAAACGAATACACCTTGCGTAGTTCTGACAAGTGGTGATAGTGCCGTAGTATGTGGGTATGGGTTGGTGCGGCGACGGTGGGGAGACTGTCGCGGTTTCCCCCTTATTTTCTCACTTTTCTCTCCTCGCCCTAGAGTTTCTTGAGTAACACGCTTTGATAGAGCTTTTCGCGCATTAAAATGAGCGAGTGCATAATCCGACCAAGAGATAAAAACCTTAAGATTCAAGATTTACTTCAACGATCAAGATTCTGCAGTAACGAAGAAATGGAAATCTTTCTGACTGTATTTCAATAAATTACATGCTTTCACAATTGTTGATAATATTTTCTCAGTCCGATAACCAAGGTTAGAAAAAGGATACCTGCCAAGATTTCGCGTTCTTCATCATAACGATATTTCAGGATAGAAAGATAAACGTCAAGAGCAAAGAAAATTGTTCTCGTGCTAGAAATCGTGTGCACCGTCAGGAAAAGCGAACCTACAAGCCCCAGGATTCCATCCGATGTTTATCCTGTTGTGATGGAAGCTTCGAAACAACAAAGCTCTCACGTCGTGCTGTTGTCCTTATCATCTCCTCAACATGAAAAGCAATACCGCTGTCTATATATATACATGTCGTATTTGAAACGAACCATTTTTTTGAACCAGTTACTGCAAACCCGTTTGCTCCGAGCTCCCCAGAATCCTAAGATGGGCCTAATCCAGGATCATTCATCCCTGAATTTTTTTTGTAGCCTGCACGAAAATTTACTGGATCAAGATTGTCGAAACAATTTTTTTTCGGAGACGCTGTTCGACGTATGACAAAGCAAACGTATCAGATTGCACTGTAATTCCAATAAACGCAATGTCCGAAAAAAATCTTTCATTTTTGAAATTCCATGTGAAGGTTATCGCCGCTGACCTACTCGAGCCGCTCAAGGTCATCGTAGTTTTTGGATCAACGCTCCAACAAACGTTTGCCAAGCGCTTTCGCAGTGCAACCCTAAATATCTTTCCCCTAGATAGACGTCGAGTATTCTGCACTCCGCGGAGACCCAAACCTTTTGACGCGTAGACAACGGAAGAAAGTGACTTGAGCAGAAAATGGCAATGGGACAAAAAAAATGGTGGTTTTGCGGATTTCCGCGGCTCCATAGGGTTACGAAGAGCATGTACGGTAGACGAAAGATCAGAAGAACGACCAAGAGGATGAAAGGTGAGGAAAGACTCCATAATCCATACGTCTGCAAGAAATAAATAATACACGAGCCGGTAGGAGTTTTTCAACAGTCCGGGGCTTTGCTACACTCGATCGCACAGCAAAGACTCAGAATATTATGGTCGAAACTAGCAGCGTTTGAGTAACGAAAAAAAGCTGACAGTCACGACAACAAAATGAAGGTGAGAAGGTCGACGTCAGACTTTGAGGCACTTGGAGCCTCCGATATATCTAACTCCTGATTTTGCTTTTCATCACTAAGTTCATTGCACTCTCGACCACATGCACGAGCCAAAGATGCTGGAAAGCATGGTAGTCGCCGTCCTGTGCGATCAGACTGCTGCCCAGTGAATTTAAAAGCAAAAATCTGCTGAGCTTATCGATATTGGAACAGGCATTGAAAAAGGGAATAAAAAAATATTTCGAGCCTCGAGGTCGCGCAGGGACACAATGAATCTCTTAGCCGTTCGAGTACCATCTTTTGTCAGGATGAGCCTCTTAGTATAGCTTTGCTGAAGAAGATCGAGGAACGCGAAGTATTGGCAGATCTGCCACAAATTAAAAGAAAGTTGTACTACTTTACTAAAGCTAACTCAGAAGTAATGAATTAAACGATAGAGCGGAAGGGCAATAGTTGTTCATAAGGGCCTTATTTTTTATTATAATCCGCATCATGATCGATGTCCAACACTGGCATGCAACGAAATTGAATTGAAATTTCATGTGCTGAGTTACTGATTTCGAGATTATCAGCTTGTTCGACGAAGAGATTGTCACAGGACATATTTTTGCAGACCGTAGTTTGAAGATTTTTCCAAGCGTATACAGAGACATCAAATCTCAGAATGATCTTGGATCGGTAAGATCCACATTGGTGTTTCAAGTGAGTAGATTTAATGTTGATATGACCAAGTGATACACAAACAAGATTGAAGGGTCTTCGCTAAAATAATATTAGCTCGAGATAGGCTTCATGATATAACCGTAAGACGGGCGGGTTATTGCCTCCGGAGATGGATGAACCAACCGGGCGCTCCAGAGAGAATCTGCAGATGGAAATACTCTCGAAACATGGTCCAGGTGTCGAGCCTGAGGATTATGGGAACGGGGAAAGGACTCGCGACGCGGGACGAGACGTGACCCATCGACCTGCCCAGACCTTTCTCCTCCCTAGCTCTACGCTCTATGCGAAATATGGAACCAAAAGCCTGTCACTAGAGGGTGGTACACTTTCTCGTATAGATGGCAAGAGGGATGTCAGGTAAACAGGGGAGGAGTGACACACAAGTGAGCGAATGAGAGAACCACTACAAGTTTCAGAGCTGTTGCCATTGTCTAGGGGTCGTGCATGTTTTACGGTCAGGATTACGGAGAACACAATCGATACAAGCAGGACGCGTCGTCCTCCACAGGGGCAAGTTCCAGACGATTTATCACTTCATCTCGAATGCGAAATCCTCATTTATAGCTTCAATTCACGACGCGTTATAAAAATAATGAAAAAATTGAATTTTGCAAATTGCTTCCTCAAGATTCTCAAGATGCACGATGCTCGAATCTTCCTCTATAAGGAACTATATTTTTCATCTTGTTTCCCTCATGGAGGAAGCTTAGAGCGGTTGGAAGATTTTCCGAAAAACTCGGATTTATGTAAAATGCGAAAAATCCTAAAGTTTGAACCGTTCCACCGATATTGTCCAAATTCAATACCAAACTTCCTATTATGATACTCTATTCATAAAAAAAAAAAAAATAGTAATAAATCTTAAAATTTGAGGAAGTCGAAGCGTCGACACCATTTTTTGAAAATTTCAAAATTCGGTAGACATCGTATTTTTCCAGAAATTTCGAAAAAATTCTCAGAGAATCAAGAGCTCATATAGATTAACATCTGCGCAAAACGGAAGCTCTGCAGCTCAAATCGTTCTCGAGTTATGAACGTTTGAATTCGACTGTGCCTGAAGTTTTTTAGAGACGATTTTTCGCTGTTTGACGACATTTTAAGTTCGTTGTCATTAAAAACTGGGAAAGAAAAATCGTTAACCGTCACCCGCAAAACGTACATTTACGCATTTATCACGCATTCGATAGTGTATTTGTTGGCAGAGAACACCGCCAGAAATTGGCAAGAATTTCCGTCCGGATGTCTACACGAAACTATTCCGTATGCACCCATGTTGCGTCAGAAATGTAACGAGTAATGAGTTTACTCCAAAGTAGGTGACTGCGGTATCCATTATTGAGTTTCAATTCATAAGTTGTAGTAGTCGTCGATCTCTAGAGTTACTTCTCAACAAGTTTCCGCGTTAGCATGCAGCATACTTGATGGAACTCTTGACGTACTTGATACATACATAGTAGATGCGACAGAATTATGACGTGGTGTCTAATTTTGTGGGAATCACTGGGTAGATTGAGACGTTGAAGGGATGAAGCTGGAAAATGACAAATCAACTGGTCGATTTGTTGTATAGATAAGGGTATTCGGTGTCGAAAGAACTGCTGTCAGGTAAAAAAGATTTAATTGGTTATCGGAAAAGCCATCGAACGATTGCACGAAAAAGAAAGCAAAGTGTGCAGATATCTATAGAGATTGAAACGGATTGCTCGCTCGAAAATGACATAAGTCGCGAACACTAATGTAAACAGTGGACTTAACGTACAGCGTGAGAGCTCCGTCGAGCGAGACAAAGTATCGGGCCCTAAAAGCTCTTAAGCTTACAGCTTAAAAGCAAGTCACCCTTCCATCTCTTTGATGATACCTAGGTCGGGTTTTCCATACACTAGAATTTCTGTGGGTGTGGGTGTCTTTCCTCCCTTCGTGACGTTTTTTGCGCTTGTTTCGAAATGCCGCAACACCGCGAGTCCATCCCTCTGGCATTGTCGTCATGTCGAGGCGGCTTTTTCAATGAACCTTAAAGCGAAACGGCGCAGGTTCATCGAGATCGTGAAATGGTAAAGAGTACTTTCTCTGGAATTCAAACACATACCCGCGCGATCTTGTGGCGCTGTGCACATGGCTCATACGCGAGTGCGTCTGTGTATATTCGTACAGCACTAGCTCTTGCGTGCGTTCCATTTTCATAGAGCTTCTCCGCCTCTATTATCGTGTACTCGTTGCGAATTCCGTCGCTGTTATTTCACGCATTCGGGCTCACGAGAAGCTTTTCTCATAAAATACAGCGAGGGAGTCACGAAATGACTACAGCAGAATCTTTCGAATATTTGACACAACGATGATGGCGCCAGAGACAACGCAATCTGCAGCGAAATTGTAAATATTTTGAAAATTGTATCAATTAATTTCCAGCGAATTCTGTTGATGAATTTTTTCAGGATCCTAAGGCTCGACATGCGATTTGGAGTCAGATTTTTCTCTGTGTGCTTCTCTCTGCTCGGCTCTTCTTCCAGTGTCTTTTAATGTCATCGATGTTCTACCAGCCAACTTTATTGTGGCTTCCTAACGGCGAATCTCGCTCGATGTCTCCTTTACGAATCTTCGACTTTACTTTAGAAATTTTACTCTGTTTATTCTACTTTCTCAGCTTCATTATCTTATTCTTGTCGTACTACGTCTCTCGAGCTCCCACCTACGACTGCTCGTTGATGCGACGAAAAGTTATATTGCTGCGCTCGAACACCTCCAGAGAAACATTTACATCGTTAACAACGCGAACGTCGTTAGCAATGCGCCGGCAACTGTTCAACGCTCTTTCGTTTCCGCTCCAAGTATGACGATTCTGACGACTCAAAGTTTCAAACAAGTATATACGTCCGTTTTGTATGTTCTCCGGTACTACGGAACCAGCAAATATGTATCCGTGTCCATAATACATATCTCTTTCTCTATATAAAACGTGTAATTGGTGCGGTAAGATTTTAAATTTGCATCGACCTGTGCGTGTACAAACAAGTAAATACAAAATTTTCGCTTCGTAGTTTTGCCGTGACGCAAATGGTTTCTTCACCGTGGCTCGTCAGCCAAGGGACGTAACTTTCCAACATTTTCAACATGGGTCATTATTTTTATCCTTTCTTAGGTCCCTGCTTGCGTATTTCACCCCGGACTACGTGCAAACTTTTGCGCATGCACTTTTAATATTTGACAGAAACCATTAAATTGGAAAAATGTTGTCATCGTACTATTAGCAACAGTTCTACGAGTCACGTACGCGTGCTTTGTCAACGAGTTTCGAGTATTTCTACACCTCGCGAAATTTTTAACTGCTCTCAGGAAATAATTGTTACATGAAAAATTGACTGAGAATTTCCAACTTGGCGGCGCGTCTGCATGCTGATCATATACAAAATTATGAAAATTTATTTTGAAAGATCGATCAGCGTATGAACTTTGGAGCAGACTCAAACTTTTCGGAGTAGAAACGGCCGGGATTTAGTTTCTACAGGAATTACCCGGTCGGTCGTTGAATAAAATGTATACGCGCGATGTTCAATCGACTACGATATAAAATCGTTCTGTGTCCCATTGTGTGTTGTAATCGTGAGATTCTGTTGCGTATCTCCGATATTTTATGGTCGTATGAAATAGCGGCGATTACTATAAAACCGCAGTCATCAATTATTGATTTTGTTGTGTCAAACACATGCGGTATGTAGCTCGGAAGATCGAGGGGAGTTTTTATGAATGTGTAACGTTTTTTGATTATTATAAAAGTCGTACTCATCTCCGGTATCGGTGAAGATCTTGAGAGACGCGAGAGGATCCTCTTTTCGCATCGCAGCCGGCTGTATACTTCTTCGCACCCCATACCATCTGCCCGGAATCGCTCCCTTTATTCTCAGCGCGGGCAAGGATGATCTATATCGCCCCTTACGCAATTTCGTTTTTCCCGGTGAGTCAACACCATTCGGCTTAGTGAATTTCAATTTTTTTTTCCCCAATATATATAACACGGCCCTAACGCCCGAAGCACTTTGGATTTGAATTCCTTCGATCAAACGTAAATAAAGAAACGATGATTTTCGTGTCAAAGTAACTGCAGCATAGAGAGAAAAAATTGTTTCTGTTTGATGATTGTTTTGTTCGAGGAATTATTTGTTCAACAAAAAAACACCGACCAAGATAAAAAATTGAGGACAGATTAAGGATAAACAAATGTAAAACAAGCTGTTGAGATGATTCTGAAGTTTGCAACGTCAGGATTCAACGAAAAATATTTTCTATATTTATTATTTATTGAAATCTGAGAATTGTGGCAATTTTTCGTGTCGATTGAGTTTTTAGGTGGCAAGAGATCGTTTCACTGTCCAGACCAAATATTGAATAATAATTATTGACTCTACTGAAAAAAGAACAAACTTTCGTTGCATTCCAATGATGCAAACTTCAACATCGAGCTGTTGAGAGATACGGACGTATAAGGAAAGGCACGTGGTGGCGCGCTCCCATAAACGGGAATGTGAAGATTTTGGCAAATTTTTTTTTTCAACCCACTTTCACGGAAGAACAGACTGAGTGAAAAGTCTAAACGAAGCGGTTACTCAAGTTGAGCGAGCGAAGACTCAACACCTCTTAAAACTTTCGCCTTCATAAAATCCTCTGGGATAGCTCTCTTTGTATAAACCACATCCCACAGCGACCAGTGGTTGCCGAACGACTCTCGCTTGATGACTATTCTCACTTTATCGTTTTATTATGCGTTATGGGGCGATACAATTTGACGCTTGACCTACTCCTGCTTCTCTTTCCCCAGTTGCGAAAAACCTTGTATGGATCAAGGAAGGCACCCCTATTATGCTATCGACCCCTCATTTAAAAGGCACATACAAAAAAGCACGATGACTGCGAATAAAACAAAAAAAAATTGAATAATAACTGCTTTTTGGAGTCAAGCATTCCCACAGGCAATTAACGAAAAAACCAATTTTCAGACAATTCTAAAACGAGGGATTGAGTAACTATACACTGAAAACAAAATTTTGTCAAAAAAGATCGATATTTTGTTCGATACATTTGACCAAACGTTTTTTCGAATGAACCCAAAAATTGTGTCATTGCAAGAAATATTTTAGAAAATCTCTTCGGAAGCAAATTTTTGTCGTTCCACTCAAAAATTTTGCTGATAATTCCCTTAGAAACAATATTTGCTGCCAAAGTAAGGCAAATTTTGAAATTATCGAAAAATATTTAGTTCACCGTATTCCACAAAATATCAACGATTTTTGACAAAATTTCATTTTCTGTGTATGAGTTTCAAAACGATCTCAAGGACCGAGCCCCCCATTCTGTATCTCAATTTACATCCGAAGTATAAAAGCACATTCCAAAAAAATGGTCGTGTCGGACGACAAAATCCTTTACCAAAATCCGTTACCACTGAATTGTTTGACTGAATATTATTCATATATTCGGAAATACCTAAAACCTGTTGAGCCACGCAGCTCAAGATACCATCAGCGTTTCTCTGTATTGAGCGAAATATATATAGGTTACAACATATTTTCGTAAATCTATCGCGTAAACAATTAGTTATGGCGGTATTAAAGAATTCTCGAGGGGTGAGAGCCACCAGGGTGATTAAATAGAATCGAGGGTGGTCTTTCGGTCGCGAGCTCTGTTACATAAAACAAACAGTACATAAATGCAGTAAAAACAGTGTCTTCAGCGCGACCCTTGTTGCTATATATAAGACACGGCTTATCTCCACTATCCGTCGCGGTTGAGAGTGCTTCACTCGCCGTTGCGAAGAGCTACAGAAGCGAATGGTCTGGATACTACATATACGTATATATCGTAAAGGTGGATGAATACAGGATTACACCCACACATAAATACAGACTGGGGAGGTTGACACAGAGCGTCTCTGCTCCTTCCGCGCGCCCTCTCGTCGTGTTGATCTCCGCAACGAGGTGTGCTAAGAAATCGCATGGATCAATGTTACTTTCAATCACGTCAACCTTTGCGGAGAATAATATCGCGTCTAGAATTGTAAAAAAAAAATTGACGAGCCGAAAAGCTTTCTCCTTAACATTCGATAGTTCATTTTTTTCCTTTCGTGCAGACTCCGCTGACAGCGAGGGCTCAAATCTTGCGAATTTGTGCCGGAGCCTCTCGATCGATGATTTTTCGTTTGAAACTTTGGGGAACATGATCGTCTAGACTTTTTGCGATCCGGAATTCTGAGGGACATACATACACCTGCGTGGCCGCTCGCGTGATATAAATTTATCGAGTTTTTGAGTAGTTGGAGATTTAAGGCATGGTCCGATGGGCAGACTGAACGAAACGCGTGTATTTGAAATTTGTGACCTCAACAAAAGAGGATGAAATGCTCCCAGGGTATATTTATGCACGAGGAATAAACGATATTTTCCTGAAGATGAGGTTTTTTTCCGATAACCGGTCATCGATCGAGATTGTCGAAGCTATATTCATTTCTGGCCATTATCCTGTCGTCCGCTTCAGAGCCAACATTGAATCTTCTCTTGAGCCACTTTTCAACCGCGACAGCAGCCGCCTGCCTATGTATTCATATACCTAAGGGAAGCGCTCGCTTCCGGACTTTGCATCGTCGTCCTATACAAAGCATCCTTTCCGCACTTTTCTCAGGCTCCTTCACGCCTGCTCACCCTCTGTTTGTTGCGGTCGCGCGCGCGCGCCCGTCAACCACCACTGCAAGCTTTGCTCGACCATCACAATCACGTTCATATTTGTGTCTGTGTGAATCTATTGGCTTTGGAACCAGAGAAAGAGAAAGAAAAATGATGGGAGAGAGTGAGGGAGCAGATAGAAAGAGCTCACAGCCGCGACACGTCGACGTTGGAGGTTCGAGCGTTCCCAGGCCCAAATTGAATTGTTATTCTATTTTCGGAAGCAATTTGCAAGTGTTATCAAAAGTTTTCGGGTACGCCTGCACTCTTGTTTCCACGACTCGGCGTAAAACGAACGTGCATCTCTGATGTCGAAAGCCGACACGCGAGAGACCAAGCCCATATATATAAATTCCTGAATATACGTCGAGGTAAATGGTCGTTTATAAATGAACGTGTGTTATTCGACAAATCAAGTGTGCGACTCCGTGTGTTTGTTCGCATTTCGTTACGCTCATCAAAATCCTACTAAAAACTTTTTCCTTGATTGTCTCTAACCTTCTCAATCAACGGACTTTATGGTTTTCATTTAAAACCGCGTGCAGGTAATTCCAAACTACACGCCGATTCCGCCACTTTGGTTTCATTGACCAAAAGTGTTTCACGGTCCACCACGAAGATGCGAAAAGAATGTTAAAAAAAAAAACATATTTTCCCAACACGAAAAATAATCCCGCGAACTAAAATTGCGACCAACGAATAGAAACTGACGCGCGGATATAAATCGACCGAATTTTTCTCCATTTCTAACCATTTCAATTCTCATATATAAAAACTAAAAATACTAAAATCTCGAATTACTTCAAACGTACCCTATTAAATTCTGTTGAATCGAAATCTCATGAAGTTTCTTCATGGACGGTATTTAAATCGCGAGATTAATTGAAAACTTCGGAACTGCGAGAGAAATATTTTTCTCCCGCTCCATATCTTCAGCGTGAAGAAAAAGAGAGCATTGGGTTAAAGAACCGTGGCCGGAATTCTATCTAATGGAAAAGATCTAGCTGCGGGATCGTGACGTAAATACAGAAACTGTGGTAGACGATTGGGCTGCTTGTAATGCCAGTCGCCGTGTAAAACTGCGGTCGACTGAGCTACAGTGGACGCGAAAGCACGCGATCCACACGGAAAAACTGTAAGACAAAAACGAGAATATCGCGCAAAAGTGAAAAATAAAAAAAAAGAATTCTTCGAGACCCCGAAGAACGCGGAGAAAAGTATATGGAACGCGAAAAACTATATGGAAGAAGCTGGAGCCAAAGAAGCAAAAAGGAGAGGAAAAATATATGGCACACAAGAGGATCTATGTGGCGGTGGAGTCGAGAGAAACAGCAGCCGAAGAGAATGAGCGAGGGTTTGTGTTTCTGCGTCTGTCTACGTCTGTGGAGGTGCCGCCGCGCGAAGGATCGCGTGTCGCGCGAATAAATGGCTGAAATACGACGTGAAACGATAATGGTTTTATCGGCGATTCCATGGGGATGAAACGTGCTAGATAACCAATATTCCGTGCCGTTCATCTGTGTGAGAGTGAGTGTTCGTGTCCACGACGCCAACATCGTGGAGCTACTAGCTGCTGGGAAGAACCCCAACTTTTCACACAGCCTCGACGATAATGCACGTGTCCTCATGTGTGTGCATGTGCTCCACAATACATTATGAACGTGCAAACGTGTTAGAGAGCAGAAGAGATGTCAGATCGAAAATTAAACTCGACGACAGCTCGCGACGAAAACATTCTCATTCTCGGTCATCTCTCTGCTCGCCAGGAATAGTTGAGTAATCAAAAGCAATATTTTATACATTATTGCGGGAATTGGGTTAAGGCTCGGGGTTGGTTTACGGGCGCAATAAGCAATCGGATGTTTGAGGTTAGGTAGAAAGAGCTTCAATGTTACCTCCCTCTGCATGAGGCCATATAGACAGAATAAATCGAGGGGATTCGTTCGGGAGACAGTTCGATGTTATCCTCGCACGAAAGCACAAGAAGAGCATTTGTACACACAGCTCCCCCTGGATATTGTTTTTTTTCTCGCGGCGCGTATATTCACAGCCGTAAGATTTTTCGATCCCTAACGTTCGAAGCCACGATAGTTATTTCCTCAAGTTTACAAACTAATCTTGTGTGTGTATCGTGTTCCTGAGAAAACGATATCACAGAATTCATGAAAGTTGCCATATGCTTTGATCGCGAGAAGCCTCCAACTTGCGAGACTTCACGTATTCAAACTTTCAACAACTTCGGTATGACCATGAATCGCACTTCGGCTTGCTGTTATGCGCAGAAGTAGTTATGAAGAAGTGCATTACAAATCGCGATAGCTTTCCACGACTTGTAACTTATTCATATGCTCAAGAATCGTGAACGCTCGCACGCAACCACATGCGGTTCGAGTCATTAAAACAAAAATTCCTGCGGGCGACGCGGAATTTACATTTGGCGTCGTAATTTTCAGATTAATAAAACAAACTCCTAAGCGTATAAGTAATTATAAAAGGAGAGTGTAATGTATTCATATGAAAATAAATAAAACTGCAGCATAAAAATGTTTCGAGGGAATTACATACTTTGTTACGAGCGTAACGTGGAAATCTGCATAAAGTACGTAATCTTGTTTGAAAAGAGGCAACATTTGTTCTTATATGTCAAACAAATGGCTAATGGGGATTTGAATCGATGAAAACGTAGCAGGTTGAAAAATGTCCATAAGTGATAAGATGAAAAGATGAAAACGATCTGAAGTTCGACGTATGAGCTTTAACTTTGTGATTTATTTATTTACTTGGGATTTTTATCTTGAAAACAAAAACGTACAGGAGTTTTTTGCAAGCCTGGTTACCCGCTTGTTCGGACGCACATCAAGCACAGTGGCAGGTCTACGAGAGTCCCGAGATGAGTAAATCAAAATTTTTTTAAAATCCCTGGAACCCAGAGTACGAGGTGGCATTTCGCGAAAGACAGAAAGAGAAAGTACAGTATATATCTCAATGTGTTGTGGGAAAGATGGAAGGGCATGGGGAAAAGGAAGGGATTTCAGAGGATCTGCATCCTCCAACTCCCTCGCTCAACTTACCAATTCCTATAAATACGAACAGTCAGAAGAGGGCAGGGGGAGAGAGACCGAAAAGGGGGATGAAATATGGCTCGAAGAACGCCGCTGTGGAGGTGCACAAGAGGCTCGCGCGTGCTTCTCCGTTCTCCCTCGAGTGTCGTTACTAACGGCGCGCCACTGTCACCCTCTACCGCATCCGCGAGCATCGCCCAGCAAACACACCAACTGGGAGATCCCTAGCTCGCAAGTTTCGCCAACCGAATGATCCACCCGTCTCTCGTAAATCGAATCAACGGAAGGAGGCAAAGTATGTTACTCGGATGGTTCGAACTTTCCGGACGAAGCTCCGAGGCATAGCTCAAAAATCCGACGAGGACAAGGATACATTGGCTTAACTTCTGAGTGTCTTCTGTACGGACTCGTGTAGCTACAATTTTGTATTTCCCTTTTCCTGCCTTTTTTTCACGTATTGGATATTCTTGTCCTTTGAATTTTGGTACCTAACGATTTATATAGCCCTGTGCAGTTCCAAACAATTCAACCGTACTTAATCTCTTTGCGGATGAAAAATCGGCATTGTGTGAGAGAGGCTTAACTTCTGTCTGTACTGGATGCTGATCGAATCAGCACTCGATTCCACCGGCTTTCTGTCCAGGTCGGTGCACTAATTACAAGTACTGCAGGCGAATATGTATGGCAGCAGCATGTTTTATTGACGTAGGAAAATATTTAGTACGACAGATTTGCGATATCATTATAATCGATGAATGCGAACTTCCATGTAACGTTTCTGTCGAGATTTTGTTCAGAGAATAATCCGAACTCTTATAACGATTGATGGCTCCGTTTTTGTCTACCATAAGCTCCAACGTTCTATCATCTTGAGCTTCGTAAACATATTTGCGTAATTGAGGGGAAAAAAACTTTGAAATATGAATTTATCGGTTTTTGCAAACCTAACCTCGTAATACTTTGCAAAAATAACAAAACGCAATCATATTAATTCTATCTCACTGTGTTCAATTAGTGCATGAAACGGAACATGAAAATGTTGTGAATATTAAGCCCTCGGCGTGCAGTACAATCCTCGCAAGAATTGAAGATTTATTCATTTCGTTTTTCATGAAATGTTAAAGTTTGTGACGCCCTTGGATTTGATACGAACTTTCAGAATCGTGGGAAGCATTTTGACGTAATTGACCCGTAGAATGCTTTCTCAATTAAGAAAATCACGTGAGTAGTGCGTAAATGATGATGCACAGGTTTTTCTCAAGGTTATCCAAAGCATTATCTTGGGTGAAACGAAAGCAACAATGCTCTGTTCGCGGTTGAAAAAGATAGACCGTAAAAAATGTGAGGTTTGCGGTGGTACGGAGAAATGAGCGAGTAGCCGAGGTTGGATGGAAAATGTGGATTTTTCATGGAGGAGAATGGCAAAGATTGTGCAGTGGCAAGAGAAAGACAGAGGGAGAGAGGAAACACGGCCAAAATGCAACACGCGAGAGTAATGCACACGAGAAACTCTCTAGCACTTTGCAAAGTAACTTAATTTACGAAATTTCCATATTTATGTAGTCGTTTCGCCACATCCTTCGGTCCATCCATCCATCCATCTGTCCAACCGGTCTATATCTTTTATATAACCCAACACTTTTGCGGATCTTTCGCTTGCTATGAAGTGCAGCAGCAAGCCGAACCATCCGCTCCCCTTTCTCACCAAAATTCGTATTGTTTCGTCTCGTCTATTTACATAAACTATAAATACGCTGTGCTTCTGGCCAGAACGAATCCTATGGCGTGCTAAACGTGAAAAAATGAGGAAAAAAGATTTTGCTCCTTCGCCACTGATTTTCCCTCCTGCTTCCTTTCCTTTTCTTTCAAGAATAGTTGATCCAAAGTTCATTTTTTATCAGCACAACTTTGGTTTGTCCGTTGATGGTGAATTAAAAACGAACAGCAGTTTTCGCATGTTTGCAGCATTATCGTTGTCCTCGCCTTCATGGTACAAAATAAGTCTGATCGGTTTTTCAGTCCTCGCACTTTTAGTTGCTGCTTTCCGCGATGAATATTTCAAATGACGTGAATACATTTACATGCCGATTATTGTTGTCCCGAGACGTTCTATACCGTGTAACTAACTTCCCGAGTCACCTGAAATCCGTGGCCGCAAAGCCTCGTCAGCCAGCTGGTGGCCGCGACCTCGTGACGAGGACGAAATAAGCAACTAATTCAACGACGATGCTGTCGGAACAAAATGGATTAATTCCCATCATATTAGCCTCCGCAACTTCCGTAATCAATTCATTCGTGTTTACTCGATTTAATAAAGTCAACGAAAATGATCGTTCGAACTGAAATTTGGGGGAAATGAATTCCAACGAAAAATCTTGACTGCGTGACAAACTACGATTCAGCTGCTTCCACCAAAAAACCCTCTCGATCTCTCAAGCTCTGATTGACTTTTTTATGCATTATTATTCCGATAGTCTCTCCCCACACCCTTTGTTATTTGATACTCAACGATTATAATCCCGACTCGACTCGAAACCTTTATCTATACGAGAAAAATTCAGTCCAAAGCCTTCAACTCTTGATTTTGTGAGAAAATTCCCCATCAAACCCTTTCGGCGGATCAGGATTGCCAGAACTCTCCACGTGAAAGCTAAATTCGAAAAGTTTCCCTAGCAGTCTCCCTCCTGATGCTTGCTCTCACCAGCCCGATAATGCCCAGTATTTATTTATACGCTGAGCCCTAATCCATCAAAGATGATTTATTCATTCGTTATCCCTTTCGCAACCGCCTAAAATTATCATTTTGCTCTTCAGGTTCGAATATTTTACGCGTAAAAAGTGTCCAAGTAATCTAGTTACATACCCTCGGCTCACCTTGAACTTTGATAATATTTCGTTTTCTCGACAAAGATTTTTTCCTAAAAGAAACACCGCAGTCATTGGTCAAGATTCTTCAAACCAACCCAAACAAAAAACTTCGAAATTATTTCCAAGTTTTAATCTGTTAAAATAAAGGAAAGTGGCGGACGCGACTGGACACGATCAACGAGTGCTTTGGACTTTGGACTCGTGAGGAAAACTTGAAAAAAAGATGTAAAATTGAGGAAAAAGGAAAGTGGTTGAAAATGGTGAGGATGTATGAGGCGGAAGAGTGAATCGTATATATACGTGTATGAGGAGGGAGAGAGAGAAGACGAAACCGAGTGAGCGAGGATGCAAAGTCATATAGTAGAGTGGTGCAAAGCGGAAGGCGAGAGAATTCGGTATCGTATTTTCACCTCCGTTCGGGGGCGCACAGGTATTAATATTTCACTCGGCATGAAGCTCTTCGCCCTCCTATACTCCAGTGTTCGAGATCACGAATACTCGTCACGAGGAAGACCGAATTTCGAGCCTTTTTCCGATACCCAATTTGTATAGATATAGAGCTACACCGGTAGATATCCTATCATCATGGATTCAATATACATATCTACCTATATCTCCGTCAATATGTACAAACCCATATATACATAGCTATGTGTATGATAACATGGTATATGGAGATAACATTCAGATAGGCACATGATGCGACCGTGCAAAAGGACTTTTGCAAAGGTCGATCGAAGGCATAAAAGCCATGCAGCTCCAGAGCGATTCTCACGTTGTCACTAAGCGCCGTAGTCTGTTAAAAAGTCAGCAAGGAGAAGGACGAAGGGAGATGTCATATAAAGAAAGGAAAATGAACGGTAGAGCGAGGGAGAGGAAGAGTGGGAGCGAGAGAAAGCGGGAGATGGAATACAGAAATAATAATAAATGCGTCGAATCGATGTAGGATATCGCGGATAGATTTTCCGTTTGAATCCCCGCAAATATATATTGAGACATCATTTTGATCCCAAAATATGATTTATACATGTGGAAGCGGTGATAGCACCGAAAAGAAGATAGAAATTGAATTGGAGAAAATTCGAGATAATATTCTTCGAACATGTACATGGGAAGGCCACACTTGTCTGCTCACGGATCGAAATATATCTTATTCAATTTTTTTAGGAATAAAGATGCAGTTCACAATGAACACGTCAGCGCACATAGTCCGAAATTTTGTTTGTTTCTTTTTCATTGGCGGTTTTTGGAGTCAATGCAGGACAGTACGCGCTCGTGAACGAAACACTAGAAAAATACTGTTTGGCAGCTTTTTGCTTTCTGTATCGTTGTGAGTTTCAAATAATTAATCAGAGAACTAATTCAGAAGTGAGTGGAAAATTAGCAATCTTAATGCATGCCTTCGAATGTGTGTTACGACCGTCGGACTCCCTTTTCTCTCAGCTCTGATGGTCTCGAGGGCAATCTAATGCGAGAGATCGTCGAGAACACGCGCGTCGCAAGCTTCTGAATTTAATCCTGAAAGGGCAAGTATGTACGTACCCTTCGTCGTTCGGAGGTTTATTACTTTGAGAGACGTCGTTTGCACTTTCGCGGATTCTCCTCGTTCACTCGCTCTCTCTCTCTCTCTTTTGCTCCCTTCCGTCACTTTGCAGGTCCACGAGATTTTTAAGGTTCTTAAGTGAACCGTCGAATATTCTGTATCGTATTTAACTGCCTGGGGAGACCTACACGAACCTTAAGATGCAGCTTGGGTCTCATGGATTTTCGAAAAGCTTGAAATCTTTCAATCTCACGAAAGCGGCAAAGAGCGATGAAGACTTTTCTTGTTGAATCACGAACGAGCGAAATTTGAACAGCCAGCACGTCACCTCCAAGAAGTTGGCACCACACTTTTAAGTTACCAATATTTTGAAGGTTGTTCCAGGTTGTTCTAGGCTTGTTCTACGTTGTTCCAAANAAATTCTTGAGAATGAGAAATTTTGCTTCTTGAAAAATGTTAATTCGTTCTCGAACATGAAAGAACGTTTTCGTGAGTGATGTATGCTCCTTTTTTAGGCGGATAAAAAAATGGTTTCATCACTGGTTGGTGTGGAAAAAAAAAGTTTCGTTCACGTTCCGACGGTTTTTTGAAGGATGAGATGTGGATAAATGAGTTCATGATACCAGGCGTATCCCTGAAAACGTAATTATGTTGGAGCAGATTTTGCCAAAGAATCATAGCGGGGGAAAAAATTCCAATCTGCCGAGCTGGTTGTGCCTAGCAAGTCAATGAGTTTATTCCTTGCATGCATGGTAATGAAGTTTGCAACGTTGGAGCACGAGCCCTGTGTTCTTTCGTTTACCAATTCCGGTATTTTTCCAATAGTTTGAAGTTTAGTCAGTTAATTAATTGCACAGAAATTTGTTAACATCGAAACTATGCGGATGGCAACATTTCCTGTGGAATTAATATTTTTATCGTATTGACGCTCGTACGATCGATTTTCGAGAAACGCTAAATAAGACGCGATCGCGAATCATAGACATTCACTGAATTATGAACGTGAAAAATTGTAACCTAAAAAAACGAAGACGAAGTCAGAATTGACCTGAATTCTTCATCTACATTATTTATCGGCGTTCAAGCACATTGAGCAGAGTCCAGCATCGCAAAAAACAAGACTCGAATGATTTTTTTGGGCTCGTCCGAAAAGCAAGGCTGCCTCGTTCGATTTCTTAACGTGAATGATTTTCCTCGGCTCGGCAAGTTTATCGTTTACCATTTTTTTTTCCATTCTCGATCTTGCCGTCTCCCTTCGTTTCAACAGCCGGTGGCTCACAATTAACCGCTGCGATTTCGCCATTAGTTGGTCGGAGATTTGAGACAGAAGTACAAGAATTAAAAAAAAACCCCCCGTTAGGCGCTGTGTGGCCACCAGAGTGGTCGGAGTTGGTGAGAAGCGGTAGATAAAAAGAATGGGAGGCGGGGGAAACGGGGATCTCATGTGTTTGTTTTGTACATATGTGCGATAGGATCGGCGGGTGGTTGTTGGGGGTTGGGAGGGCTGGGTAGTATGGAGGCTGAATAAAAGGTGGAAGGTGAAAAAAGCGGTAATAATCCTCGCACGGGTTTCTTCCCGCCTTGCCTGGCTGTATGTGTTTTTCGGTATTCTTTCTCGCCAACGAAGAGACGAGATTTATTTCACGAGTTTCCTTTCACACCTGCGTCGCTAACGTACACTACACCCTCGTGCCTTGCTGTGTACAACGACGAACGTCTACACAGTACAGACACAGACCCAGAGAATGAGCGGAAAAATGGCCAAGGGGTCGGGAGAAAAAAAAAAACGGAAAAACACCCGAGAAACCGGAGGACACGCTTACCAAACTCACCAGTACACCCTCTTCGCCTATTTCGTGTGCATCACACGGATTCTACTTTTCCTGACGTCACGTAAACGTAGTACCTCGTTTTTTTTGTATTGCTTGATAGATTATTCCCATGATGATGATAATTTTTGAATTTCGAGAAATATATTACACCAGTTACCAGAAGTTTACATTTCAATGAAAATGTAGAATATATGCCATGGAAACAGAATTTCTAAAAATAGCTCAAATGTTGAAGTTTGCATCGTTGGGACACAACGAAATTCTGTTCTTTCTTTCGCAGAGCTCATAATTATTACTTAATATTTGTTCTACACAATAAAACTATTCTCTCTTGCGTAAAACTCAATCGCGGCACGAAAACTTGCCATGATTTTAAAAATCCAATAAAGAATTAACAGAAAAAATATTTTCGTTGAAGCTCAACGTTGCAAACTTCAGAGTCATTCGAATGTGTCAACTGAACTCATTAAACTTATTAAAATCGAGATCTAATTTTTTTGGTTTATTCATATCTCGATCCAGTAACGCGAAACAGCAATTCATTAAAAAGACCAGAAGCTCTTGGAAGTAATTAATACACCGAGGGATTGGTTGAAGCTGCGTAACAGTGTAAATATGATTTAAAAGTGTACAAACTTTGGTAGAGAGAATGAAACATGGCTCATATTTCTAACAGATTTTTATTCGGTACGGAAGAAAACGCGAGAGCTGCAAACATTTTTTTTCGATGCTGGTTCCGTTGGAAAAAAAATTCTAACGCAATCTACTCCATACGTGAAGATACTCGGATTTCGCATACCCGTGCAACATTTCAACTCGATTCTCATCAAAAGCGTGCTTCCGGTTACATAACTGATCGGGGGTTCATGTTTTTTACATGAAACCGATGAATGCACCAATGCTACATGGATACCGTGAAAAGGAGAAAAAAAATCTTTTCCCTTCATGAGTTTACAACAGCGCGGAAAAGATTCATTTGTGCTAAAGCAAAGTTCATGTGATATTATTCCCAGAGAAATTAGACATGCGAGCGGGCTCCATGTCGGTTTATTACAGAGTCGAGTTTATATATGAAAACTATGGTGGAATATCGCGTTACCAGGCGTTCTGCTGCCAGAGGGTGAATAGCAGATTGTGCAGCAGGGCGGATTAGGGTATTTCAATGCTCAACTGGCTGGAAACGCACCGCATCGAAGTGTACTTGGAGGTGTAGGTACCTCACCGGCTTCGATGCGAGAACAAGCTAGAACCTCTTCCTCCCACTCTCGCCCTTCCTGTTTTTCCCGTACACACTCACTGGCTCTCTATGTCTTGCTCTACCTCCCACGCGAATCACGCTCGCCTCTGAAATGCGCGAATCCTGTGAGGTGTTTGGTAATCTGAGAAGTTCGATGATTTTCTTCCATGCTATTGCGTCTATTGGTCGAACGTACTTGCCCCAATAAGCCATGAGCAACATCCCCGGGTGCACAATATTTAAGAAACAAATAATAAAAATTAATAAAGCTCCGAGAGCCGAGAAGAAATTTAGGAATTTCAAAACGAGGGTAACAAGTTTACAAATTTCATGGCTTATAGCAGGTTTATAGCTTTTATATGTTTGTCTTTATATTTTAGAAAAAGGAGCGAAGAGAAGCCAGGAAAGGAAACCGAATGAAAGAAAAATAACGTGGGGCGCACGAGTCCTACATGTTCGATTTCCCATGCGGACGAGAGGGAGCGGAAGAAGAATCGACGAAGCGGCGAACCGCGTAAATCCCTTTGCATACATTTGGCACGCGCGCGACGTGCTGATTACGCGTGCAGATCCTTCGCCCCAATATGAAATCTGGTTTATTCACACACACACACACATACGAATGCATAAACGCGTGCTTACACTCAAAGAGACACGAGGTAGAGCGAATAAATATTCACCCCATCTCAAAATCTTAAAACCTCCAGCGATACCTAATGCTAATGGATTCACCTACACACTCGATTATATTTCGATCAATAACAACATAACCATGTATTTTCAGCCGATATTATAATTTATTCGCCTCATTTTCCAATTCCAACGAAATAATGTACGAATTCCGTTCAACCAATGAAAAATATGATCTGCAATCATACCTTGAATCTTTAGCAACGTCTATTGGGTCGTTCAGGAATGTGTACCAACAGCCACGATTATTTCTGATTTTTAAAACTTATTCAGTGGATTTCAATACGTCAACAAATGTAATATTTCCAGGCCAAAAACAATATCCGAACAGTCAGATTTCGTAGGAACAAGATGCCGGACTAACGTTTCTATGAATTTAAAAATAATGCAGAGTAGACAAAAAAAACGCGATGGGCCTAAATGCTAATCGTGGTTGCACATAAAGAAAAACCGATTACGATCATTGATTGTAATTACATTTTAAACTCAAGATTAAAATATTTATTGTATATTGCTGGAAGTGGATAAAACTCTGCGGGAAAACTGAAGAAACAATGTGGGCAAAGCAGAAGAGAAAACGGTGTAGAGAGGCCTTTGAAAAGCGTAGAAGCGAATATGAAAATAGTACGATGGCCTCGTTCCTGAGTTTGTCCATATAATGCGAAGCTCACAATTATACACAAACCTTTCCATCCAGCCATACACACACAAGAAAGCACTCCTGTGCTAGGTTGCTAGAGCTTGCCGGATGCGAAGTGTCGGCCAGCAGGCTAGAGTCATTGTGCGGTTATCTTTTTGGGGCAGCTATAGTGAAAATGTTGCAAGCTGTGAGAGAGAAAGAGATCGTGAGAGGAAAGGGGAATGGAAACTCAGATGTTGCTACGGAAATATATTCCCCTGAGTTTACACTGCTAGCTACTATGGTGTGTGCATTGTAGGTTCATGCCTTACAACAGTGACGACTAAAATTGCAAGATACGATTGTACTACAAATCGTTTTATCGACGTATCAAGTGTAAAAGGTTTTATTCAGAAATTCTACACTGTCATATTCGAGCGAATAATTAGCACGGAGACTGAAACAATCGAAACGTAAACGTCCATCAAATTGAAAGCGCCAAATGCAAAAAATAAAAAATATCACATAATTAAGAGCTAATTGAGCGCGTAAAAAAATATTTTTTCACTCCCTTTTTAATAAAAATCACGGAGTTTGCAAATTTTGAAAAAATTACTGAAATCTCGTGTTTCGAGCCATACACGGATCGGAAACCAAGGAGCAGTGAACGTTGCTAGGATGAGTGGAAAAAGAGGGTAGCCGAGGGACGGATAGGAAAAGGATAAGAGCTTATCCTTTCCTGGGGCGATTTAACCGCCGAAGTTCTCGTGAGCAAGCAGGAAGCTCGAATCGTTTATCACGCTCTAACGCTAATAGATAACAAACGAGTAACATACACTTGGCGTGAATTTAGTAACCGGGCTCGCAATGATAGGCTATCACACACAATTCGAATCTACTTGAAAACAGTTCACTTTGCTGCCTTATAGTGCGGGACGATGAATTTTAATTCGTGATCGTTTAAATAATTTACTTCTCTTCGTATTCGAAGACGAAAAAATCGACGACGAATTACTTCCGATCACGAGTGCATCGTTGATTTATAATGCAGAGTGTATTTTAGTTGAAAATAATGTCTACATTTTGCAATAGCTTTTGGATAAACTATTTGCCTGCAGAGTCAATTATGATGACATTCCGAATTCTGCGTGTTGAATCGTTCGGAAAATACATGAATGGATGCATGTATACGAGAGCAACTAAAAAGGAAAAAGGCTTCGCCATTCACCTCACAAATACATCACGGAAAGTCGAGTAATCGAATTGGGCGCGAACATACGAAATCGACTCAGATCCCAACAGAAAGAGCGTGTCTGAGATCTCGTTTTCCTTCTCTTTCTCATTTGCGGGTTCTCGGGGTTTCCCTGCTCGCGCGGATGGAAAGGATCGACTCTCGGCTCTTCTTTCGTACCCTCCGTACTGACTATATATTCATTGACAGAAAAAGATGGAATTCTTTTCTCGTCTCATCCACCTTAACCTTTTTTCCATCGTCTCTCGTGGCTCTTCTCCTTCTTGTACGTCGCAGTCTCCCCTCTTATTCGCATTCGCTCGGTCTCTCAATCCCTCTCGCTCTTCCCGTTTTTTCTTACCCTCCTCATTTTTCCTTCTGCCCCGAAGGAGCCAATGGAATTTCCGTTACAAATCGAGAAAATCTGTTACGCTACCGACGGATCCTAACTCGGTTTTGCCGCGAGAGACTACACACGGTATTTCACAGTGAAGACTCAACCGGCCGAATAAGTTAATCGATCTTGCGAGAAGATCGTCGACCCTCTTATCCCACCCCCCTTTTTATACAAATCCTTCTGATGTAAAGCGTAACAGAATTTACGATAAATTTTGCGAACTCTCCATTCAGCTGGAATGATCCTGGCCATACGCAGATAGTGATCCGTCGATTTTTTCATCAACTCGCATACAAAGACAAAGCTCGAACCTCGATCCTATTGAGTGAATCTACGAAGCGATCGCAAAGATAAAAAACAAAAAAAATGACAAAATTCTACGGTCAATACTTCCGACCAGGGCCTTTACATTATTTTTCCCAACGGTTTTCACACCTGTCGGGAATTATATCAAATTTGAGAGCGAAAGATCGAGTAAAAAACGTAATTAAGACAAAGAGTGAAAAAAAATGTATGATCGCGAAGGCGACAAGGTTGAAAAGGCGTAACGGCGTAACATTGCCGTCGAATGTATTTCAGTTTTCACGAAAAATAAAATCCAATGGAAAGATCTTTAATGACCTTTTTTCGAGTGCAGCATATCGCATTTTTGCATAAAACACTCCGAAGCAATATGTATATGTTTTGCAAGGGGAGAGGCGTTGACTCGATGGATGACACAAACACGTGTTATGAATAGCGCATATGCTACAGTTAAGTGCACATGTGCAGGGATTTCGTCGTGAAGCGTTTGATGTGAAGAGGGAAAGGTAAAACTGGGCTGGTGGATGCGGCGTAGGAGCGAGACGGGGGAGGAATAAAAAGCGCGCGAGAAAAAGAGAAAGAGCGAGGCCTTAACGTTGTTTCACAGGAAGGGAACGCCGTTCTCGCCACAATTTCCGGAACCGAAGCTCGTCGTCTCTTCTCTCGCATATGCCTGTATATACTCGCTCGCGCATCTCCTATTCTGACATCAGTTGATGCTACACACGATTCATAGTCTCCAGCGCTCGCATTGTCTATTGCTGCTACAGAGTGTCTGCGGCATAAGAATTTCACATCGATACCGAGCACAGCAGACCTCGAGAAGTGCTACGAACGCTTCAGGGTAAATCCATCTTTTTCATTTTCTTTTTTTCTTCCTTCATCATCTCTTCGTCCTACCTAGAATGTTTATATTCTCGCTCTTGTGCTCTGTATGGCTCGCTTCGTTCACAGACTGATTTAGGCTCGTCGGCAAACATACATGTATATGCACGAAGCTTCAAACATGATGAACTACACCGACATGAAATCAAGCGAGAAAGAAACATTTACTATATACAGCCAGGCAAATTTTGAACTCCGATGAGACGAGTGCGCGATGAGAGGTACTTCCTAAGAGAGAAAGGATAGAGCATCATGGCAGCAATAAATGGAAGAGCGAAAGAGATAAAGAAAAGAGGAAGAGAACAAATGATATGTGAGCGAAAGTAGGTTTACGAAAAAAAAAAAAACAAAAAAAATCCCAAAAATTCATGCCGAAAGAGTGAGGGTTGTTGCGGAGTTTCAATAAATATTTCGTGCTTGTACCTTTTTCCCGATTACACGATTGCAAAGACTGGAAAGACTATGAGACCTTAAATTCGTTTGAATGTGAAATATGTGCCTGAACAGATTTTTTTCTCTTCAAGATGGACCAGGATGCGAGGAAAAATGTATCATCCATGCAGAGTTGGAATTCATGAAAATAATTTGAACAATATTGTGTGTCTGGTTCGATATTATAATCTCAATGATCAGCGGTACTCGGAAAACCTATCTCGAGCCTTTGAATATAACATGCCCGGAGACGCCGCGACGTATAATAATAAACGTGTTGTTAATTCTCAATGAGCGATTGGGAGCCGCCTCGGTTCTGTGGCAAGCTCACTTACCTTTCTCTCTTCGTCTCTGTTTCTCTCGTTTGTTCGTTCTGTGTAACAGTGAGAAGCAACATCTCTCGCAGTTTATGAGTTAGCCCGCCGACACGACCAAGAGAGAGAGAGAGAGGAGGAGAGGAGAGGAGGAAATTCACTCGATTAGTTTGAAATTCATGGGAACCACGAAGGCGTACGAGTCCTGAGGGTGCTTTCGTGCAGCAAGGATGCTCCACATCGTACGAGAGTATGTGAAGGGACTAGAATGCATTCGAGATGCACGAGAATATCGGCTAGAGATGCCACAGCCTAATAAGCCTGCAACGAATATTTCAAAGGACCTTTACGTGCCCGTGAGATTTGCTGCAGTTTGCCCGCGAGGCGATAATATAGAACGCACCGAAGATACATTGCGGGAAATCGTGGCGTCGCGTGTGTGACAGAATTATTTCAACTATCGGTTGGATTAATCCGCAACGCGAGGCATATCGCCTAGTAATCTAGCAAACTGAAAACTTTCGCGTGAATCACGCACACGGAAATATCCGGAGGCGATGGGAAACTACTCGAAGACATGGAAACACAAGGTCGTTCGGAGAGACCCAAGATCATGGACCCGACTAATGCACATATCGTGTTTATCATGAAGGATAAATCTTCATCGGATCAATCTCTTTATCTAGGCTTCGCAATCCATGAGGCTTTTCGCCTCGCATATCACATATTTTATTGCGTATTAAACGTACGATTGTGTCTTTTAATATGCGAGCGCGCGTTCTAACCAATTAATTCGCTAGGGCTGCTTCATGTACTTTGACGCATCTACTTAAGTGATTCGGCTTACCCGAGGTAGAAATGTGCTCGTTGGCAGAGCTGGTTGCAGAAATTCACCCATAGGAACACTCACCTGTAACAAATGCAAACATTTTCAATAAATCAAATATTCATTTTCATTGAGCTCCTAATATTTTAATAAAACATCAAGATATTTTGGCGAGCGGATATTTTTACAGTCGATTACATATTAGCACTTGTGGAATGCCATCATCAACCTATAAATATCAAGAGCACTGTCTGGAATTCTCGAAAGTGCTCCACAGTTTGATACTCGATCCGTTTTCCAAAAATATTGTAAAATCTATTGACACGAATGCGAGAGATATTTTTTCGGTGTAAAATATAAATTTATCGATAAAAAAAATTCAGAGAATATTCACCGGATAGTAGTTTTCTGCCACGTTGACATCGCAAAACGTTGAATAAATAGTTTCAATATAATAGGGAAGTTTAATAATGTTGACGCTTTATAAATTTTAATTATGAAAATGTATGCTCTGTCAGTAGAAAATGTGTAGAGCAAAATGTGTGGATAAACATCCCAGCACGCCTCGTCTCGTCCAGCACTATAGACTCTGGGTTTCGCAACTAATTTATACAAGCAAAGGATTTTATTTGTTTGATAGATAATTAATATTTTCTTGTGTTTTTTTTTTCACAAGAACTAACGTGGCTTATATATTTAAGAAAAAAAGTCGAGAAGGGTCGGATACTTTTTTTTTTTATTGCAGTTTAAATTAATTCAGATTTTCGATGAATCGGCAAAGTTTTATGAAAGCAACCAAGCAAACAATGCTATCGTTTGGTGAACACGACTTATAAACAGAAATGGAATAACATTGATAAAATCTACGGCAGAAACCGGATATACGTGCGGGACCTGTCATAATCGTTGGGATCTGCTGAGGGGTGACATAAAATCGTCAGAGTCTAGGATCGCGTGGTACGAAGGGATATAGCGAACGTGACGAGACAGCCGGAACCAGTTCGATGTAACGCAAAACAGGTTCTAACTAGAGTAGAAGCTATTGCGTTCTCGTAAATCAACGAATTGTATAAAATAGCCATATACGTTTCCACTTACTCGCTCGAATAAATCTGTGCGTAAGAAATTTGCATCGTTATATATTCGGCTTTCACGTGATTCTGGAACCGTAGGAAGAATGTTGTATTTCGTGTCTATCGTCCCGAAGGCGTTTGAGGAATATTCTACTAAATATGAGAAATATATCGATCATCTCATTCGTTGTGTGGTTGGAGGCATCGATGTTAGTGCAAGACAGAAGAGCTTAAAAATGACGAATTGTGTTACAATTTAATTTTTAGATGAATCAATATTTTTCTGGCTAAACTCGTTTGCCCCAAAAATCAACTGGATAAATCCAACTCATCCCAAAATACTGGAGTTGATCGTGATCACACGTCAGGAAGAGGCTAATAAAATTTATTGGAATTCCTCGTAACCTGGATTTTCTTAGGACGTTAATTTATTCATCCTGAGCAGTTTGGATATTGTCGTTTATGTCTATGTTGGTACATGTCGATACGCTGTTCTGGTTTTAATTTTTTCATCACCTTATCACTTTCGTTTTTTGAATTTTACTGGCCAGTTACGAAAAAACAAATTCGTTACGATCACACACTAATTCCCGTCGATGCCCGAATCACTCTGAATGATTAAAAAAATTTTAAACAGTCGAGTGATTGAAAAACTTGGCGGAACAAATTTCTGAAACTGCAAATTGGAAAACTGTGCGTCTGGGTCGTGAAAAAAAAGAAATAGCAATATATAAATTCTTATGCTTTGCTTTCCACCGATAATCCCCAACTTCTTTAGAGAAATATTCTTGAAGGAAACACTTTTTCAATTGATATAATCTCTCATTAATAACGCTGTACACTTTTGCCTTGTGAGAGTTTGGCCAATGAGTGCTCTGAAAGGTATGAAAAACTGTGTTGTTTTGACGATGCCCATTGTTGTGTTGTCTAAGCAACTTTTACACCATAAAGTGTTTGGATGAATACGTTTTTCTTTTCGCAAACTTTTGATGGAATTTCATCGGTTCTGCGCCTTCGCACGATATCTTTGTAGATCTTTCGAACGAGCTACAAAGTTTCAGGCATAGTCTGTAGCTATTGTTCCTGGCGGGACGTCTAGTAAGAATGAACGATAGACAAAACTTTCAGTGAACCAAGAATCTCTCGCTGCTGCTGATCCCTTTACTCCTTTTTACTATCTCGCTTCTCGTTCTCTCTCGCTCTCTCTCTCTCTCTATCTCTCTCTCTCTGGCTCTCTCTCTCTCTATCTCTCTCTCTCTGGCTCTCTCTCTTCTCCATTCTACATCTCTCCGTTTCTCTCTTGATTTCATCCTTGTATCTGGACCAATTTGCGTCTACCGAAACGACGAACGTGTTCTCGTTACACGCCATTGTTCGCCTCTTCCTGTCCTGTCGGCGACGTGTTCGTTTTCCTCACTCTCGTAGCTCTTCCTCTTCTCCCGTTTGTCGCTATATAGTATTTTCATTTACACAAGTCCACTTTGCTCCTTTCCGTTCATCTCCTTCTCTCGCGCTCTTTCTCTTTCGCTCTTGTCGTTGGTGGCAGCGTTTTTCTCTGATTCTTCATCCACCGTTCTTCCCCCAAGTTCTTTTAATTCTCTGAAGTTAGAAATGCTTAAATAAATTCAAACTCGAAAGTCCATTGTCATTTCTTCATCGTACTGTGCTCGTCCGACGAACTGTTTATGTTAATAAATAAACCTGCATTGAAAATGATTTTTGCAGCAGGTCTGATGATTTTTTGTGCAAAATTGTAACTTTAGTAACTTTAATTATATTTCTCTTCCTTTTTAACCGGTTTAACGTACATTTCTCTGTCGTACTTTTTACGTACTTCCGCGGACAACTGGCTTTAACAACGCTGGCATCCATGGCTGGTTTACTGTTGAGGCCACTGCCATCGTTGCCACAAAGGCTCGCGACGCTTACACTTTAGATGTCTCAACCCTCTTATGTGGGTGCATATACATAAAGCGCATTGTGAAGCATTAATTAGCGACCGGGCTACACGACCTAAGCGACTCACGTAGACACGACGATACTCGCCCTCCCTCCACCCCCTTCCCTTATTCTCTCTCTCTCTATCTCTCTATTTTCCTCTCACTTTTCTATACAGTGTATTATTATCGTGTAGCCAGTAGCGAAGAGAGCACTTGGAGCTGCAGTGTATCCATTTTCAAGGGATATAATGACACCATTTTATAACCTCGAGGAGGAGCAGAGACTTCCTCTTGCGCATTTTCAGACGAGGGCCTCTATACTTTTTACTCGTTTAAGAAGCACTCGTACAGTATAATCGGAAACTGGATAAGCATTTTTTCCAACTATCAAATTGCGATCATCTTTTCGTTATGCCACTGCCGTTTATTCAATACTCCGCGGCACCAAGCGTCGTAACAAGTTATGTCGGTACTACAATCCGAAAGTTTAGTAATTCTAGTTTACCAACTTATCACAACTCTGAGAAAGAAATATCAATGAAATATTGACACTGGAGATTTCACGAGACACATTTCGACGTTATGTTCCCATTAAAATTTATATTTCTGCAATATATTTTTCATAAATAAAATATATTATCCACACAACGACAAAAACTACGAAAATTAAATTGCAAAGAGTGTTGGAATAATTAATTTTAAAAAGTAAGCGCGTCAACGTTTCTATTTCGTTCAAGTACAAATTATGTTTACGTGATGATGAGGAGTTTTTGGAGAGCGAAAATTTGCCAATATTGTGGATATATTTTATCCTGCTACCGCGTTGACTCGAAGGAGTTTTCATCAAGTGAATTATCGGAAAGAAATTTCAAGCCTCATGTGAAAGGAGGAGCTATTTTCCACAAGGAAGGAATAGGGGTAACTTGATTTGCGCGAGCAAGGATTTCACGAAACGTTTGAATGTGCACGGCCACTATGAAGGTAATACGATGAAAAAGTATTTCATGTATACGTGAGTGTTGCGAATCATGTATCGTGATGGCGTCGTACGTACGAACGAGATTTTACCAGGCAGGCTATTATATGTAACAAGGTCGGCTGTATATACGTTTTAGATTTATTCGCGGTGAAAAGAAGCAAAGTACACATCAAAAGATGTGGTACGGAACGAGATGAGAGAATCTCCCGTAGTCTCTGATAAGAAAGGATTCAACGTGCTGGGACATTTTTTCTCATCCCGAAACACGAAAAAGACGAGATTGAAGAGCAAGTTGAAAGAATTCTCATAATTCATGTGGCTTAACGTCCTTCCTATTTGTGTAACGAGAATACACGCCAGTGGCCTATTTTCCTGAAGAGTCTTTTACTTAGTAAAAAATCGATAAGCTGTTCCTGCAAAAATCCTAGTTGATTAAATCCGCGTAGTAATCTCATAGGACATACTTTTTTCATCGGAACTTATGTTGGTTCGTATAATCCGTTTACACGAATTGAAAAAATGTTGCTCCTCAACTTCTTTCAGCCATTTTGAAGATCATGAAGAAAATGGGAGAGATTGTAAGATGAAATGAGCGACAAAATGAAATCATGCAGCTGTTATCGCCGAATCCACAATTGAGTGAACTCAGGAACCATGGCAGCAAGCAAATCCTGTTGAAAATTCATCAACCAAATTCAGTAGAGGATGAGCTTCAACCGTTCTCGCTTGGGATAAGTCTAACGGTCTGAATCAAAGGATTAATGACTCCCGAAATCGTAATATTCCCTCGTAGTGCCTCGAGATAGAACGCCTGTGACAATATGGGAAAAAATTTCAGTTTGAGCTGATTTTAAACGAGGTGGAAAGTGGGAGGCTGAAGGGGAAATATCCCTGTCGACATGGAGTTTATAAAAAGCATCAGCAGCCGAGAGAACCAACACAGGGTCGCTATCCTTGCCGATATATTCGAGAACACGTAGCGGCTATTAAGCAAGATGGGCTCGACCGATTGCAAAGCAAGATATGCTCGAGAATTTAAGCCAGGGCTGAGTTGGCATGTTCCAACCGTCGAGGTATCCGTCCGGAATATTGCAGGAAGAGAGAGAAAGGGGGGAGGGGGAAGCTACCACAGTTATTAGATCCGGCAGACAAGTAAGCTCGCTACCCTTGGCTTATATATTCGACTCGTTTGCACTCTTCACTGCAACTATTTGAACTGTAGACTTCATAAGCATCCAAAATATTAAAGGATCATAAAAATCCATATTCTTTGCCAGTGCTATGAAATACCCATAAAATTAATAAAATCATGCATTTTTCTTCTCAGGTGAAACAAGCCTTTGAACGTTATGTGGAGACACGAAAGCAGAGCCACGTCCCCGATGTCAATAAAGTCTAAATTGTCGAATATTGCACCGGAATGATAATTACTTTTTCCTAATACTTTTATTTCTATGCCATTAACGCGAAAAGTTGGCGACCATTTTCGTTTGTTCTCAAAGAGCCTCCGAAAGCTAACGCAAAAGCTCTGTCTTGTATATTTACTCATTTTTTCTCAGCTTCATTACCGGGTTTAATGAGGTCTGAAAGAGAGAAAGCCAAAAACGTGACCATTCGTTGATTTTTCTTTTCGATTCTTCTTTCCCCTCTTGTGCAACGCGTATCTTCCGCACAGCCTTCCCATGTGGCATGGAATGTTATACATCTTTATTTTTCTTCCCTCACTGTTCTTTTTGGCATTTCGGTCTGTAACGATCAGATTTTTTTGCAACTATTCTCATCAGCACTTATTGTCCGAATGTTTCATAAAACCGAGAAGAATTAAGAATTTCTACAAACGATGTGTCGGATTCATGTGAATTTTTCCATCAAAACGAAAACTCTATACCTCGAAACATTCTTTACGAACACATTCACCCATAGTTTGCTCGTATTCGTGATTAAATGTGAAATCAACGCGATTAGATTGGAAGGACGTGCTGCACGAGACTCCCAAGGGAGTGACGAAATATTTAATAGGATGAATAAAAGTCTGTGGCGTTTATCGGTATGGAACAAAGCTTGTGAGACGTAACAATATAAAGAGGGAGAGAGAGAGATAGAGAAAAAAAAGTCCAACGTTTGAGCGGACTAAAATAATACGCCGTCCTGCGGCGGGACGTCCTGGACACGACTAGAACGTTTTACACTCACGATTACAAGCATACTTTTGACTGAGGTACGCAGAGCATACGTGTTAGTCTCTCCGAAGAGCCAGAAGCGAGGTTACCAGCAAAAGAAGAACTCCCTGTGGCTTGTGGAGCGATTTGGACGTGACCAGGACACCGGTATATCTCTACATATTTGCCACACGTAGTGGTGAGTTCCGCAAGTGCGAAGGGAAACAAAAAGAGAAGGAGAAACAAGAAAGGTTCGTTTGCTTTTCCTGCCCCTGTGTTTCCAAGACCATGTCACGCTCGTGAACTCGCAACGAACTCTCCTCTCTTCAATGCACCACTCTTCAGAAAATAAAGCCGCGCGTTTTATGTGGAATTTCGTGAAAAAGCTTTTGTGAATATTCATATAATATATCCGCGAGAAACGTAGTCGATCTCTGAATTTAATTTTTTTCCTTCATTATTTATAAAATAATAATAACATTAACTTTATATTCCTACCAATTTTCGTTAATGACAAAACTTAATCTTGAGAAGGAAGATGCTGCGTTATATGACCTTCAATAACTTAGAAAAAGTCGAGAGGCGTCGTCAAACGGAAGGAAAGCAGAGAAAGGGCAAGAGGAGAAGGAAAATGGCTGGATGTTTAGGAGGAAGGAAAGAGAGAATGTCAAGTGCAATATGGAATGCCCCGGAAACCTCTGATACTTAATTAACTCCTCCATTAACTAAGCATCTGTAACTAGAGACGACAAACGAAAGAGGCAGAGAGACAGGAGAGAGAGAGCGAGAGAGAGAGAGAGAAGCCAACGAACAGCAAGCACACACAAGGAAAGAGAAGATGACTAAGGTATTTGAGTGGGATTGGAATACAGGAATGCTCATTATAGAGCAACGTGATAATCAGCAGTGCCCAATTAGTCGAATGTCGATGAGACTCAACACACATGAAAAAAAAAAATTGAAAACAAATACAGATTTTTGGATAACATGGAGACGAATCACAAGATTTTCGACGAATCACAACGCATATTCGCAACTTGTATAAAGTACATTCGTTAATTATCATTATTTCGGTAATTAAGTAGACTTCTCTTAGTTGTTGGTAAACGCATGTCATTTATACTTGAAGACAAAAGACTGAGGGAGATAAAGGATGCAGCACGGTTTATAGCCTGAAAGCATCCAACGTGTTCAGTAAAACCGCAAAACCACTGCAACTATGGAGCCTCATAAAGGAACGACTTGTGGCTATTTGGACGCTGGACCAGCATTCCAGTAACAGGAAACGGAAAGCACTTACGACTTGCGATATTCCTGTTTATTCAAGCTAAATCGCCTTTCTGTATACACCCACGAAGCCTTCCTCAGTCATCCCAAGACTCTTATAAATTTGGGAACGATACGTCATAAACTGACACGATCGTTATTTCGACGTTCGCTAGTATTTATGTCAATATCCTTGAGCTCTGCAAATTCCGAGACGTGGCGGTGAAACTTCGAACACGTTGAGTCCTGATCCCTCATCGATATTCTCTTTTGTTCTTTCGGACCAATTCGTAATTATTCGAGAGAAAAATCAATGATAATCAGATTACAAAATAAAAATCGGATTATTAAATTGAAAATACTCGCAGAAATATTGTCTGGCAAATAATAATCTCCGGGATTTGAAACAATTAAATAATCTCCGTGATTTAAAACAATGAATTGTTATACGCAAAAATTGAAACTTCACATTCGTACCATGAGAAATTAAGGATTTACGCGAGTAGCGATGGAATCGAATTTTTTCCTCAGGGTTAGCAACGTTCAACGTTAAATCTGTCGAATATTTTGGAGATTTTCTTTTCAAACGTATACTTGGATATCCATTTCATATGATATAATTAATAAATTTGGCCGGAAGATAACGTTCACCACATATTTTCAAAGGATTGGTTTCCCCATGTGGTTCGGGGTACAGCAGAGCCCGGTGAAGATCACAAAACGTGATTTTCTTGGTGGTTCTCTATTTCCTCACAACGTCAAATGAAATTGCAGTTTGAAAGAAACCGAGAACGAGAATTTGAGTGTACGTGTACGTGTGTGATAGAAAAAAATGGTCGGTGTCAGTGAGAAATTTGAACGTGGCGAACAGCCACAGCGAAATAGTAAACTCGAAGACGTATTTGGATTGCGGCAACGAGAGAAGCCAAACGCATTCTCGTCTTTAGCCGAGTGGAAGTAGAAATCCGTACGTTAGACGGGGCGAGGGTTGGCTTTATCCGCTCCTCGGTAAAGGGAACTCAGTCGGTTATGGTCAGCCAAGCGCGGTGAACTCACAGACTCTGCCACATAAAGACACACCTCTCACTCACTCTTTTAAGATTTTACCTCTGATACACTTACCGATCTTCAACTCCGGGGATTTCGCACAATAATTGCTCAACCAACTTGCGGCGAGGAAATCTTTCGAACGAAAAATAAAAAAAATAAAATAAAAAAAACACCTTGTGCTTTCGTAGCTTTGATCATATTTTTCTTTCTCAAAAACCTCAATCCCTGCGGAAGTATGGATTTCTCATGTGGTCGATTTTGGTCGCTTTCACATCTTTCCATTCATCGGTATGAATGACACGAGCCCGCGAAATGAAAAAAAAAATTATAACGAAATGCTGGAAGCTGAAAGAATCGAAGTAGGAATTTTTTCCACAAATACGACTTCCTCCCTTGCGCTCAACGTTACGAACCCTTTGACATTATGAAAAATATAAAATTCGAGGTTCTCGTTACATATTAGCTCGTTGCATAGAGTACAAGGCAAAAGGCATATTTTCAAACTGATGCCATCACCGCGAACAAAAAACAACACTGCAACGACTCTTAGTTAAATTGTCTACTGACGCAAGAAGCCACGTACAGCATTAACAATTTTAATCAAACTTACTGTTATCGTAGTGCGAAGAAGAGGAGAGTGCGGGGTGGAGGAATTCCTTGAAATTCAATGTATGAATAGAAGAATCAATGCAGGAGAATCCCAGAGGAGGGAACTTTGGAGTGACGACATTCTAAATTTGCAGCTCGTACGGAAATTTCACACGCTGTACAGTTTGGACGAAGGAGTACCAAGAGATTCCACTGAACTTGGTTACATCCGAACTAAAGACCCCATCTTCATTCAACCAACTCCCCACACATATAGAAGCTTTAAATGCTGCTATTAACTAATTATAATTACTGGAAGTGGATCCGAGGGACAATCGTTGATATAAACGGGAGGATATCTTGACAGATGTAGACAAAAGATGTCTACGAACCACGGACCAACTGTAATCGTTGCTTCATACCATTTCAGGAGTTGGTTGGATAGAAGGATACTACGAAGATGACAAGAGATTTATTCCTCATGTATATCGTTTAGCGTAAAAAAATATTTATCATTCCGTCGAAAAAACACTCTGGGATTCATGATCGACTCACTGAGAATAGAATTTTGTTACAAATTGTCGATATTTTGTTGAATGCGGTAAACTAAACATTTTTTGATAATTTCGAAATTTTTGTTATTTTGGCAGAATTTTTGGTTTACAATGGAATTGTCAGCGAAATTTACGAGTGGAATGAAAAAAATTTGCTTCCGAAGAGACTTTCTAAAACATTTCCTGCTGCATTGACACTATTTTTGTGATTATTTAAAAAAACGTTTAGTCGAACGTATCGAACAAAATATTCATCTTTTTCAACAAAATTTTGTTTTCAGTGCTCACGCAGTGGGCAATGAATTAAACGATAAGGAATCGATGATAATAGGCCTCAGGCACATGTTTACAGCGGGACTCATGGAACCTTCTCAGCTCCAAAGATATCGCAAAGAAATTGCGATGATGCAGGGATATATGCAACAAGAAGAATAAACAAGATGCGGTGTCGCGATTGGGAGGGGAGTTTCGAACAAGGATGTCCGAAATTGTTGGTCCAGACGATTCTCTAGGTCTTGGTAAGGTCTGCTTTCCCCAGGAAATCGAATTCGTTATACGGGATAGACGAGATACAATCGTGGTACCAACGGACTTGGCGCTCTTCAGAGAGTTTTGAACAACGGGGATGTTCTGTTACCCGTTGGCAACGCCACCACCACCAAAGTGGCTTGGATATCGCTGGTATATCTTGGTGAAACTGGAGAGCCCAAAGCGAATACCCTTCTACCTTCTCGCTACGCCCCCCCCCCTGCTCCATCGTTCTGCTCAATGGAAACGCACACAAGTTTAATTAAACTTGCTTCCACTCAAGCTTTCGTTCAGTACCAGCCTTATCGGATACTCGTGGAACGAGTTTTCTCTATACCTTCAAATATACTCCGTACATACAGCGTCGCTATTGCACGATGCTTGATCGATAATCATATAATTACCTGACTCTGTTACGTATACTCAATGCATCTGTCACTGTGACCAACTTGACAAACTTTCCAGAGCTCTCCCAAAGACTGATCAAGCGATCTACGGTTTATAAATTATTCAAATTCGCTTACCAAGCTTCGTTCGTCCTGCTCATGGTCTACGAACAAACTTATCAAAAAGCCGAAGAACTGTGATGATACGAGGGCCACGTTTTGTGCTGTGAAGATGATTCAATTTTCGTATATCCTGTGTTACTTATTTATTCGTTATATTATTGCTGAATATGCGTGACAAGCCTGATTTTTTCTTCGGTACTGACGTTTGTGAAGTGAACTGCACTTAAATTCTAATCGATCGTAAGAAAGTTCCTCGTTACTAGCGAATATAGGATGATGAACTTTGCATCGTTAGAATGCGACGAAATCTTGTTTTTTATTCGGTAGAGTTCAGCATTCGAATTTAATTTTTGTCAGGACAATGAAAATATTCTTTAAATCATGCGTGGACGAAATATTTTTCGTTCGATTTAATTTGCAAACTTCAGAGTCATGCGAATATGCTGCCAAGGTCGAATGGTTATTAACTTCGATGTCTCATATTATTACACATACTTTTAACAACCATGGATATGTTTCTCTTCTTCCTCTATATAGTCTCGTTTTCATTTCTTACTTATCTCGAATGTTCTGGGTTATTCGACTTAAATAATACTGGCGGAGCTCTGTTCATGCTACGTAAGTCCTGAAGACATTTTATCTAGTTTATATATATAGAGGGTCTGCAGGTTGTATTTCATCTGTAGTGGCTATGGGAGCGGTGTGAGCGAATGGCCAAAGCCACGTCCAATTACATCTGGGATACGAAAATCCCTCGCTCCGTACACTGGGCTGGCCAATTGAAAAATAATAGAAACCCATACAGCGCTTGTTCCACGCCGATCGTTCCCCTGCGGATTCCCCGCGGGAATACACACCATAGAAACAAAAATTCTCCTTTATGTATTTGGTTCCGTCATGTTCGTTCTCCTCTTGCTCCGCGGCCGCACTCGACACGGTGTAGTAAGAAAAAAAAACATAAATGCGAAAAGCACAACGTACCGAAGGAAACGAAGCCGTACTCTCTCACCCACGTACGCACGCCGGATCGAGATGATAACGCATGCGGATAGAAAAAAAAATATATAACGTCCAGGAACATGGAATTTTGCAATTTCAATTCGAGTGAAATGAGTACGACGAATAAAATAGAAAGGGGAAACAAATATTTTCCTACGTCTTGGAACATTTTCGTGGGGGACGACTCGGAGTATTGAAATTCTTTTCTGGCTGTCGAGTGAATAAAAGAACAGACAGAAACAACTGTAGTACGTTATCTTTCATGATCGTTCATGCATTTTTATTGTGTTTTATTTGTTGTTCTATCGAAGAACGATCAGATCATGGCTTTTTTTTATTAAGCCTATTATTACCACTTGTTGGGATGGTGGCCACCGAACGTCCAGTATAAGCTCGCTAAAGATTGTCAAAACTTTCGTCAACATTTCAAGCATTTGCAGGGAACTTTTTCAAAATCAAACAAAAGAGAATCTTGCATCAGGAAAGAAGAGTGGACCGAAGGAACTGATGGATCCGACTGTACCAACACGAAAAAGAACAATCACCTTGGGATTTACGAGTAACACGTACCGTGCTTCCAATCCTGCACTCGGAGGATCGGGTACGAGCAAATTGTTTCAAGTGACAAACCGGGAACACAAGGATGGAACGGGGCCTGGAGAAATTGGCGAAAAAAGCGCAAATCGAAAAAAGCTCCTCTCAACGAAATGTGAATGGCAGGTGGCACGAAACCGAGTATAAATTATCGAAACTGCTACGAAACGAAGACACTGTGATAATTGATGTAATTTTACGTCGATAAGTAATTTTTGTTAAGTAATTTAAGGGAACGAAACAGTTTTCGAGTGAAAAAAGAATGAAAAATATTTGAATTTGCTAGCATGGCTGCCCGGCATCGATTCTTTCACGTGTGTGGTTTTTATTCAGACTCCGTGCTCAGATTGCCTAGAAACGCAAGCACGTTTTTCGCATGGAGTCACAGGTCTCAAGTTCGTGACGGACGTGCGTTAACGGTTTATGTGACGAGAGTAGGATGAATTTCGAGAAACGGAACGAGAAATGTACGTGATGTCTCGTATGGTTTGCTCCGTCACGCTGCTCGTATGTTCATGAAACATCCATCGTTGGTATTCCACGAAAAACTCGTCTCGTTATCTCATGCTTACGAGATATTTCTGATGTAAGCTAATTAATGACTTCAACGGGCCAGACACTTGGCACTTTCCAAAAGCTATAAATGTCTAATCGCTATAGGGAGTCAGGATGACGTAAAAGTTCTGCGACAGGATATACTGTATAACTGAGGGATGCTTTTGACGACCCTAAGGGTATGTGCGTATATAGTTACTGGCACAGAGTTCTTGCTCACTCTCTCTCTCACGTTGAGACAAAACTTTTGGGATACTTGGAATTTGAACTCACCACCTATTCCCGAAGGTTTCTCGTAGAACACCGGTCTAACTTACATTCGCCAAACATCCCGATTCCGATTAATCAATTGAGCAATATTCGACGTCAACGAAAAGGGTCGGTGGTTGTGACTCAAAACAATTTGCACGAACAGCCGTGCCGACAAGGAATTTATTCAATCCACTCAATGCAATTCTACAATCACAAAGAGGCGAGAAAATAATTTGGCAGAAATTATGACGCATTCGAATGCCGAAAGAATCTTTCGGGAAATTGATCTGTATTCAAAGTTTTGTATGGGTATGCGCAGAAATCGGTGTGGATTTTCTCAGTACATTGGAGAATCGCGACAAAGTGTCAAAGATGAAGGATCAGTAGGGGTAAATGTGTGGTATGATGGTCAGTAAATTGGGTCGTTCAATTAGAAGACGTTAATGGGAGCAACGAAGCAACTCAGTTGCGAAATTCTCTGTATCCTCTCATCCTCAACAATACGCGGATAAGAGACCCTTGTCAAATGACGTCACGAGTGTCGGATATCAACAAACCATCCTGGTAATGGTCCAGGTTTGCGGTGCTTGGGAGAACGGTTAGTATATGTAGTTGCTCTCTTGTGCAATGTTGCCACAAGAGATTTTGCGGCAGGATGGTTGCCTCTGTGCTCCCTATGAATTTACGTTATGACGGATCCATGGAGAAGAGGAAATATTTGCCCAACCTCCGGATACGTGAAAAGCTTCCGACCGAATTTCAAATACCATCGAAAACGAGATCGCATTCACGAGACATCTCGTAACGATTGGCAAATAAAAATTTCATCCTGGCAAATCCAAATAAATTTCGTATTGACACATAAGCAAGATTATAACGGCTAGCAATACATTTTCGCCCTGAAAATAAATAATTCCGTAGAGTCTGAAAAAATGGCGCGTCGTGTGGCGGGCGAACACTAAATATAGAAACAAAATTTGGAGGGAAACCGAAACATCGTTACAACTTTTAGTCTCGTCGTATAAAAGGTCGCGAATATAGAGAATTAGTTGACGAATGCTATGAAGCAGGTCAAAGTAATTACAATCGAGTGTAATCGAGCAGCATGAGCATCGAAGTGAAATTCGTAAATAAATAAATACGACCTGACAAAATTGTCTGAATGTTCTTATCCGGCTAATCTGAGACCGAACAGTCAACACATTTCGGGTGGTAATGACAATAGTGTGGTGAGAAATCAAATTCGCAGGCTCAACAAAATGTGTCGATGAAAAAAAAAATTTTAAGTTTGACATTAATGTCGTCGAGGCGATAATCATATCAGCCGATGAATCGAGTAAATGTGAGACTCGCATTTTCTCTCGAGGTTTAGCTCCGATTTATATTATTACGGAACTTTTCAATATCGTGAGATCTACAAGAATTATTCGATTCGAATCTTGTTATACAGCAATTTTTAAGAGGCGTAGTAAAAGGACGTTACGGCAATAGCTCGAGTACAAAAAAAAGTCATCGAAACAGGTAGATATCCGCAGCCATTAGACACAAGAGCATACTTCGATGTGCACCCTATATACGATACAGGCACACAGAGAAAAACGCAATGAGCTATTTGATATTCGACCAAACGTACATTCCATCTGATTCGGATGTTCTGTCAAGCGCCTTTTCCTTTAGAATTCTCATTTTATCTGCGTGCTGTTTGAGAAGCTTTTGTTCGTCAAATGCGTACTACGGTGAAGTTGAAAATGGGGAAACGATTGTAACACGAGATTCCACCAACGGATGATTTGGTTTGAACAATTCTTCGCTAAAAGGCATGAGAGAACCAAACGAAGGGGTTGGAATAGTTGAAGAAAATAAAATTAAAAAAAAACTAATTTTCGTTGCAATTTTATAAAAGGACAAAAACATTTTTCGCGACTGGGGAAAAATGGAGTTTCTTTCAATAACTATAAAACAAACTGTTATAATTATACTCATGTACATCGTTAATTTTTAATTGATTATCTCAATTTTGGAGAGGAATTATAAGATCGGAAATGTTCGCTTGTTGAATATACAACAGCGGAGAAAGGATTTTGCATGAAAATTTCTCCATGTTTTCAAAACAAAATTAATCCGTGTATAGTATTTCATGAAGGATTATCGGAAATTTTGTTGCTTGGTATTCTATCATACGATATTATAACTGTTATTGAAAGCGGATCGAAATAACTTCCAAGTTTTAAGTATAATTATGTTCTCTGGAGGGGATCTCAACAACATACACACCGCGACAGACACGAAGACCAGCCGTTGCGGTGCACATAGGAAAAACATAGTACTCGCTGGTTTCAAGCGTTTCGAAAAGAGGTACTGAGCTGGATATACGAAGTTTGACCATCTACCACACTCATCTCGCTGGTACTATCGGCGTCCATAAATCGCGGTCAAACTGCCAGAGCTTGCTATCGGTTCTCTTTCTTCTTTCGACGAGAAACTGCCGTTTCCTCTATGACAGAATCGCCAATGAAAGTGAATGGAAAGGCAAAAAGGGAGGACGTGAAAAAAAAAGAGAAAAGAGGGTTCATGCTCTCCCAGCCCCACTCCTCGCTCTCGCTAGCGGGTTTCGTACGGTGTGGTATTTTCCAGATGAGCGTTAATTAATAATTTAATCGAAGAGCCTGTTCCGGACCTGTGCAGAGCAGCAGCAGCAGCAGCAGCCACCACCACAATCAGGAGAGGATAGAAGTAGTGGGAGAGGCCGGAGCAGTGCGCGCACTACAGATCCGGTGCTACAGTAGCTCTAATTAAAACCGAGCTCCCTTTCCACTCCTCTCATGTGGATGCTGCGTGCATCGGGCTTCCACATTCCATCACAACGATACTTCATATACTCTTCTCCCTCTCCCCCTCTCAGTTTTCCTCTTGCTTTGCCGGCGGTTCAAAAATGCGAAAGAAAAAAGATCGTACACTCTTTATTACATCATGACAACGTTGTATGACCGAGTGTGATAAATCAAACGTCCTTTTACGGACACCAAGTCGAGCCGAAGTGACCAACTAACAGCTAGTCATCTGATTAAGAAGCAGACACAAGAACCACAAAAAAAAGGCTGGAATGTTGAGAAGAAATTTTGGTGCTAGCAGGGAATGGATAAACAAAAAAAACGTGAACACTGCTGATTGTATTTTACAATCAACTGCTATTCAGCTAGTTCCTCAAACCAACAAAAATTCAATAAAAAAATTCATTCAATTATGACGTTTTGAGAAAATGAAAATCCCCCGTTATTCCCATTAGTGATCTTTTTTTTTTAAGCCAAGAGGTGAGTAGTGCACGACAGAGTTGAAATGAGCGTGCAGAATAAGCAAGTCTGGTCATTAATCGCATGCTCTAGACCCTCCTGAAAAACATGGACTAATTTTCCAGGAGTACATTAAGCGGAAGATCCAAGCGGTGTGGTGGTGGCCGCCGGAGGTCCGAAGGATTGTTGTAGGCAAGCAGAATGGAGGAAGAGACGAAAAACCACTCGCGAGCCGAGAAACTGCGACGAAGCACCCATCTTTTTCTCCCGGACTTTAAAAGATCTCTCGAAAATATTAAGGGCGTCAGTCTAGTGAATATCGTGCGACAAACTTACTTCTCAATTTTAATTTCATTGTCACCGAAGTATACGAAAAAATAGGATCGAATCGAATTCTAAGTGTTGATCGTACTCTAGAGAAAAAAATCCACTAAGATATTTGAACTTGTCTGACTTTTAAGGCACCTTGGACGACGCTGTTGATGCGGAGTGGATAAAAATCTCGAGACAAATAACATCGAGAAACATCCATGAAAAAAAAAATTTGCTCTGAATCCGCTCAAATCTATCGTCACGCTTTATATAAAATATTGGAGATCGCAATGATAAAAAAATTCCTTTCCTCCAATGCACAGTTTTTGGAAAAATTCGGAGGAATACAGTCAAACCTACCGATTACGTATAAGAGGAGATGAGTGGTTGCTCCGTTCGTCTGCTTTGCTATTCAGACGCTCGTGCACAACGCGAAATGTCATCATCTCCGTTCACGCAATTCGTGCGCTGATGCATAGTCGATTTTAAAGTCGTTGCCACGAAAAGTACGAGGGAATTCACAAACTGCTTCCAAAAATCCTTTCGCCCGAATGTATGAATACAGAAAGCGCGAGGGAAGAAAGAAGGCGCGGAGTATGGGAAGGGCAACAGTGCTTAGCTTCCCTGAGGAATCTCGTAGCATGGTTTGAAATCGGAAAAGCAACAACACCGACGCTCTCCAGGTAGGCAAGTCAAATTTGCTCATGATAATGTGACTTTCGTGAAAGCAAAGAAGGAAAAAGCGCGAAGCGGTGCCATGTCTCACGAAGGAGTACCATCAAAATTCCTCGAATTTCAATATCGAAAGCCCAGCAGCAACAATATTATTCGAATAATTTATTTTCAAAACTTTCCGTATTTTCAGCATCGAATCATTTTTTTTACAAAATTTACATTTTTTTCCCAAATGCGGCAACTATTTCTTATGGAAACTCGAATTACTTTTCCCTTCCATGTGATATAACGACCACGAAAAAAGATAAAAATCGATTACCTCGACGTGTAACAAAAATCTAACGAAATTGTTGCGAAATATCAGGTCCAAGAAATCTAATCTTTCAAAATTATCCCGATGATCCCGTGAAGTAAAATTCCCCGTTGAACCAGGTGTTACCAAATTTTTCCTCCTCATATTCAATAATTTTCGGGTGATGCCAAACATAAGAGGTTCGTGAGGGGTCGACACAACGATGGCAAACGAGCTCATCGCAATAGGCAGGCCATTTTACCTGCCAAGCCTCGAGCCAAGAAAAGGGAAGACATTTTCTCTAAGTCTATCATACCTACGAATCATTTCCTTAGTATGTGCTGTCTGCCAGTGTAGAAACGGTCAACGAAAGCTTACCTGGAACAAAAAGAAAAGAGGGAGGTTAACGTTGACGCCTTCCACGTACTAGTATAAATTTACAAATATCCAAAGGTGGTAAGAAATATATGGTTAGGTGAAGAAGTGGGAAGCTCGTTGCAAAGGCAACGTCGAGTACGAAAAACTCCGAAGTATATAAGGCGAAAAGTACACACAGAATCGTTCTCAGTTTCTATACTTTTGTGTGTACTTTGGACTTCTGCAACTTTGGCTGTCGAAAAAATAGAAGAAGAAAAAAAAAGTAGCGCTGTTCATGGTCCTACTACTTTGGAACTATGAAACTTCGAGTTGATGGAATAAGGTGCGGGGTCCAAACCGAGAAAGCCACCTTTTCATATCGCTCTGTCTCGCTCTACTTCACCAAAGATTATCAGATCACTTTTCACAAACTTCGCTCACTTTTCCGTAGTGTCGGTGTGCAGTACCCTTGAAAATTTTTTTCCTTTTCATTTTTCAAGTCAATCTCTCTACGAGCGGTTAAATATCGTGAAAATTTGAAAGTTGCAAAAAAAAAAGGAAGAAACGATATTTTCATTTTTTATGAGTTGCCACGAGGGCTTCTTGAGATTTTTTCATCCATTATCCATTGAAAATAGACACTTACGAGCTTACGGATCAGTGTTTCCTTTGCTACTGATCGACGAGTGGAAAGTGCAATTTTACGAAATTCCAGTAGAAAAAAAAAACCCACTCAAACGCTGACAGATTTTGGAAACGCAGCTGTAGCCCATTCCGTTGACACTAAGCTCGGGGCGAGAGGGACTTTGGTTAAGAGTTCTAGGTTTAAGAACACATACGTTCGACGGTTTTATGACCTGTTAACATATTTTGGTCAAAACGACGTTACAACTTCCACCGTAGAAGCATTTTCCTGTAAACTCGTTTTCATTGGAACACTCGAACGCATAAGGGACAATAGTAAATCGATAGGCAGAGGATGACAATTTGCCGAAGAGCGCACACACGCACAGAGCCAAAAGCTATTCGAGTGTAGGAACGAAACTGTAGCAGATGCAACAGTGAGTCGGTCGTCAGTGTCACATACAACCGAACGTCAATATTTCACTCTTCATGCTCTTTCCCACTCGCTCCTTTCTCGTTTCACACTAACTGTCCGTTAGTTGGGCCACAAATGAGAAAATAAAAATGACGTTTGAGTCGAAAAAAACGAAGTAGTCGAGCAAATGGTTCATCCAATTTAAGCAGCGATTCGAACAACTTTATGGTCCTGGCGTAACTATAAACACCGTGAATTGACTTTTTTCCTTTCGGTACAAACGTAACTACGAAATTGCGCCCCAGGGAGATTTCAAAAGTCCTCATCTGGCACGAGGGGACACTCATGTGTACGAGAAAGTAACATATGCCCTCAGATCACCGCTATTTTCATAATCATCCACGTAAAAGCACTCACGATTTATTTTGTTACCATCCAAATGCGAAATTAACGAATTTTATTCGACTCGGAATTGGTGGCTTTCTCGTAAAGTAAACGATGAACCATTGGACGAAAACGACTTAGAATTGAGCTATATAGCGAGATGCCATAAGTTGAGGCAGATTTCACGCTTTTTTTTTCCTAGTTTTTTGAATTCGAAATTGACAGAGAATTATCTCGATTATTACCCGAGGATAATGCTAAAGAATGAGCAAAGTTCCTTAAACGACTCGGGTATCACGCTCCGCCAAGTTTTGGCCGGAAACGCTCGTACGTGTGTGCACATCCTCCTGCTGTTCATTATCACACCACCGCCCAATCTCTATCACGGTGGATACCTGTATTTGTATAAATTCCATCAAAAGTTGCTTTAGAGAAGTGTATCAGTGGCGGTGGTGTTGGGTGGAGCCAGGCACGCAATAATTTTCCCCTCATAGATAGCTGAAACGTCATTTTCCACCTACGCGTCAGCGAGGTGGAAAATGACGAATGATGTTATATCGCGAGGAATATAGAGTGCGTGACGTGATCGAAGCGTGTCGTGGATGCAGGCAAAGAAGGTAGTGAGACAAAGAAACATTAGCGAAAATGAAGGAAGGCTGGCTAGGGGAGTACGGATGTGCTGCCGAAGCCAAGGACTGTTTGTAAACGAGACCGGAAATCTACTATCCTCCGGTCACGAGCCTTAATTGAATAGCAATCCAGACAGAAAGGAAAATAAGGAAAAAATGAGAAAATAGTCGGAGAGAAACAGAAGGTGTGAAAAAGGAAAGGAGCGGTGGTGTGGCTCGAAGAACCGAAAAAAGAAAACACTGCCAACCGTAAACTTGAGTTAGGCGGTGTGAAGATGGAGAAGAAACGAAAAGCAAAACCTCCAACATGTCTTCGTTTCTGTAACTAATAGCTAGTCCATCTTAGCGCACCAAACCATTACAACCTGTTGAATTCTAGAGTCCCCGTGACCTGACCTTCGCTAGATACATATACGACTCCGAGTGAGAGCCGGAAAAGGGAAGGTCGAGTACGAAAGTTCCGAGATCAATTCAGCCACGGTTATAGCAAAACCATCACATTGAATCGCCATTCTCATCGTTCATCTTATCGATTTGAGCTGTCGATCGAAACAAACCGTTGATGGGAACTTCAGAGTTTTTAAAACGTTCAAAGCAGAAATCGGTGAGATCGTCCGATAATTTTCATAATCATAATAACAATAATAATTATCAAAACAAACGATTGCAACATTCCTGTGCAGATGTATTTGTAAATAATATAATTTTGTTGTGAATCATGTTGAAAGTGTTAACTATGAGAATATCTGGTAGACCAGAAGAGCAATAACAATAATTATGTCGGTCAGGGCAATTATTAGGAGTTGAGGAATTCGGTGTATAACTTGGCATGACATGATTAGGTATGATTGCACGTGGCGTGCAAATGTTGTACTCGAATTCTCGCAATGTATCGGTGTTGACAGCTTTGTATTGGTGCGGTGATGTTGACCGCAAGCTGGCTGCCACTGTAGGTGGACAATGGCGGCTCGCCACATTGGGGCTATCTCTCTCTGTCTCTTTCTCCCTCTATAGGACACGAGACTCTCTTTATCCTGCATCTGTCGTCAGACCCTCTTCTCCGTAATTGTCCAACAAACTCGCTAACCAAACAATCATATTCCAACTCATTTGCACATGTTGCATCGTCCCTTTTGCTATATTTTTCTAAACTGTTATAATTACAGCGATGAGCTTGAAAAGTAAATCGAATTAAAAAATCAACATATTCTCGCCATTCAACGTGCCAATTTAAGGGAATGGTTCACTGATAAGTCACGTCTGCAATTATTATCAAATGCCACATTCTAGTTCAGCGATGCAGAATACCGTTGGAATTCAATAAAGATTATTCGGGATGGTCGAGTAAATAGTAAAATCAGTTTTTCCCTCTCTGTGCAGATCAGAGGAAAGTGTGTATTTGAAAAATGGCGATGGATGAATTGATGGTCGGTAAAAAAAAACGAATATGTATTCGCAATCACCTCTATGAATTTTCTCTGCGAATGATGCGCGCTTTCCCTTGGATTGAAATAAGCGAATCCCTCAGCATCTTCTTTGCTGGACCTCAGCAGAGATAAATGTATTTACGTCGTCGAGTTTAGTATTTGAATCGAGCGGATCACAAATGCGTTTTCCATTTATTATTCACGTCCAGTGAGACGAAATTCTCAAACATGTTCTTAGGAGCATGACCGTCCGCACATTTGAATACCCATGATCTGGATATCCGGATGAATATTATTATGATTTTACAAAATCGTACTGATGCTAGTATTCATGACGAGAGGGAGAATTTTCATGTCGAACCGTCGATTTTCCTTTTTTCTATATTCATGTATAGATTTTTTTTTTCAACGTTTCTCCTTCGTTGCATTTTATTTCATTTTCTTCTCGAGTCCCTGGTGATTCAGAAGCGACCAAATCTGTTCATTCGTATAAAGTAAAGCGTTGCTTGTTCCTCCTGAGCCGGACCTTGCGAGTAGAATTATGAAGACACCTTAGAAAAGAAAAAGGTAAGTGAAAAAAAGAAAAAAGTGGTAGAAAAGAAACAAAAACGCTCGCAAAGTACAGGCTGTATGCGGAAAAGCCAAGTGAACTGCTGGGCTTTTCTCTTCTTCGCGATCGTTTCTCGGCTGTCACATTACCCCGACAGGTACGGTTACGTTTTCTCTACTACGGCAGGGTGTCCTCAGAACTCACACCATCGCCCTTTCAGGACGAGTTCTCTCGTTTTTTCCAGCATCTATTTTTTTTCTCTTCTTTACACTCGACGAAGCTCTCTCGGTTGTGCTTTTGCTGTTCACGGACCCGACGACTTTTCCGACTTCTCCGAGAGCTTACTCTCCCACCCCCCTCCCACTTCTCACTCATACAACTATTTTCAACAGCCTGATAAAATGAAAGCAGGAATGACGCGTCGAGCGTGAATTCGTACGACCGTCTAACGTTACAGGATAAATCCTCTCATTCGTTTCACGCGTTGTATTACGACATTAAGAGGTGAATTCTTCGCCTGAAAGCTTCCGTGATAAATAATTTCGACGAGAAAAAGGGTAGAGCTGAAATATATAACTTTTCACGGCGTGAACCTGCGTACCAACGCTCCGAGATGAATGCTGATTCCCCTGAATTATTATGATTCTATTGTTTCATCTCATCTCTACCATGACGTGTTCGTAAAGCGATAGTTCGAAAGCAGCTGAAGTTTACATTGGGTTAGTGAGAAAAACCAATATTTGAGGATTCTCTGAAAAATCTAAGCCAGCGGATCGTGGCGTTACTGAAAACTACGTGAATATGCTTTTAGAATTCTCTCCTGAAACTTATGGTCTCGGGTTACGGCAGCTTGATAATCTCTCGGGAATTGAAAATGCGTACAATTATTGAATGGGCTTGTAATATCGGAAATCGGATACATTGGAGAAAAAAAAACGGCAAGAATTTGTATCGACTATCATCTTTCATACGAAATGACAGTTTTTCACATTCGTACCAACTAGAAACCATCGTACGGCCTGGGGTTGAAATTTTAATGGAAAATATTTCATATATCTAGATGCGTGTAGCCATTCTCGTATGTCAGTGTGAGCGCATCCAGTAAACTCACTGCGCAACACGTTAATGACCGGAAACCAGCAATATGAACTTGACGTGCCGGTACCGCACCGCCTGAATATTCTCGTACAACAGCATCAGCAGTATCGATGTATCTACATGCATCGACCACAAGGCCCAACAACGATAGGCGGCGGTGCGGACGGATGCAACGACGTCAGAGTACGTCCATAGAACTCGTGCGCGATATGCCCTGCATCACACCATAACACTTTACCAGAACGGTATAGGATTATCATGAGCAGGGAAATGCCTTGAAGTATTTCATTATAAATTTAAAAAAAATTCACAGAAAAAATGTAAAAATGAATTTTTCAGCGATGAGAATCAGAATAGGGAGTTTTAAAATTTCTCTAATTCCTTGTGTTGTTAGCAACCAACTCATTCTACTCGTCGGTTTTAAATTTCATAAGAGAACCAGCTCGTTAGCGAACTTCATTTTTTTTCCTATATCGAGTTGATATTCGAGCATTTGTTTGATGAATAATTGGATCCAGTTAAAAAGATAACATTTGGTCATCGAACGAAAGGGAACTGTGTGTGATTTCGTGCCCATTGTTTGTTAGAGCAACAAAAACTCCAGTTATACCGATAAATACTGTTCGTAGACATAATTCAATGCAATCACGTGGATATTCATTAAAATATCAATGCAACAAAAAAAAAGCGAATGAATCATGTAGAAAAAGTAATAGAAGTTTCTGCCATAAGAAAATTGACACGCCACAATTTCACGGCGGCTCTCACAAGTCTGAAAAATGTTTTATGAGTTTTCTTTGTTAGTTTTATTCCTTTGACAACGTGATTTCCTTTTTATCGATATAGCGACGCTCGTTTTAGAATCCTCGTACAGAGGACGAATGCTGATAGTGTATAAATCAATCCCTGAAGGACCGCGATGAGACTAAATCGAAAGACGGATCACGGCGTTGTGGTAGAAACAGCGCGGGGTCACCAATGAGATTTCCCCCGGAGGTGAATCAATCTCGTTGATAAAACGTTGCAGTTATAAGAGGATATGGATCTTTTTTTTCTTTTCATTTCAATTCTGCTTTGTACGACGCTTTGCATCGACGTTTTACGCGCGACTGGACGTTTCTACTCCTCAACCATGTGACATTCCGTCAGGCACGCGGACATTTGACAATCGTCCAATCGTCCTAAGTGCAGTTCAAAGATCGAATTATAAACTATAGTGATTTTTTGCACAGCCCGAAGTTTTCCATTCAAAGCTCTTATCAGGCACGCCGCATGGACTTTATTCTGTGTGTTTCGGGAGGGAGTATGCTTTGCTTACTGTTTGTTTATCCGTCGATAATTATGATAGCTTATTTAACGTAGTGAAAATCTCGGTTGATTTCACTCCCCTCGTTGGAAAACTGTTTACAGCTCCTCATGTCTAGCTCGATCCGATACCTTCCCGCGTAAAGGGATTACACATACACACACGAACTCTTGTAAAGTCATTAGACATGCTGACCTGATTAAAGGATAATTCTAATTTTTGGGCACGTTCGCGTAGCGAGAGAAGAAGTAACTTTTTTTTTCAATCACATACGGTTCTTGATTTTTTTTTCAACAGAATATTGGCAATCAAGCAACCGTCCTTTTGCCCGTACGGTTAGTTCAGATTTATAACGGAAAGACTTTTGGAAAATTACTCCGTTTTACTTTGGACTTGAAAAATCCAGTGGATCAGTTTCCAGTGAAAAAAAAAATGCATTGTATGGTAGCATGGAAAAAAGCCCGACGTCTTTTGATTTTGGTGGATTTTTCGAGAGGGTTAGCGACGTCGAAATCGAGTGCTCACGTGCGATTGTCTATCGTTCGAAGGGTCGGGAACACGTACGAGCGCTTTTAATTACCCATGAGATTTTATTCTCGAATTGGTCTCTCAGGACAGGATTCTGGTATTTTTTTTCTTCGGGTTATCGGAATTAACGAAGAATCGATAGTGCTAAAATTGAGCCTCAAGAATACGATTCTCCGGGGGAAAAGAAAATTATTCTGGAGTCGCGCCCAGAAAGGTTGACACCGCAGATGAAATTGTGTAAGACACCACGGAATGAGGAGCAACTTTTCAGAAGGTACAGGCGATACCGTCCAAGGTTACGTAAGGAAGGATGCGAGAGCAAATGGAGAGGATAGGGAAAGAGAGCGAGAGAGAAAAAGGGAGGAACTGCAGGAGTTAAACGGCGGGATTTAAAAATCGTCCCGTGCTTACCGCGAGTACGAAGCTCGAGGATGAAACGAGAATTTTCGCTTGTCGCGTAGGAAGAGAGAATCATTGTGGGTGGAGATCTTATTTCCGAAAACGTGAATGCCTCGTCACCGCAAGAGCTGTCGGGGATATCGGTTGGATGCTTCAATCCAACCAGAAGGAAGAATCGAGATCTCCAGTAGTGGCACGTTTCCTATATTCTATTCCCTCGCCATCTTCATCTTTAGCCTCTTTCGACTTCCCAGCTTCCGACCCCGCTCCGCGTCTGCAACAGCCGTCCCCTCATCGTTCCGAAGGCTCTCACTATCACACAGGATTTCATAAGCTTGTTCTCTGCGAATGGTCGCGTTACCCTAGTCGATACGTCGGCAAGAAGTATATTCCTTGCAGCCCTCCCAAGGGTGCAGGCAATGCACCCTTTGCTATCACTATAACGTCTACTTTCCTTTCCTTCCCATTCACCACATATCCATATAAGACGTAGAAATCTTTATGTACAGCGTCGAATCTTCATCACTTCAGTCGCAGTGAGAATTTCGTCAAATTCGAATCATGCAACGTGTCAATAGCAACGATGGATCAACGAACAACCTCTGTTCACCGGAGGCCAACAATGAATACGAATCATAATCTGGCATGTGGGCTTTTCCTGGTGATCATTTGCTACGCGATGAGGAAGAGGAAACAATAATAAAATCCTCAATTTATCGATGCTGCCGTACAGGTGGAAGCGCTAATCACATCGGATTATTGTAGCAAATTTGAAAAGGTTTCGAATCACCATTTATATAGCATTCGACCGATAACGCTACCCCCTAAATCAGGTGCGAACAAACGCGAAGAGAAACTCTGAAAAAGTGGAATTATTTCTAGCGTCCAGTTGCGGAATCCAACGAGATAGAAAAGCAAAGAAAACTCGAGCGAGCACATGGAGACCGGGAGGCCGAACAATATTATTCGTACAGCATCTCGACGAGGCTATCTATTTTCACAGGAAGATACTAAGAGAATACCTATATACAGTTAATTAAACGATAATTTCTCCCCAGCATCACGTGCTAGCCATATAAATCACCTGGTTACCTAACTCACCCACACAATTACCTAATACGACGCGGGCACGTTGTCCGCAAATATCGACCAACCACCGCTTTTTCTCTTTGCTTTTCATCTTATTGAGTTTCGTCGTCTTTACCTCTGCGCTCTCTCTTCCTTCCACCCCCTTCCATGGGGTCATTCTTGGCTAGCAAACGTTATACACCCAGAAGAAAACTCGTTATTAGCCAATCTCTCACCCTACGATCCAATATCAATTACCGATCAACGGAGCGGTTTACGTATTCGTTCCCATAGAGGATGATTATCCAAACAACGAAGCATCTCTACCACTTTTCGGATGACATTGTCGCACTGATCGAGAACTCTGAATAATCCGAAAATATTTCTACACGCAAGATTCTAATATTTTTGCAAAAGTTCTTCAAGACATTTTTTGACCGAGAAATATTCGACGAATGAACAACTATTTCGTGTTGTAATAAAAACATTGCAGTACAAAAAAAATGATTTTGTCGATAGGAACATTTAAGAGAAAAAAAGTTTCAGCGATTCCACAATTTTTTCGAAAATTTCGAAATGCCGTAGAAATCGTATTTTTCTAACGATTCCGACAAAATTCTCAGAGAACGAAGAGCTAATAAAGATTAACATCTGTGCAGATATGATTTTTCGATGTTTTGATACATTTTGGACGCATTGACATTGAAAACTGAAAAAAATACAAAATTTACCGTCACGTAGCTTGGTCTGTGAGGAAGCAATATCGGCCAGAAAGCAAGTGTCACGGGGTAATACAAGAATATAAGGGAAATCTTTCAACGGGCATAAAAACAAAACTACGTAAACATTTGGTGGGTTGTCACTGCGGATGGCTTTTTTGTATACGAGATAGGCGAAACGCGAGGAGGTAAGATTCGGGATAATCGCAAGGCGAACATCGTCATTTCGCCACTTCTCGGCTCGCGATGCTTTTCCGTGTGCTTACACATACAACCCGTGTCACATTTTGCTGTACATAGGCATTCGAAACTTGGCAACATCACGTGGTGATGCCTTGCGAAGTGTGCTGTTTTTCCTCTTTCATAAGGCTATACCTATATCCCTCTATCGTTCACCTTCATTTCCTTTCTTCCTTGCCTCGTCTCTCCACCAAGTTCTCATTCGCCTAGAAGCGAAAGGTACTTTGCCTCTATCGTTGGACTCTATAAGAGTATAGTTAGAGTAGCTTCGAGACTAAGAGAGGGTGGGCAGGAAGCATAAAACCATGCAGACTCTCGTCCAAGTCATACGAGGCAATTTCGTACCCTTTCTCACGTCCAAAGTACGTTTAAGGCTACTAAAACACACACACACACACACACGCAGACATATACATACATTGAGGTGAACGACGAGATCTCAACCTCTCCCGAGTAGTCTGTATTCATCCCATCAGTAAACTCTTCAAGACTCGAAAGAGGGTGATGGAAAATAAGAAATGAAGTTTTCATGAAAATATATCGAGTGTCGAGACACTCTCGAAAATTTCACAATTCATTTGATTTTAAAATTTTGGTGGATCAGTCACGCAGAATAAATTTACTGTACACAGCCGCCTGCGAGAGATACTTTCATCCAAGTTTCCTTATGCGATAATAAAAATCGGCAACACGCTAGAACCGCATCAATAAATGCCCGGAAATATGCATATATGAATATACATAAATCGAGCGAGCGTGCCTCTATGCATTTTCTCGGATATCTAACTGCATGACGGGTACATTTCTCAGTACTACTCGAGGCCTCGAGGCACGACGCTTTCCTCGACAATACTGTGTTATAATACAAACCCCTTTTTCTATATAGCCCTACTTCTTTTATCTTTCTTTCTTTCTTTCCTTCTTACGAGCCGCCGCCGCCGCCAGCTCCTCGAAAAACCTGAAAACCATACCCTTCCTCTCGCGCTCTATTTTCAGCAAACCCTCTTTCTACTCGAGGATCACTCTTAACGCGGCCACATGCACATGCGAGTATGCGACGACAGACGATGAAAGAGAAAAAGAGTTTTAAAACGACCAACTTCCTGAAAGATCGATCCATTTTCTCGCACAAAGTTCTGCGAGCGAACTACAATGTATTCCTTATAGTCTCAAATATCTTTCTCCATATGGCTGAGTTGAAATTTTCGTGCATATTGTGCAGAATCGATTTTAACCGCTAATCATCAGAATTATTCATTTTCAAATCTTCTGAATCCATCGAAGCAAATTGGAGCAGAATTAGTGCAAGAACTGTAATAAATTATGAAAGTGAAGTCTGCGAGACTAAGGCTCACGAGAAAATCGAACCAGCAGCATAATTCGAGTGTTTCTACTCGCTCATAATGACCAACCAAAAAAATGACATTAGCTAGTCAAATCTTAAGGAATGAATCGACCAAAATCAACTTAATCGATTAATTCGTCAAAGGCTCGCGGAAAATTCCCGATCATTTACTTCAAGAATCCAACAACTTTCACCATGGAAAAGCAGACACAGGGAACGGAGGCAGAGGGCTTTAATACCGGAATGGAAAATCGTATGGTACGGCGCAAATATAGCGCGTACCGCCGCAAGCGTTCCAAAACACTAAGAAGTGGTAAGCACGGTTTGCGATTTGGCCACGAAGTGGATTGATCCGAGTACAAACGTCCAAAGGGAGAGGGCGCTTCGGCCTAATTTAACATACCGCAAAACACGCTCACTCGCTCGTTCATAAACTCTGCAGCTCTGATGTTACTCATTGCAAGTTCTGACCCTATCTTTGTGTAGTCAGTTGGTGTGTGAGTACGTATAGGTAGGTGAAATATAAAGGCAAGCTTGTATACTTGGGGGAGCATCGTCCAACATCCAGTGTCAGGGCACAGACGCTCGAGGCGGCGGCGGCGGCGGTGATGCAATCCACGTTGTCTACAACTTCCGTCGTACATTCGCTACGCCTGTCAGACTTTAACCGTTTGCTTGTCAGATGATTTGCTGAATACCACGTCTATTCTCGCCATCACATTACAACCGAAACCGCAAGCAGAGCTGAATACCACTGACGGTCGAGCGGTGAACGTTAGCACTGACAGAACATTTTGTTGCAGACGCTTACATCAATGCAAATTGGCTAAATATGGTCAACTCAGTCGGAAAATCTCTTTAATTCAAATTTCCTAATTCAAATCAACACAAATGTTTATCTGCTTCGACTTAAGAGTCACTTTGCAGCGTGGACTCATTCATACTCGTTGATGCTTGAAAACAAGCAAATTCTATAGCCAATTCATTTGAATTTCTCAGACCATTGAGACCCAGACTTTACCAGAAGTCCTCGAAGTTTCACCATTTTTTGGTAAACGAAAAAATCAACGACTTGATTCCAAAACATATTTCTAATCCGGTCGAACAACAATGCCAACTTTTATTCACATTATTGTTTGAAATTTTTTGAAATTCCGGGTGTAATACTTGAGAAACGGATCAAGAACCCATATAATAAATTTCAACTCGTGTCAAAAAAGAAGTTCAAGGGCAAAGAACCGTAAGAAATCCGACAAGTTTAATGTCGATATAATAGCCAGGCCATTTAAACGGCCAATAACTTCAGGGGGTCCCCTTGAGGAAATTAATCGTCGACATGAGAGCCCTGTTTCTTTCGCAGCGAGACAGTTTGATACAATCGGTTGGGGAAAGACCAGCGTGACAATGTGACAGGAAAGTGTAACTTTTGGCAGATTGATATCTCGAATGTTTGGTGGCACGCGAAATAAGAATTACTACCGTTTTTTTTCCGTTGTGAACGCAATGCGAAGCGAAACGATGCGAAACAAAAGTTGCCACTTCCATTAATTATGAGAATTTAAGTGCCTTTTTCTTTCAACGCTTGAGGTTTTTCTCATTGTTATTATAATTTCTATTTAACCCCATAGTTTATGAACGTCTCATTGCTACGGAAAGGTTGGTCCTTCGTTATAATTCACAGGCAACGAAAAATATGCTCTGTCTTGATTGCTATCGTTACCCGCAGCAAATCAAATTTTGTCGGTTTGCATGAATAAAAATCTTGAGCGATCAAGACCTATCGCGCGAAGTGGCAAGAAATGGCAGCCAAATAAAGTTCATCAGTCCTTCTCTACTTAGAAATACTCGCCCAATGACCGTGGAGTGTGCAAATAAGGAAACCTTCACATAATCCTCTTCCCTTCTATTACGAGAATCAAGAGGGTCTTTTCCGTCCGCAAACCTGCAATGGGTCAAGTCACCAAGGCAAACAATTTCCTTTCAAGTAGAATACATTTCATTCGTATTTGATTCAGCGGCCTGGCGTATAAGTCTCTATGACGGATCATTCACTCTGTTCAAGACCGACTTGCGGAGAAGGATGGATATTTATTGTGCAAAAATATCGAAAACGGTAGGATCGGAGAGCGAGAATGTTTTCCCACGTCCAAGGACTCTAAACGATTAATGCGGCGACTGGAAAAATTTAATAATGATGAGAAACTAAAAAAGGGTGAATGACAGTTCAATAATCAATGACGTGCGCTTTTATATTGAATTTTGTTTCGCAATTCCTCTCACCGAACGCTCGTGAAATTAATGAGAACCGGAGCCATTTTAATCAACGTCCAATCAATTAGAAGCTGATTATTAAGTTAATAATGTTGTTTCTGATAATTTAAGGGAAGAGTGCGGTTATAAAACCTGCTACGTGACATCACCATATTGGATGAATTGAGTTTAAAGCAACAAGGTTATCGAGGGACCATTAAGAGGACACAAACAAGCGAGCAATCGCCGATAAAGTGGTGAACAAAAGCAAAGGAAAGGGTTTGTTTCGGCCCGACCAACTGGAGCGTGTATTGGGTTCACGTGCTAATGGGATAGAGGCGACTTTCGACACCTGTCGATTAGAAGATTAAAGAGCGATGTTGCCTTAGGGTAGCGCTGAGCCTAGATGTTCGAGCTAGAGACAAACATTCCCACCAACTACCGAGGGTTGATGTTTCGGGGACGATACAAAAACGTGAACGGAAAACTTGTCTGTATTTCATTCATACAGGGTTGTCCATAAAAAATTATCAATTTATTGCAATAAAAGTAGCCACGTTTGCCGCAATGGGATTGTTCGTTCTGTATAGCATATTATCAGTATTTCACTTTGAACAAAGTATGCAATTGTTTAAAAAATAAAAAATGATATGAAAACAAACGTTTTTCTCGTTTTTCTCAATTTAATTTCGATCGCTTCATGGAAATCCTTCGAGAATTTTATTTCGACCATGATGATTCAATCTTCATAAACTTTTCCATAAACCGCGTCAAAAATTGACTCACTGAAGAAAATTAATATGATTTTTTTTCGTTGAATTGTGGCTCCAAACGTGGCTCCAATTTACATGCGTTCTGATGGGAAAAATAAAAAATTGGAAATTAAATATGTGAAATTCTAAACATCAGAAAAATTTTCTTCATAGGAGAAAACTGTTAGTTTTGGTGGCAAGAGCGTTTAATTCAAATTTTGAAAAAAAAACCTAAATAAAGTCGTTCCGTGATGGTGATACCTTAACCCGTTCCTGCGTAACGGGTTACGCAGGACTCGTGCCGCATTTTTTGTTTTTAGTATCGCAAAATTACGTTTGCAAAGCCATGTTTCCCCTGTACTTAGTCTAGACCGTTTCGAATGAAACGATTGGATAGATTGCGAATGAGAAACTTGGAGAATGGATCGTAATGAAAACATCGCTCACCATGGCGTCCTTGATGTGATCAACCGGTTGAAGTAGAACGGTAGCGGTGGCTGTACCAAGTGCCCGGTGATGTTGATGTAAGGGTGGCGGATGCTGCGGGGCTGCAACTGCCACAGCCGCGTTCGCGTTTGCAGCTGCAGCTGCAGCGGCGGTAACGATGCTTGCTGTACACGTACAGGTGCACGTACAGGCAAAGTTGCAGGTCTGGTGGCCGAGAAGGTGACTCGAGACCCCCGGTCCGGCCGTGTGTAATGGCGGGTGCAGGGGTACCGCACCTCCCGGCACGAACGAATACGAATGAAAATACGTGGTGATGGCGGTGGTGCGACTTTCCTCAGCGGTTTTTATCCCGTACGGCAATTTAATCGATGGGGAATCGATGAGTACACCGTAACGACTTTCGCACTGTCCTCTCTCTCTGATATGGTAATTATTTTCAATACGTCGATTTAGCGACGAGGCTGTTGTAGCCAAGACAGCAGTTCGTCCTTTAAAATGACGATCTAGTTCCGTAGCTCCGAGATTAACCCGTTGCACCGCACAAAATCTCAATGAGCCTAAATTAGTAGGGAAATTTCTACTTTCACCCGACTCACGGGGCAAACCTCTCGTCGACCACCACAGTTTGACTCTCCGAGTTTCTCCCTCCGCAACACTGTATTCATCAACTGAGAGCAGCGGCGTGTCGGGTCTCGTCGCTTTCTCTATAGGAAGCAGCTTTGATACCTCTTCCCTCCGGCTTCTCCTTATCTCGTCCGGGCTTTTTTCAATTCTTCCGTCGCCGTCTCCGTGTTCCCAAGCCAGAACCTCACTCGACCCTCTTTTTAAACCCACACCGTGCGCGCTGCGCCACCTTCTCGTTTGGCCTGTTGATTCTCAAGATTTTAGCCTCCTCCAGGCTATGACCACTCGATTCAGGAACTTGGCACTAGCCTCTATTTTCCCCTAACGCATTACTCTCCGCAATGTTCTTTTCCGATCCTCTCTCTTCTTTTTTCTATCCTTTCTTCTAATATTTCCAGTCCACCACGTCGTTCGTTTACCGTTTCTTACAATTATTCACTTCGACTTTTACCCCCGTTTATCGGTTAGAAGGACAATTTTTTTATCGCAGATTTATTGGAGCAGGTAATTTGGGAAGTTATGGGTTTATTTTTTCTCTTTCGTTCTATTCGATATGTATGCAACGTCCTTCCGTTCTCTCTGTATAGTTATATATATATTTACTCTCGTTACATTTAGCCCCTCGATTTAATAGCCTATATACGCGATGAATGACTAGACATTTACGACGAATCCATCAAAACTACGAGCTAGCCACTACCACAGAAGAGGTTAGAAATCGTAGTTTCCCTGACTGTGTAACCTTGCGACTTATACAGGTTAGCTGCAAGTTACGGAATGATTGTCCGGTGAGAAGTGAGCTTTCAGGATATCGTGATATTTTTCTCGAAGAAATTATTAAAGACACGATAAATACGCCTTTATACTTGAGATATAGATTGTAATTGAAACGATGTAGGTATATGTGAGATACAACAATTTGTAGACATATATAATATATGTATAAGTGTGTATATACTCATATGTATATAATCCCGAGTAGAGTTAAGGGCCCCGGCGATTACAAGATAATATAATATTTGTACATGCGATTGAGCAGGATTGTCGATACAGTTGATACCGGGTGCTCGTGTGTATTCGATTTGTTCACTCGAGATTGTTGATTTGATAATGATTGTCAAGAGTTCGTACGAGCTCTGTTTCTTTGCTCTCCTCGCTCCTTTCTCTGTATAAGTTTTTTGTGCGGATTGAGGGACACGAGGAGAGAGCGACGAAATAAATGCAACAAGGTAAAAGCGCAATGAGCCTAATAGCGTGTCGATAATGTCCCAGAGACAAGAAACGATCGAGACACTATGAAAGTGAGAGAAATGAATAAAATCTAAGCATCGACGAAACAAATGACTCGCCAATTCGCACTTGTTCCTCTCGCGCGCCCAAATTCAGTTTTCTGCTCAATAACTCCGGAGAGTCACTGACAGAATCTCAAAATCTAAAATTATTGTTTAGTAGATTTATATACAAATATATACACACACATAGATACATTCATACATATATGAGATGTAAATATGTTTATATTTGTATATATTTTTTATTTGCACTATTTATGAATATAACGAGTAGAAAGTCGTTTTGGTTGCAGTTGTTGCGGGTTACTGTATGGGGGCTTCGAGGGGATCACATGCAAGTACTCGGAAATTCGGATTGTCCGTATTTCAGGCGCAAAAACAAAAACTAACTGGAACGTTTTTCAAAGTCGATTGTAAGTCGCAATTTGGGTAAAATTTTTCATGATTGATTGAACGTTTCCATGTAAGGAATGTTTGTAAATGTGAATTGTGATTGTCTTCACGCGATTCTTCTTTCTTTTCCAAGAATAAAAATGACTTCTTATTTCCTAAGAGACTTAATCTAGTTTCTTTCTCGTATGAGTTACTTAATCATGATTTGCACCTACGATTCGAGGTTAATTTATGTTGTTACTTACTTTACTAATACTTTAACGGTATACTGGATAAGTACGCGCTTTTATGAGGCTTTTAAGGGCCCTTCGAAACACGCTGGTTTCGATAGAGAACAAAGGATGCGCTTGTGCAATAATCTTTTTGATCGAGGAATTCAAGGGATTTTTTTTTTTTCAAGGATCGGATACGACGCAGGAATTGTGAAAATAAACTCGCGACGAAAACTCGGTTCACCCTTGTGATCTGTTCAGTTGATTTTGTTCGATCGAAATCTCCAATCACGCACGCTTGGTTTAGTCTTTTTTTTATTTTTTTTTTGTTATTATTCGCGCATTAGTACACCACGAGGAACGTGGGGAAGAAGTAAAAATTAGAGCGCCGTCGTGTCTTTCCGGTTTTATGAATAAAATACACCCTTCGAGTCACCTTTAAACCCCGAAGAATTTCTCACTAGCCATTTCTGCGAGAGAACGGTGCGCGTGTAATCGATAAGCTTGAGAGAGGATGCGTGAGTGTGAGAAGAGTGTGTGGGATTCGTAGACCTATTTTTACTCGGTTGAACTAGTAGTCGATGGTCTCTCCTTGCAAGCTTCTCGTTTCTTGGTCGTCCGGTTGCGAGATGGCGTAATACAACGTCGCGTGATTAGTAAGCAAGGATGCAAAACTCCACCACCTGTTTTCTCCCCCTTCGATATTTTCCGTATGTACGCAACGTTTCACCCTCTGTTTATTTCACTCGCTCAATCTCTTGCTCGTTCTCTCTCTCTCTCTCTCTCTCTCTCTCTCTTTCTCTCCGTTTCCCCCTCTTTCCCTCTATGTCCCTTTACTTCCGTTGATTGAACACGCACACGCACATACATACACACACGAGGAAGGATCAGAGGATTTTTATCTCGTTTCACGTGACGAGCTTAAGATCGAGCTTAATGTTTTATGATTTTTCTCTCGTCAGGACTTTATTCAACTTAATTCTCATGATTCTCAATGGCAGCAATAAATACTGGGATACTAGTTTTTTTGTTATGATGCACGACAGTAATAGCGATAGTGTGACAACGGCAGCGTTAAAGCAGAATAGCTCGTGACGATTGAAATCTTGCGTTTTCCTATTTTCTGGATTCCTCTTTATTGACAACTGTTATCGCTCTTTGTAGTAGTTGGTTGATTCAGCTGTGGCGGCAATTGATTGTTGTTGTTATAATTGTTGTTGGGGTTGTTGTTCTTTCGGTTGTTGTTGTTGTTGTCGTTGAGGGTAGTGGTAATGGTGGTGGAGGTGTCAGTGGTTGTGATGTGCGCGTGGTAGCTTTGGTAGCAAACAGGCGGACGGTTTGGGAGAGAGATTTAAAGGTAGAACGATAAAGAGCGTCCTACTCGATCGCTTAGCTTGACACAACTGGCGTTGTACCAACGAAGCTGTGGGCCAGTGAGCCGCTATCGTTGCCGCCGACGCCGACGCCGCCGCCACCGCCGCCAACGATGACGACGACGACGACGACGACGGCGACGCCGCTAGGAGGCCACAGTACGCGCGGTTCAAACCTACTAACCCCCCACTATCTAAAGCTCCGACCAATCATAGCCAATCCGGCTTCTCTCTCCTTTTATCTCTCAGACTCTTCCTCCCTCTCGTCAACACGCTTCCTGCTTCTCTTTCGTTCATCCAATGTTGCTATCTTTATCGCTCTCTCCTATATATCCTTGTAACCCACGATACGCCGTTTTACTAGCCTCGATATAACTGTATCATATTATTTTCGAGCTCTCTCCTTCTCGATCGAAGTCAATGCCGCGCGTACTTTGCCTTTTCACTCCCTCGCTCCCAGCATATACCAGTTTTGTTCGTTGCACCTATGGGGCAACGCCAACTGTACTCAGTTCACCCCTCGCGTGATTTTACCACCACCACCAACGACAGTACCACCACCACCTCTACTATATACCAGCGAAACATCCCACTCTTCGAAAGCGCATCACCTACATATATACTCAAGAGAGAACTTATGATTTCCTGTAGCATATATGGCTATCACGATACCAGCTTATATACCAATATATATGTCCATTATATGCATCCATTCATGTTTACTATTCGTCCTTGCATGTTCATTGTTAAATATTTGAAATTAAATATTGTAACCTTGCCTCATACAGCGATGATCGTACGATGATGAATTTCAGGGTGAAATCTCGCGCGAGGATCAGCTCAGCATTCATGCCTCCAAGGAATCACCTGGGAGATGGGGGAAAATGTCGAATATGTCGCAAGAGAAAAGATGAAAGCTTTTTGGAATTTCGACACATTCACCTCGCCCAGAATGTTTGCATATTTTCCCGGAATGAATATCGCATCATGAAGACGAAAAAATATCATTCCCGATTTTTTTACCGCTGCTGGTCGAGTGGCCAACCGCGGGGAAAAGAAAGCAGAGCACGCTCTTTTCGATTCACCTTTCCCTCAACTTGAGGGCTTTTCAGGCAGGAGTTCCGAGTGTTTGTTCGAAACGGAGATTGCTCCCATCGTCGGACACGAGGAGGAGAAAAGAGCGAATGATTAAGAGAGCAGGAAAAAGACGGAACGAGGAAGCCAAAAGAAACAAAAAGAAAGGAACAGGTACTAGCGTAATCACCTCATTCTTGGCGCCTGACCGGAAACAGAAGACTGGCTCAACTTTCCGCCCTTGCAATCTTCGATTCTCAATCACGCATTACTCTTCTTTCTATTCTCCGCTGCTTTACATCCCTCGCCTCTATATATAAATCGGTGTGAAAAAAAAGCTTATCTCCCTGTCCGATAGCACATTCGATTCCCCGAGAATTTTTAACCTCGAAAAACTAAACGAAACGCGTTTCGATAAATTATTTATAAACAACGAACATTTCCAAGCTTTATACTCGGAGATTGACAAGCAAATATCTTTTCGTCTCGAATATTGGTTTCTCAATATTATCTATAAAAAAAAAAAACTCCTGGGACGGAAAATAAATTTAGCAGCTATGTAGAAAAAAAATGCCATATCACTTCCTCCAAATGATGCTTGAAAATCAAAATCGTGTGATTTGAAGAAAAATTGGAATCGTCTCTGTCCGTGACGAAGGTAGACGTGGGTCAACAATCTTGTCAACATTGTGTTTTTCGCATGAACGGTAGCTCAAAACCCAAGTTAATTGATACTTTTTTTTATCGCGAACCATCGATGTGAGATTGATGAGGATGGAAAACTGTTAATTGGAGGCAATTTCAACAAATAAACGTGTATGTCGGCGCTATACCGTGCATGGAATAAATAATGAGTTCGAGGGAAAAAACTGTGGGACGGTAGATGGTCACGAAGAAAAACTTACAATTCCCCGTTGCCATTCATCATACGCTGAGAATGAATAATACAAAAATAATTCCGAGTAGAAGAGAATAGTTGGGTGAGGGTAATTTTTGTGTCTCGGAGTAAATTTTTCCCTTGGCACAGAAATAAAACGCGATACAATCAATGATAACGTCTTCCAATACATCTACGAGCTATATACGAACGCTCGAGCCAATCTGGTCCTGCTGTATTAATCATAAATGACATTCGTACAGGAGTAAGTAAATTTTCTGCTAGACACGTGTCCCGGCCAGAGTCGCTTTTTTTTTTTTTTTTTTTTTTTTCTTTCATTGCTTATACGCGAAATCTCATTTCTCCTGGTGGCTCCCTGGACGAACGTCCGGAACACCTGAGAAGCCACCAGATATAGCTATAGGGTGATAATAGAGTTACCAGCAATGATAGAAACTAAATTTTTCACCGATCCATGTCGCACGTGCGGTAATGACATGGGAGCATCAAGAATACAAATGAATACAACGTGTGGGAAGATTCTGAGCCAGAATAATTCCAAATTATTATGAAAACATCACACACCATGGTATAGGTGATGCATAAATACCACCGCGCCGTTTAATTAATTTTAATGCTAACCCATCGTCTCGCAGTTGTGTTCGCAATGTGCCATTTTTCTAGCCCAACAATAATCAGCCAAGTTTTTCCCGATGATACTGTCTCGACCACGTTGATTCTCACATTCCCAAGACAATTATCCCTTCGATAAACGAAATCTTCGTTTCAGCTCCTTCCCGCATCTCGCAATTGCGTTGAAAAATAAATCTTTAGACTCTGGCAATGTGTTCATTTCAACACGAACATTTAAAAATTCAAACTAAAGTCGAAATCATATTCATGATCCAGCAAGCGTGTATTTTCGATTGTCTCTTTGCACGTGGTCGGCCGAACGGCTGCCGAAACGACCGTCTGAATAAACCGCATCAGAGGGCGAGTACGAAGGGGGAGTTGCAAATCTCTAGACGTAGTTCTCGCAGAGAGATTCTCACTCGTGTAAAGTGATCGGATGAACTGTCGCCACGACTTCTTGATCAAAGTCCATGTCGATAGTCGATGCCAAAGTTCCAAAAAGATAATCTTGGTCATGAAGTCGTTTCTCTACTTCAAATTCTGATCGAATGGGCAAGTTTCACAACAGATTGTCTTCAATAATTAATCGATTGATAGTGCAGCACGATCAAGCCATTCGTGTGCACAGCGGGGATGCTTGAGAGTAACAAGCCCATACATACGTACGTATTACGAGCGTTGATGAAAAATTGTTCAACAACATTAATTAGGCACGAAATTAAGTTAAGCGATGAGACGAAGGAGCAAGATTGCGGTTAAAAGTTCAGTTCCGGAGAGCATCTTACTTTTCGTGGGTAATTTATTGGCTGAATGATACACAGCATAATGGAGTGATTTATAATGGAGACTTACCATTAAGGGTATTTAACTAGGATCCATCATTCAGTACAACTTGATGCGATACATTCGCGTTACTTATGTTTCGAAACTCGATGCGAATGAAAGATAAAATTGAAATTTCTCAGATAACCGGCTTACCTGCAACAGAAAATGAACCAAGGATGATTAGTAATTTAGGAAATAACTATTTCGAAAGCATTGAATATATTTTATGCCAAGAAAGTCGATGGAATATGATTTAAAAAATCGCAATAATGCAGATTTTAAATGTTTTGCTGAGAAGGGTTTCTCCAGTCTTGGGTGTTAAAATAAAAAAGGGAGAGGCAAGACGACGCTAAGAAGAAGTTAACCACGAGTCGCTAATATAGATTTAATAATGTGCTAAAATCCGCATGGATACGCGCGCTCATGACACGAGCCAGAGGTATCCGAGACTCGTGGAAACGGTTCGCACGAAGCAAACGAAATCGTGGTGAGCGCTACACGCGGTCGTTAATTTTCACGTGGCGCCAAACTGCTAATTCACTAGGCAAACCATTTTAAAGTGGCTTATGAGCCCGCGGCCTTCGCCAAACCCTTGATTCCTAGGAGTTAAACCTCTTGCCTCCCCGTTGGGTAAGCAGTATGCAGATTGCGCGAATTTCCACGCACGCGAAAGATTACGCTCCATGGGGTTTCTTCGAAAGCGACTCAGCCGAAACTCTAACTCAATCGGTGTGTTCCCTCCGTGGAAAATGGCTCGCAAAATCGTTAAGCTCATTGGTTAGATACGTTCAAGAAAAGGTGAGAACGAGTTATTTGAAATTATGATAAAGTTTGAATCGTTGAAAAGCAACGGAATCCTGTTTTTTTTTCAAAGCATGGCCAAAAATAAAACTGTTTCATTTCTCTATGACAATTTTTGCAAATGAAATACCGAACGTCGAAGAAAAATCGAGGTGAATCGAAAATTTAACTTCAACGACGCAAACTTCGATATATTGACACTTGAAAATATTTCAATTTCGTATTTCCAGTCTGCTGATCTCGGAGTCTATCATTTCGGAGTTTATCTCATCTAGATAAATTTTTTCAAGTTAATAGAATTCACACGAATAAGTCGGACACATAGAGTGACGTTGGTGAGGCAACGTAACAAAATAGAGTTACGTTACGTGACTATTAACGTTGTTTCGTTCCAAAAGACATTCCACGAGTGACCATCAACCTAATTCTCGAAAACTCCGTCACAACATAAAGAAGTTGTTAGCCATCAATATTGTACGAACATATTGTGTACACGGAGGACCATCCATGTAAGGATCATCCCGTATATAGAGATTTTATGCGTAACTCGGATCTCGTTTGTTCGGTAGCTATTAGCACTTTAATCGCCCAACAGAAACTGTGTGTCGGGCACGAGGAAGGCATCTTTACGAGGAGCGAGCGTTAACCTAGCCCGGACAACAAGCCAATACAGAATATTTCTCGAGGAAGAAGCACGACTGTAACGCCATTCAAACATGTAATATTTCACTCGACGCTGTAACAATGACCTCAGTTTCACATTGATGAATTTGCTTGCAGCAATATATACGAAATTTCAAAATGGAAAACGGATTTTAAATTTAAAAAATGATGACTGCATAATCGGAAGAAAGGGAAAAAGGTATGCATCAAAATGAGAGTTGTTAGTGGGTCGTTGTCTATCAATTACTGATGGATAAGTCTAAAGCCACCAGCGGTATTTAATGAGCCTGAAGTTCGTAACGTTGGGCCCGAACGATAAATACGTTTTTCTATAAATTGTTTGTTGAATTTTGAAAACCAGAATAATTTTCACACTAATTTTGTCTATGAACGCTAAATAATGATCATTTTATGGTCCTGACCAAATATTCAATGAGAATCTTGAGATTTGCCCAAGAAAAAAGAGAATTTCGTTGCGTTCCAACGATAGAAACTTCAACTTCGTGGTATTTAGTCTCCCTGTAGCAGCTTCGGTATCGTATTCCTAATTTTCGAGAGGGTGGTCAAGAGTGATGTATACAAAAAATGTGAAAATAAATGGAGCATGCATCGCCGGTAATGATGCAACTGCACCGAGCTCCAAGAACCAGCCTGTGGCTATCGTATAATTTTGGTTAGCTGGACATCTGCGTTTAGTGCCTTGCTGGAGGCTATGTACACCAAATACTATGTACACATAATACCTGTCTACACAAGGCAGTACCTGATATATAATGGAGACGTAGCGCTTAAGAGAATGAGGGAAGGAAGCAGCGCGTGGAGGGGTGGGAGAGAGAGAGAGAGAGAGAGCACGCGTAGTAGAGTAGCAAGAGTAAAGCGATTTGCTCACCGCTGTATAAACGGATGACCGCAATAATGATTCGTTCAAACAAAATTATGCACGCACGATTCCCTTGTGCACTTCTCTCATCAGGACACGTGCCTTCGGCTAACTCTCTGCCTCTCTCCAACGCTATCTCGTTGGAGAGCTCGGCAATGGTAACTGAATTCGAATGCCCGTTCTGTTCGGACGACCATATGAAGGAAGGCAGAGGAGCACGCGGCCTGCATGAACAGAGACAGACTGACAGGATTGATAGACGGGTAACGGTTGTTTCAGGAATACGCGGGAATGATGCTAGAGAATGGACGAGAATTCAGTGCGTTATCTCACCTCGAGCGAGTAATCTATTGCGCAAACCACCAGGACAAATAGTACAATATTTGTTCACCTGTTATGCGATGGCGCGTCATACGAATTAGATGCGAAAAAGTATGAGAATGTAAAAAACACGCCGAAAGAAGCATAAGACAAAATGCCACCTTGTTTTCCGGAGCATCATCCAAAATAATGCGATAGAAAAATCATTTTTTATTATTTACATTCCTCGAATATAGATTCAATTTACAAACTTCCAAATCTTGCTTTGTCCCTTATGAAAGGAAGAAGCTTTTAAGAGAAGAGCAGAAAAGGAACCTTTCTCTCCTTCGCATCGCGCGTCCGATATCCACTAAAGCAACAAGACCGGAGGCTTCGAAAAGCGATGAAAAAATGTGGATGATGTATCACAAACTATTCATGAGCAGTTTCCGTTCATCGTGCACCCCATGTCTCTACCCGCACCGGTCTCTGTAAGTACCTCAAGTCGCCTGGTTCTTGGCTACGCTTCGAACCATACCGCTTCGCCCATCCCGCTCCACACACGTGGACTCACGCGCAGACAGCACGCTATCACGTAAACCGTACGCCACACATACGCTTTTCCAGAGTTATCATGGCCCATACCGCATGCATGAGCTGTTAAATGTCCCACTTCGAAAAATAGTTAAGTTCGGCGGAAAGAAGCATCCACCTACTCGCATCTCATTCAAAATAGTATCATACGTATTGCGAGTTGATCTCACGTACTTTGCGAAGGTGTCGTATAAACGAACCGAGACACTTTCGCGTCCCTTCCGCCCGAGTCATCTCCGAATTCTAGTTCGTGCGGCTTCTTTTGCATGACATCGCTTCCAGAGATCGAGAAGGTGCTAAAACCAATACGTGACTCGCCCACTATGAGTCTGTTCGACTTAAAGGATACTGTTTACTTGTTATGTCGTCTTTTCAACCCAAAATCCAACTCCTTTTTAAATATTTTGATCATTTTTCATTTTTTTTTTTCAAACTGTGCAAAATTTATTTTCAAGAATTTTGCTGCATTTGATTCCGTACGACCGTTCTCATGCAGTTATGAAAACAAGATTGACTGCACAGACGATGGTACTGTGACACAATTCGAGAGTTTATTGCTGGGGAACGAGCGTACCGCCACGATTTATAATCAATTTTACGGCGACAACCTTGATGTTCTATTCAAAAGTCTTCATTTCTATGTTCGGACAAGAAGAGAGAAAAAAATATAAGAAAATATCTGTAAGATTTAGTAGAATCGCGGTCCTAGCAGAGTGAGCAGTGACGTTCGGTTCGAACTTCGTATCTGCTGCGCATTTTTTTTTTTGGCTCTTGCAACAGTCATTCTGCGCTAACTTCTAATCGATTTACCGTTTCCTTATTCCACTACGAATTTTTCACCAGCTCACGAACCTTGGAGTGAACGTTTTAGGTAAGAGAACTTGAACTCGGAATTTTTGGTGTTGGGTTACGACATTTTTCGGTCCCTCACTATTCGAACTTTTCATAGAACCATTAAAGAATCTTCGCGTTGATTCATGTTTATTTTAAATAAAGAAATTTGATTCAACGTATTACTCCATCGCAAAAAGACTTTGTTTAGCATTCTTCCAAAATTTTATATGAACGTTCTTGGCACCAAAACTAGTAACAGTTTTCTTCTCTAAAGAAAAATTTTCTAACGTTTGGAATCTGAAATATTTAATTTCCCATTTATTATTTCTCAATCTAAACGCGTGTAAATTGGAGTCGCGTTTCTTTTGTTTTTTTGTTTCTTGAAACTTTTTAACGAAAAGTGGCTTCAATTTACATGCGTTTTGATGAGAAAAATAAAAAATTGGACATGAAATATCTCAAATTCTATACGTCAAAAAATTTTTCTTCATTGGAGAAAACTGTTAGTTTTGGTGGCAAGAACGTTTATACAAAATTTTGAAAGAACCCTGAATAAAGTCGTTTCGTGATAGCAAAATCTGAAGAAAACGTTTTCCGACGCAGAAAATTCATCAAAATTGCCTTCCAAATTTCCCTGATGCTCGCAGCTAATTGAAAAGTTTCCAATTACCTACCGCTGGGCTCAAGGATGGAAAACAGTCGTACCACTAGTTATCGCGGTTGGATTGTGCGAGTTACAAGATTCAGAGCCTCGTACCTTTGAGACAGTTTTACTCAACGTCGCTACAAGTTGTAATCCGCAGTAGACTGCAGCACATCGCGAAGTTCAGGACGTTGCGGTTGTGGCATATAGTCGGCAAGATTCTACATACCGGTCACTGATCCACGGCATTCATTTGTTGCGAGCATTCTGTGCTACATCCCTGACGGATATGAGCAGGGTCTTGGATTTCTGGGAAGGACGATTTTTCCCGTGTCGGTCTCGAGTTCGAAGGAATACCCGAATACCTTGAGAAGAATGTCGAAAATATAAAAAGTCGAATACTGACGTCTTACATCTCCTTCAAGAAACCACGCAACCGGAAGGATTAAGGTAGTGGAAAATATTGTCTCTTGGTCACCTCAAAAATCCCAAGATGCTTTTTTGCTGGGTGAGATCGAGATGACGACAAAAACGAAGTATTGTCGAGATTTGAAAAATATTCAAAGTTGAGTGATTGATAAATCAACGGCAAGGCTGAAGAAGAAGCGGAGAGATTACAACTCAAACACACAATACCCATCACTAGAGATATTGTGGTCAGTAGTGGCGTGTCCCTCCGCGGATTAAGGGATCAAGAGCCGACACTTCGTAGCGTTTTTCCTAGCATACATGACATTTTCCTCGAAATGCTGATTTGTCGCTGGTTTCCTGAATAAATCTCGACTTTTGACATTCGTGTGTGCAAACATTTCTGAACATGGGATCGCGACTTCGCGTGTTGCGCGGCGTTCCGTACGATTCGACGTTCCAAGTGGCGACAAAAAGGTAAGAAAAGCTTTATTCTTGAAGAGACTCACTAGACGTTAGTTGTGCGGGGACTTGGGAGAACCTTGCAACCCCGAGTTCGAAGCTTTCGTCTCTTTGTTAAAAGCTGTTCCGGGTTCTGGGGAATTGAGTACAAAACGAACAGGTTAAACACCAATGAAGGTTGATCTAAAGCGCGATAAACATCAGCTACGAAATTGTCAGGGAGAGATTTTCTGCATCAACTGACTGTGGCGCGGATCTCGCGGCGTTTTCTTAATTTACCGAGACGCTCGTCCCTCTCGCTCTCCCTCTCTGAAACAGGCGTTCACGCGAATTAAAAATTCAATTTACCCTCAACCCAAGGATCAGAGGAGAAGAAGAGAGTTTCGTTTACTATACACGCAAATGAGTTTCGAAGTCGGACGTTGGATAAATATCGTCGACAGATTGAAACGAAAAATCCACGACAAAGAAAACTGATTAAGACGATCTACCACGAAAACGAAGGATCGAATAATCCATTACGATGTTCAACGGTAAACAAATCATAAACGGTACACACAACACACGAGTGCCGAATCGACCGTGGTAAAATGCCCAAGAGGCTTTTCCGACCTCGAAAAATCAAATTAGAATTATGGCTTGTACCCAATTTATCTTTCCTCCGCGATATTACGTTTTCTCGTTTTTCTTAAAACTGTGTTAACACTTAACGTTCCGAAGAAGAATAGCTACGTTCCGAGTGAATGAAAATCCTGAAGCAAAAATACCTCCGACAGCTCCGTCTCGGAAATCTCGCGTCAATTCTCGGTGAACGTAAACGCATCGGTCTGCGAATCCACGGAATTTTATATACACCCGAGAGAAGCAGAAGAGCTCTCTCAAAAACGCAAAAAAAAAAAACAAAAATACATATGTATATATCACGAGAAGCGAAAAGGCTAGGGCAGTGAAGAGCGGAAAACGGGTGGAAGGTTGGAATTGTGAGCCTTGTGAAGGGGAAGGATATGCTGGAGGGAAAAAACCGCTTGGGTGAAAAGAAACGGCCGTGCGGGATTGATATACACCTTACAGCCAGAACGATGTACCTCAACCAACCAACGCAGTCTCCTCGAAAAAGATATTTTTATTACAGGTCCATAAAAATTCTTGACCTAATAGCCAGTAGACTATGGAGTTCTGTACGAGAGACGGTGGAATAAGGTTAAAAAAAGAAAAAGCGCGGAGAATGAGGGAGTGCCTTACAAACAAAACACTAGAACATGCCAGTTCTGCCCTCAATACCACTGAAGGGCTAATGTTCCGCATAGAAATGAGACGCATCGAGAAATCATAAAAATTGCCAACCGGAACGAAACGATCCAAGAGCAACCCCTTTTCCAGCAATATTACGATCACCAGCGCGATCTCTGATTCGCAAAACCAACGATTTTCCAATCAGATTGATTTTTGAAAAGTTGAGAAAGTTTAGCTCATTATCGCTATGATTTTTCTGCTCGAAACTCCATTCAATCTTCCAGCAGGCAGATTGCAGCTCGAATCGCGTCCCAAAATCTCAAAACTCGAAGAAAGTTTTTTTTTGTGATCAGTAGCTTTCTCAAATTTGCAGGTATCAAAATGAAAACGCAGAAGCGAGGATAATTGCTTGACAGAATGAATCTGTTTCCGAAAAAAACGAGAACGATCTGCGGCAGACATGCGCTTGGAAAATCGCGTACGAATATAGCGCTCGTGCGACAGTCACGTTTTCTCGGGACGATTCAATCGCGTCGTCAATGAGCGTATTACAATCGACTGAGCGGGTAGGGACAGGAAGGAAAGCGCGATGACACGAAATTATAGTAAAGTACAAAGTCGGCCAAGCAAAAGGGCGGTGGTGAGGTGTGTGAGAAACTTTGAAAATCAGGGGTTGATAATTTTTGGCTTCGCAAGTATATTAGATGACGAAATTACGATCAATTGCTCGCAACAAAATTGCATTCACGTGCTTCTCCAGTGAAGTTGTGGGAAGTTTGTGAAGCATAGAATGACAAGTTACATGACAACTTGCGCTGTTGTTCGGAATACTTGTCCCCCGAATTTAATAGCTCTATTAACGTTTCGAAAACGACACACGACGTACAGAATTTTGAAGAAAGCCGAAGTATCGCGTGATGGGAAGGAAAACCCATAGAGAATACGGGATATGAATATAAGTCACGAGTAAATATGTGATTTGGTGAGTCACATATAACAGTTAGATTTGTGTATAAGTAATGACAAAGTATAACGTGTTTGACTTCTATATACATGCGGGAGTAGCAACTTGGGACATGGCGGATTGTCCAAATCCCCATGCATGACCACGAACATTCTTGTGGGGATAGGGATGGGTCACGCGATGGGCGTATTAAAACTTTTCCATTTCCGGTAATGCGAATCCGAAAGCGCATTAGAGCATTCCGTGTGGACATGGTGGTTCGGCCACGTGTCGTGGTAAGAAAAACTGGCGTACGTTGGGGTGTTGTGTTGGCTTGTAAGCAGGGCCACCAACAGCTTCATGTTCCCTCAACCACCAAGCCGAGTAACATTCGTGGCGTTGCGATGTGTGCTGAGAAACGTCGGAGCGGATTTGGAGCTCGTTCGTGCTGGCGGTGGCACGTGCTACACTAAAATAATACGAGGACTCAATTTTCCATTTGCCTAAAGCCTTCGTGCCAGGTTCTTTGCAATATAGGATATGACTCGACGAACTCTCTCCAACCGTTTCCCTACAGCTTCCACTGCCTACAGAGCTTCCCTCCTCCTCAGGGCCAAGCTTCACCAAATCCTTTTGCCACTAGTTCGAGCACACGGCGTAACGCACACACACCAAACCCACTCACACATACATACACTTGGCCAACGATGGCTTAACTGCCGATTGAATCGCCCGAGGTCGAAACGCACTCCGTACAATATCTGCCGTGATGAGATGGCAGCGGATGAAAGAGTCCGAGTGAGCGAGAAAGAGACAGAAAGAGCCGCTCGGGGCTGAGCCGTGATAGCTCCGAGATATTAAGAAATGAGACTTGGACTCGGAGCTCCAACTTCGTATACATTTGCCAGGCCTGTTAGCAGCCACTCTTGCCTACTTGGGGTCACGTATGCGCGAGAGGCTTTCACAATGTTCAACCGGAAGAAGAATCCTTATAACCTGATAAGACGATCACGCAGTACCAAACGCGAAATTCATTTCCCACTTCTCCCGCATAAGTAACAACACGTAGAACTTTCAAGATTGCAACTTGACTAGGTCAATCAGCGACGTAATCATCTAATTTTTGAATTCATGGAGTTTCTTTTTTGGTACACCCAGAAAACCCCAAATCAGTCAACAACTTTATAAACGATCTCATTTGATGCAACTTTGAAATTCGCATAAATAAAATTGAACGACGAGCTCAAAGTTGATTTGCGCATGTGCCTGAGATAATTCCGAAAAATCTTACGAGAATGAAAAAAGCAAATATGCCAAAAAAGTGAGACGAATCGAGAAATAAAAGAAAACCACGAGTAAACAAAATGTTTCTTTACGATTTATCGCGGCCAACTTCATTCCTATGATTTTTGACAAATTTTTTCTGTCGATAAGCGTTCAATCATAACAAACAGTTGTTAGGAGCTGCAATGAAAGTCTCCGGTCTGATTGCTAGCAGTGACAACAATGGAGCAACCACCCTCAAGGTTCCAACATTTTTGGCTGCAGTCAAGCAGCCCGGGGTGTCACGAGAATGGCGCATCTCGTTATATCGAAACAAGCACTTTTCCCGAAACATGAGCTCACGAGGACAAGTGACAATTTTGTCACTTTAGTGCCTATCAAGCAGAAGAGAAAAGCGAAAGAGCGAGCGCGGAGTGAAAGAAGAAGAGAAAGAGGAAGATGGTTTGAAGGGAGCTTCTTGCATCATGGAGATAGCGAATGAACGTCGTCGTTCAGGGCGTAAAACTCTTCATCGTATATCCTCTTTGCATAGCTGGTGCATTACACAACCTTACTCTCCGTCCTATAGTTTTCGTACTCACGTCTTCACCGATGTTATGCGAGAGATCTCGATTGGAGTTTCAGCTCCTCTGTTAGAAACTTCAGGGCTTTGGAATACGTGATCAAGACAGAAAGAATGAACAAAAAAGAAAAAGAGACAGCGAGAGAGAGAGATCGAGGTGACAGGGGAACACGTCACATTGAGTATGCCGATGGAACAGTTTCGGAATTTCGTTGAGCTGTATTTTCAGGTTATCGTTGGCTGCGTCACTTAATGACTCTACATAACCGTAACAAATCCATTTTCACCACGCGGATCGATGTTTTGGAATGTTGAAGTTAAAAATTATTATATATTTATGCACTGTATAGAAATTTCTCTGTTTAAGAGCACAAGCGAGAACTGCTTTCCCGGCAACAAGTGCGATTCCAATGGAAAAAAAAAAAAAAAAACAATTATGAATCGANAAAAACATTATGAATCGAGTGAATATTTTCATGTGAAAGAAGACATATCGTAGTTTATGGGTATGATACTTTTATTACTATTCTCGTTGCCGTGAAATACCATATCGATCGAAAGCAGAGAGTTATAAATATGCAACAATCGAGACACACGGATACTCGCACGCAAGGTTGTTCTGACGCAATCGTCAGTGGTGATTTTCTCACACACAAGTCCGCAATATCATCGGGGCCAATCGAGTATGTAAATAATTTTTGTTCGATTCGACGCCGGGAAGGAAATCAGTTTTGGGCTATTCATCGACAATTTATCAAGATCGTTGTTTATTTCCATATGTTTACTGTCCCGGTGAGTTAAAACGTTTCCGCATCTGATTCTCGAAGGGTTAACTAGTTACATCAAGAAATGTTCAACGTCGAATGTGTGATCGTCCAATCCCCATAGACGAATTGTTTACAAATATTTTGAGTTGATAGAAATTTTTTTGACAATATTTTTTTTTGTATTGCATCGCGTAACTTGTCGTCATTTGTGGCTGACATCAAGGATTCCGTGAATAATGGCTTCTCGAATAAGAAAACGAAGTCAGCGAATGTTCGATGCAACAAACGCTGCTGGAAGAATAGTCGTGCTTATGTGCTGGGAAGCAACACATGAAGATAGATTTCTCATCCCTCGGGACCTTTCGAGACAACCTCCGGACAATCTCATGAGTGTCACACGCCGCAGTACCCAGTGAGAACTATCCAACTTCCATTAGTTCAATTATACCGAACCAAATTTATTCCATCGAATTCCTTGAGAAAAATGATAATAATCGCTGAGGCTGTCGTATGTGAATTTTTGAATGCACACCGATATCGAAAGAATTTCTACATACCGCCAGAAAACGTTAACGAACCCATTCGACTTTTACGGAAATTTGAAAATGAAAAAAAGGCACTTTCGATTTATGGGGGTTGAAGTATTGAATCGATTCAGTATCAGCAGAAATGTTTTCTTCATTGGTTCATTGATTGTTGATTGAACAAAATGAATCGACAAGAATATACATTTTTGTGGCCGAAATGAAAAATCATCGACTGACGTTCGTTCACTCAAATTTGTAGAGATTCATAACGAAAAAGTCGATGAATGTCAGTAATCAATTGTTTGCAAATTGAACAATAGAGCTAGCGTTTCTAATAATGATTCAGTGCCTTGATACACTGTACAATATGATTAGGGAAGACAAAACAAAACGGAATTGCAGATAAACGTAGATCGAGGCTGGTGCATGCGATTTCCATAGAAATAAGCAAATATCGCTTGAGCAGAACTCATTGTGATTGTGGGGCGAACGAGTGAGCCGCGCGTTCGAGCTCGCCAGATAAACATCAACTCTTCTAAAAAATGTATGACCCATCGAATATTGAATGGTCAATCCGACCACCATTATTATTTAATTACTGGTGGCCTGATTGGCGATCAGAGGGTAAAACGAACTGTTTTCCTAAGCGAGGCCAAACATTCTGGCATTCGACAGTATAGATCTTGTCGATCTCCATTTGGCAGCCTTTTTGACATCCCATAATGGCTGGGTTGGACGGGGCAAATGATTTTCGAAAGTAAATGGAATTGGTGTCATCGAACAAATGAATAACATATCGGACCTTACTTCATATGTGATGTATAGTTTTACGGCAGCTCAACGGTCTTTGTAATTTTGACACGTCAGTATACCGATAAATTATGAGTGTCCATCAAAGTAATTAATGAACGCGAAGCGAAAACTGAGAGAGAGAGAGAGAGAGAGAAAGGGACAGAGGAGTGAGGAGAAGCTCGGGCGCAAGGAGAGAAAAAAATGGAAACATCGGTTGTAGAGAGGATGGATACAGTATTCAGTAGTATAGGTCAGCGAATCAGCCGCCCACCAGCGTGACTCTAAACCGAGAGATACACAGGTCCGGAGGCTGAGAAAAAAACAATGCTGTGCTACCTTGGTTGCTTTATACAAAACGAGCTCGAACTCTTGCTAATAAACAAGCACAGTCATGGGGTTAAAGAAAGAAGAAAAAGCTACCAACTGATGAGAAGGAGGGGAGAGAGCGACGCACACTCCAGTGGTGGAAACAAAACCAACAGCACCCATGTATGTACAAACCTCGCCTGCTCGAAGTACTGTGAAACTCTAACAATGGTTATTGTTTTAGGCCACGAACGCTCCTGGACCGGAACTACACCAATCTCCTATGCCTCACTCCTTACAAGTCCCAAGGCACGAAAGCCCCACCAGCCCTCTATATTCTTCCATATTAGCTGGCTTGCATCGTAACTGCACTAATAAACTAACCCTATACGGAGGCTGTACTCCACTCTTTTTATTGCGAAAAAAAACTGTTGTATGTAATGAGCGAGCAATGATAATGGCGGTGCCCAGTGATAGAAGTAACTTTTATCACCGAAACAGCATTCGCCTTCGCCCTCGAACGACTATGGGCCATTTCCGGTTTTCCTACTTTGCCCCTTTTACACTGAGAAATTAAATTTCAGAGGATGCCGTTCGAGAGTGAAAATTGCGAGAGTTCGACTCTGATTTCTTTGTGTATAACGTTTGACTATATGGAAAATGCAATTGCCATGGTTCAGAAAGGCATTACGCGTACACAGAGAGCATGCTTGGCGTGTACCGTTGAGAAAAGTTGTCCGATTATTTCTGAATATTCACGTAAATTTTCTCAATCGCCAAACCCAAACAATCCAACGATTCCCTGCACCAGCTTCTCTGTAGTCATGGAGTCTATGGAGTTACCATCTTAAATGTTATCATCTCACAAACTCATGTCGTCATGTGCAAAAAAAATCGACTAGTCCCTCCCGATTTCCAAAATGGTACGTGTCAAATGTAGCCCATTTGATGTCAAACCCGTGAGAGTTTTAATGTTTGTGAAGTAAATTTATTTATATAGTTCGATGATGTTGAAGTTTGCATCGTTCAATTGCATCGAAAAATATCAATTTTTATTGACGATTTGTTGAATTTCCAAAATCATCCAAATGTTTTTAAGCGGACATACTTTTTAGGCCGCGAAATTCGATCGTTTTACATTCGTTTTACATTTTTTCATTTGAATAGTAAGCTTCGCCACAGAAAAAATAGAATTTCGTTGCATTCCAACGATGCAAACTTCAACGTCATAATGTAAAGTCATAATTTGCCAACAACCACTACGAAAAGTTCCAGCATCCAATGCGATCAAGATGAGGGATTCGCTAAAATCAGATCAAATAAATATGTTACAGGGATGCGATGATTTCGTCAAGCCGCACAGTGACGCAGTGATGAGCGGTGAGTCGAAAAGAAAAGAGATGGGAAACCGATATCAGTAGTTGTGTTGAGAAATGCGTCCAAGTGAACAGAAGAGCCGATTTTCTATTAGACATCCATTTCTTTATGGAATATTCAACGCCAAACGGTGTACAGAGTAGGAACAAGAGAGGGAAGAAAGGGTAACAGAAAAGGCGACAGAACTAGAGGGTTGACGAGACGAGTTTTCGAGAGATGCCGGGTAGCGAGAGAAAAATTCAAATGAACATGGTTGTGCTTGATCGACCCGCAGAGCGAGACTTCGAAGTGCCGTTTGACTCTTTTCCTCACTCGATCGACGCCTCAGGCTTTTTGGGTTGAATATACTTTGGAGAATTTGCGTTACTGGAAAACCAATTCTCTCGCACCAACGATGAAATAATAAAACGCGATGAACAATTCCCCCGACTCTTTCAAACCCATCGGTTCACTGCCTCGATGCTCTCTACGTGTCATCGTTTCCCAGGATTGTTTGCAGCCAGTTTACCTTTTTTTCTCAACGACTCTGAGGTTTGCCCAATTCTTACAAAACTCACGCAACGGTTAATCTATCGACAAGACGACGAATTTCCGATTCTCAAAGATCAAAGCTTTTTTCTGACGTCCCTTTATGTCAGACAAAACTTCGGCAAGTGTTGACACGATTCTCTGCCCCTTTAACCGGAATGAAGAAGACTTTACGACGGTCATGCTTTTGTTGAGATAACACAATATACAAATACGTTGAATGAGGGAAAGGAGGACTAACAGCGACGACGGTACGCTGATGCTCGTGACGATGGTTTTAGCTGGCAAACGGTTGTTTCGACGACGTGTCCAGTCCTAATTCCACTGTTTGCGTATGCAAACGAGGGTCCGAGGAAGTACAACGCGAAGGAGAAAGAGAGAGAGAGAGAGAGNGGGGGGGGGCAGAAAGGGTATAGATAGTTAACTGAGGTGAAGCACAGAGGACCGCTCGTTCGGATTCATGCCACTGTTTCTCACCGGAATAGACGGGCTAGACGCTTCAATCCATGGGGATAAGAGCTTTCAACGGAACTCCAGTATTTGCTTCGCTATCAGTACATATATCTCTACATAGTCATCCCCGAGTATCCGACTTGTGTGCAAGCGAGTGACCCGAGATTCCACGTATAACGCACTGTATCGTACAAAATATTTCATTCAGCACCAAACAGCGCTCTCGCACATAAATTCTCCATACATCGATCTATTTATGCCTCGTTTTTTCACAGATGTTCGTGGCTCACGAGGAGAATTCCTTCCCCATTCAAAGATACTCAAACGAACCACGATGCTCTCAATCGCGCGTATTAAATTTTCCAACATTCACTCGAGCATAATACCGAGTCCATAAACTCCGAAAGCGACCTTTGTTAGAAATTAATCGTTAAAATGATTGACCATCGTTTACTAGTCTCTCCCGACCCAAGACGCTTATTCAAGACTTTGCTTATGTCTAAGCAATATTCGTATTCATCGAAAATAATCAGCATTGCATTGTGAACGAAATATTGCAATCACCGGAGTAAAAAGTTCGTCCCTCGCTCATTTATCTCTTCCCATCTACAACCCACCTTTATTTTCTTTCTCGTACGAAGCGAGACCCTTTATCACGAATTTGGGGAAACACGAATTTGGAATTAGCGACTGGAGACATCACGAAAACTTTGTAGCTCATAGTTCAGTCGTTGGGGTTGACATGGCAGTATCTAAGATCCCAGCAGTTCCCTTTAGTCCAATTTCACTGATTTACGGACATCGTAAGCATGATTTGGGTGAGAAATATAACCTTATGAATACAGACTGAGCGGTGAAACTTGGACAGCTGAAAAATTTAATTGTGAGTTGTAACGCAACACTTTGCCTGGAGGATGATCGTTCGCTCACCCGTTCAGTAGCATTTGCAGCAACCCGTGCAGAAATTTTTCAGGGGCTCCCTATTTGCAAAGGGATTCCGGTCGGGATTCGACATGGTAACCCCAGATAGGGTCTCCTCACCGGTATCCAGTCAGTGCCGACGTNGGGTGCGAGTCCGAACGATACCGTTGCAACTGACCAGAGGGCTCTTTCTCACCATAGAGCAAAATACCATTGGAAAAAGCCCCAAGATAAAATTGTATTTTCAGAGTAATTGCGGCCATCACTTTCCTAAACACACATGCACTGCCAGTTTACACGAATAGCAATGTGCAATGATGATAATATTAGCAACAATTAAAAAAAAGTGCTAATTCGATGGGCAATGGAAAAATAACGAAAAATAGATTGTGGCAATCTGGCCCGATGTTTTCCAGGTATTTATTTGGCTATATGTCTCGGCAATGAGATGAAAAAAAAAAAAACATACGGCGAAGTAACGATCAGACCGATGGTTTTTTTCTCCTGCTTTGACAATATCGGTTCAGTTTATTAAAAAAAACTCAATATCATTAAAAATTACGAATCGTCATGAAGCTCAAGGTTTCAATGTTGGAATCCAACGAAAAATATTTCCTTTTATTGATGATTTGTTTAATTTTTAAAATCATCTCAATTTTTCGAGCCGATATACTTTTTGGGTCGCGAGAATCGATCGTTTTATCGTCGTAATTACATTCCGCATTTAAATAATGAAAGCTTGACCAGAGAAAAGAAAGAATTTCGTTGCGTTCCAACGCGATGCGAACTTCGACGTCATCGAATCGTTTTAGAAATGAAAGAATAAAAATACCAATTTTTATATTTAAATAACTGAACCGGGACTTAATTTTCTAAATACAAAAATCGGTTTAAATAATGCTGTAATATCGCGATACAGGAAGGATTACGGCTCGAACCATGATCATAAGTAAACAACGCGGAAAATGAGAAGCCCTCGAACGCGGTGAGCTAGCGAAGCATTGGGGTTGTTACGTCGGCCGAGGTCAAAGGGCTCTAGTGTTTTATTCCAATAATGGGCGTACGAACATGACGAAAAGATAGTAATGGCGGGCAGGACCAGAAGCCGGATGGTAGGCGCACATGGATGAGAAGAGCGGACGTTCTCCGATGGGGCTGACCCGGTGGAGCAAATACATGCGCGCACGTCCATACGTACGCGTGCGCACACACCCACACAATTGTATGCTTGTACGTAATATAATGCGTACTGCGATGAGGAATCGGAGCTCAAAACGGAATCATCGTTCGGGCAAATACGAACCAAATTGGGCAGAATTTGAATCACTACACTTCTCCTCCAGCTTTTCGACTACAAATTTTGTGACCAACTGCAAGAAAAATCTTAAGTAAGCTTTTGGTTAATTGCACCACCAGATGTTTCGAAAAAAAAACATTTCTCATGTTGCACGTTGCAAACAAACCCAAACTACAAATGAGTATGAGTGAGAATCGGGATTGAAGCCTCGAGGAGTCGGGATACGAAGGAACAGTCCTCACGAGAGTCAAGTATTTTTTTTTTGGGGTTCAAATTCGCACTAACCAGGTCTACATAAGCTGCACAGAATTTTCAGAACATAGCATTGAGGGTGAAACGACAAATTTGCAATTTCCTGCTATGTGACCACAATAGAGTTAGTGAATGAAATGAATACGATAATTGGACGAGGTAGCATGGTTGGATCGACGTTGCTTTGGCCGAGAAAAAAAGGTAGCGGGCAATCTCTTTTATTGTTAATGTCAGGGATACGGTGATATTGGTAAAGACCCACATTATTCACAAGCGGCCACAGGAGCTTCCAGCCAGCGCAGAGGAAAAGTATATGGTTCGGTAGATAGAGCCTCCATTGTATATCAAAATTAAAACAACACATTAAGTAATGGGTGGGTTATGTATATAGAAATACACAAGTACAAATGAACTCTTCACACAATGCTTTTCAGCTTTTGTTTCAATACCCGTAGGCCTTCCAGCTCTCACGTTGTTATTATCTCATTTAAACTTTTCTTCGGTCGCGTGTTTTTATTTTCTTTTCTCACCGTCTCTCTTTCCTGCAAAATCATTTCCTTTTTTGTTGCGAAGCAAAACGCGTCCTTCTTTGTACGGGCAGACGTTTTTCAACCAAGTCGTCCGTTCCCCTATCTCCCACATCTCCGAAGCTTCGTTCCTGGGGCGCGAGAGGGAGAAACAAGATGCAGCGAGAAGAAGAGAGAAGTTGGTAAAGACATTTCTGTAACATTGTTCACAGTTTTCGAGCAGAATACTACGGAGTAAAAAACAAAACGGAGTTGTGGTCCTTAGGCAACGAGGATTCCCGAATGCGATGTGATAGCGACGATGGACCGCTGGCTGAGGTTACGCCACCAGGCGATGACTAGTTTCGCGTTTAGCAATAGATTTCGTTAACGAATGGCTACTTTACGAGGAATCACGTAAACAGCGGGCAATCTTCACGCATAAGTCGTAAAAATATTCGTCTTCCCTCGCTCGATCGACATTCGTCCAGATGCGGCACCGGGTTAGGCTTTGTAAAGCGATACCCCGACAATCGTCATCGCGAGCTCATGGGAATGGGGACGACCATGAGGAAGAGAAATGCAGGGAGAAAGGATGGTCCGGAGATATTACGAACCACAGAATTTTTATCAGCGGACAGGAGGGAAAGAAAGGGTTCCGGTAGCCGTATAGGAATGGGAAAAGCTCGCGGATATAACCGAGGGCTGCTCTAGCAGCAAACTACCACGCTCGTTTAATCGCGTTTCACAGAGCTGTCCATTGGCATTCCGCCAAATTCCGTATATAGGGGAAAGCCGGGCAAAGCGGAACACCCGGGCAAAGCGGAACACCCCCCCGAAAAACATAAATTTTTTTTTTTTAGCAAAATATTCAGCGCTCTGATTGTCCGTCACACAATATATTCATGATGATCGCACGATAAATTGAGACAACCAATTTTTTGAGTAAAAAAAAAAAATTTCACAAAAATAAAAAAAATAAGAATCCGGCTGAAATTTTTATCTTCAATAGTGTTTTTTATCGACAAAGCATCATTGTTGGAATCATGAACGATGTTTTCAGTGAATCGATACATTTTTTTCAACGAGCAAAGAATATACACTGATCAATCGTAAATTTTGCTAACAATTTCATTAGAAACCAAATATGCTGCCAAAATAAGGAAAATTTTGCGATTATTCAAAAATATTAAGTTCACCGTATTCAACGAAATATCGACGATTTTTAACATTTCATTTTCANCATGTGAAAAACAATAGGATAATTCCCACGTACTGGGTATAATTCCTCTGTACGATGTAATAAACGCAAAGCTATTTCTGTTATTAATGCATGAGTTGCTTTATATATTTCTTTCTTGAACGGCTTTCAACGATAAATGATTTATTCGCGCTGATCAAATCTCGCATCCGTTATGATTATGAACATGGAAATTGCAGGGAAGCCTTCACGTCTCGTCTGTCTAGTTTTTTTTCTCTTCCGTATTCCATGAACGTAATTTTCAATTCATCGGAAAATTCTCACTCGCCGCAGAATCGAGATAACGTTCATCCCAAATGCGGAAAAATCATCATTTTCCCAATTTTTTTTTCAGTTTCGAGGGAACAAGTTGTTCATGCTACGGAATGAAACTTGACGAAAATTGAAAACCAGGCATTCATATATTTCCATTCAAAAATCGATTCGTATAATGTAGAACGATTTTGAAACATGCCTGGGAAATAAAAATATATATAGCTCCGGACATGCACGTAGGAATGGTTAAGCGAACCGCCGTACATGTGCAATAGCATTTTGTTGTGTCTTTTGTGCTCTTCTTGATACGCATACCTACCCGACGACAGCGGCGCGCATATACGAGAGCATCGGTGGTACATCGCAAATATTTACTATTTATATACTCCGGATCGATAACATAATAATTTACTTCGTTACTCGTGACGTAAAGTGGCACACAGTCTCTCTCTCTCTCTCTCTCTTTCCCACTCTCACTCTCTCTCTCCTCCTGCCTCGTTCTCTTTCTCTCTCTCTCTCTCTTTCGGCCATACGAGAATTATCGATTGTCCGTGTGTGTCCACGGGTGAGGCGTAATATATTCCCCATGCAACGGCGGTAGCAACGAGACCAAAATCTCTCTGATGTACATGGCATATAAATTCGCCCGTATATATGAAATATATTTGCTTTTTTTAACCATGTTTCCCAAAGTGACTATATTCGTGTCGATTACACCGCTGTCATTTTTTTGTTTGTTGCCTAGTTTCCTGATAAACTCGACAAATAAAAAATAGTCTGCGAATTATCGAAGAAAGTAGGTGTATTTAGTGCGAAATGATTTTCCAAATCTACACATTGGTGGAGAACGAATATTCAAGCAACTAGTAGACAAGGATTTTTCCTTGTGCTCGAAATCTCAGCATTTACGTGATTGACAGCGAAAATATCAAGTTAAATTTAAACTGTCAATGAACAATCCGACAGGTAATTGAGAAAAATAAACTTTTGTAAGCTTTTCGACTTTTCACGAGTTTCCAGAATATTATCAATCTGTACCAGTTATATGGAGACTTACCTTAATTCCAAGAGTGGGAGCCAACATCCCGTAGTCGTGAAGAGTAGAAAGCATAACGGGGGGTAGGTTAGCCATCATCATTCTGGCTGGTCTCACGATTTCCCTCGATTTATCTCACACACACAAAACTAAACGACAATACGTTTTATCGAACCTACCTGCAACATAAAATAATGGAAAATCAATAAAATTTATAGAAAATTCATGGTTCTGCAGTTTCTAGTAATGAACATTTTGTCTCTGCCATATAGAGTCATAGCAGTATGATGTCAATTCTTTTAAGCTCGTGCGCGAAGCGAGCACGTACGGTTTATAACGGTTGAAAGTTTGTTTACCGTACTTAGTGGGGCTACTAGTAATTAAAAAAAAAACTTAACCATTCGGAACGCATGAGTATGAGGAATAAAAATGTTCAAATAAATTAATCGCACGACCGAAAAGCGAATATTGATGTTCCAGAACTGTGGAGATGGTCGTAAATAGTTAACCATCGCATA
>JBAJMU010000001.1:7979104-8158712 GCA_037952995.1 Hyposoter didymator | reverse complement strand
AAAATGTTCAAATAAATTAATCGCACGACCGAAAAGCGAATATTGATGTTCCAGAACTGTGGAGATGGTCGTAAATAATTAACCATCGCATAAACAATGCAGAAATCAGTGGCACCCAGCTGGATGAATTTTCGGTAAGGCCATAGAGTATGACTCTGGAGTTTGCAACGTTGATATTCGTGCAACGAAAAATATTTCGTCGAGTTATTATTTATTGAATGTTGAAAATCGTGGCATTTTTCGTGTCGATTGAGTTCTTAGCTTATTGCAAGACGAGAAGCTCGTTTTATTGTCCAGAACAAATGTTGAATAGTAATTATAAGCTCTACTGAAAAAAGAACAGAATTTCGTTGCATTCCAACGATGCCAACATCTTCATCGAGTGTAGTTTCTTAGTCGAAGATTCGAGCGATACGTATACATAAAAGGGTTCGGAGATAAACGGTGGGACTTGCGAGAGCTCGGTTATGGTATATCGAGCAGATCCCGAGTTGCGGGTCGATAGCTACACGGTTTCAATAAATATTTCAAAACCGACCCCAACAGTTGGTTCATGAAGATTATTCAAGACAATTTTACGATGTTTAATTGTGATCGCGCGGGTCAATATGGAAATCAATTTGAATGTGGGATCTCAAAGAAAAGATACAGCGAAGCACAGAGACAGACGCGAGAATCTTCTCTTGTCAAGAAAACATTTAATTACGTACGGCAGCCAATTATAAAATTAATCCGTCGTGATTGAGGGTTGGTGAAAGCGTTGGGAGCGCTGAAAGCTACATGAGTGGAGGGTTTAGATTCGGAAAGCGAAGGTTGCGGTTGGTTGGTTGGTTGGTTGCATGTCCCGAAAACTGAAAACGCAGAAACCAGAAACGAAGAACAGAACGCAGGATCAACTGAGCAGGGTGTGAGATGGATAGCGAAATAAGGGAAAGAGCTGGCGGATGGGAAGGAGCATATAAAAGTAGAGCAGTTAGAAGGTAAGAGATCGAGAAATAGAAAGAGAGGGAGAGAGAGGGAGCTGGAAATAGAGATTCAGCGAGAAAGTCTTACTCGGGATTTGCCTGCTAAGCTGCCTCGAGCTACGAGGTAAACCTTCTTCTCTCGGTAGATACACGTAGCTATAAGCAAGCCCGACATTTACTCATATCTATATAGAGATATACTGAACGTTGTACGTTATATTCCCTTCTAGCCCTTAATTCCCTCATCCCAGTTTCTCCGAGCGACGAAATACATCGCACCCTTCTCTGGTTCCATCATTAGCTCGTAGTATACGATTCGCGTTGCTTGCGCACGCTTTTACCGGCCCCCTGCTATCGTCCTACCGACCGAGCTTTTCCGTCACGAGCTTTCAACCCCTCACGCTCTACTCGCGGTTTCTCTAACCTCTGTATAACCGCCTTCAGCCTTTTATATCCCCTCTTCGCGGCAGTTCTTGTTCGACATTAGTCCAGGCTACCGGCGTAAACACGCGCGACCTCCCTGCTTCCCTGTCAATTGGCGGGAGGGCATACGTGACGCCAATCTAAGTTTCCAACTCCTGGCCATCGTACACAACAGCAGGCTTCTCTTAGGGCCTACGGTATAACCGACAACTCAAGTCGTCACACGCTGCGACATGAACTTAATCTGCTATGGCACACGATTAAGCAATGGTTTGCTTTCGCAACAGAGTCCTGTGTACCTACTCCTCCTCCTATACTGCTCCCGCTCCTTCCGGCCTGAACTCCTTTCCTACTGCCGCCACTCTTAACTGGATACTAGTCTAAATGCCTATCGTAGTGTAGCCCTGAGCATGAGGCATGTGGCAACCTTTGAGGCAACCGCGTGTATGCATTTGTTTATGTACATGATGTAGGTAAGATTCTGCGGTGACGGAGTAAACGGCAGTTCCTGATTGTCGGGATCGTTAAGTTAGCGACCTCATCCCCCGTACTACATTTCATGTGGTAAATTCAAGCCAAAAACCGGCTCATAATCAAAGAAATTTATCGTGTGCCCTGCGGAACATTATTCAATTTTTATATTCACGATTTACTGCCTTTCAATTCGAACAAAGAGCGAGTCTTTACTTCGACTTTTGTGTCGATTATTTAATCATTCTTCGTCGAAGAAATATTCAATGATGAGTCTGAAGTTCGCAACGTTGGGCTCCAACGATAAATACGTTTTTCTATCGATGGTTCGTTTAATTTTAAAAAGTAGAACAATTTTCGCACTAATTTTGTATTAGGACGCTAAAAAATGATCGTTTTATTGTCCTGACCAAATATTGAATGAGAATCTTGAGATTTGCCCAAGAAAAAAAGGGAATTTCGTTGCATTCCAACGATGGAAACTTCAACATCGTTATTCAATATCCAATGACTCAACAATTCGTGAACATTGTTTCGTTTGATAGCACAGCTTGACGATGGTTCAAAATGAATAAAAATGAAATAGCAGGTGAAGGCAGCCCAGCGAAAGGCGTTTTCGATTCCAATGAACTTGATTAAAAAGTTCTAAAGATCAGTAAGCCTGAACGAATGGAGAGATTCGTTCGTCGTAAATAATCGACGCCCTCGGGGAGGCAAAGCAAGGGTGCGAGACCACATACGATTTTATGTGTCTGGAATAAAATCAAGCTCTTGTGAACTCGTTTCCTGCCGCGCGAACATCGCTAGTTAACAGAATTAAGAAGAAAAAAAGGTCGAAAGGTACCAATTGGACGAATTAGACGCGATTTATCGCAGGATCAAGTCAGTATACAAATTACCCATGGGGCGTTGTGTGAAGTCACCGAAGCTGCCAGCTAAGAATCGACTACGCGTCATATTGAAGGGATATTCACGAAACTGTCCAAGATCTACGTTTCATTTATACGGATTTCCAAATCCTTGTGACGAAGATTCAATTGACCAGATACAGGAGTGATCCCTATATTGGGGAGGGCCGAATAGGAGACTGACTGAAAAAGCTTTTCGATGGGATTGGTGACTAGTGTACGAGTCCGAGAAACGTGAGAGGGATTGACGAACATTGCATTGCTCACGTCACCTCTCCGGTGACACGTCTTGTAATTCTCTTGTCACACGCCAACGAAGAATCTCCGATTGACGCACGTTTACTCCTGGACCATGACTAATTCGAATGAGTTCGAACCACCGATTGATCCATCCAGTAAGACCAAAATACGCTAAGCTCGAAAAATCGAGAATACTACAGGGGAAAAAAATCAATTGCTTATTTAATCGAGTAATAAATAAAATCGGCTAGCTTTGTTCAGGATTTCTTTTCATCTGAGGCTAGTGAAGCATCGGCAAGTTCGATCAATTATACATTTGTACCTTTGATTTCTTTACAGATCCTCATCGCGTATTGCATTCAAAAATCATCTCGTTTTTCTCATGAATAGTTGGTAAATGCAGATATTGGGGAGGGGGGAAGAGTAGCGCGAACTAATGAGATCAGCAGAAAAACATATCGAGATTATTTCATCGAATAGCCGCGGTCATGGCGTAAAACCCACTCGCTCAAGCGAACGAAGCAGATCCCGGCATGGCTTTGTCGAGCGCTCGATATACCCCGTCAGATGAGGCTATCCATTCCGTAGTGATCCTTCTTTTGTGCAATCGTCGGATTAAATCTTTACTCACGATACATTCAAATATCAGCCAACCTTATTTCTGTCCCTTAATTATTTTGCCAGATAACCCAAAACGTTTATCCTTGTTCGTTCATCTAATCACACCGCTTTTGAGTGACTGATGTTGCCGAAACCATCCGTAATATTTATGCTACAAATTAGAGAAATAAGTCGAAAAGAAACATTTGTTATCGTTCTTGATAATCGTTCCATGAAATCCACGTCAAAAATAAAAAGAGCCTACAATCTGCAACATTGCACGAGATCAGAATGCAAATTTGACTATAATTGAAATTCATTTGAGAGTCGTTGCAAAGATCTTTTCAGCCGAAGGCATATTCGAAAATGGAAATATGGGGCTCCACGTGCTAATGGAATTGGGTCCTAACGAACGTCGGAATTACGCGATGTTGACTGTTGCTTTTAATCCGAAAGATATATGACAATTGAAAGAATCCTCTTGTTTTAAGCAGCGCAAGGAGAACAACGGAGAGCGGGTAGAAGCATATAGAGGAAAATTTAACCTAATCGGGGACCGCTCGTGCGCTTCATAGCCATTTTACGACGAAGAGTCAGAGTTGCTCACCAGAACCCATTGCCATCACCGCGAGCGGTGGCAGAGATTCGTCACGCACGACGAGTTCTCCCCGAGGTAATCGCGCGCGTGCCTCGAATGTTATTCGAGTTTAGTAGGCGCGCGCGCGCGCGCTCGCATTTTCCGCGATATAACATTCGCGCGTCTCACTTGGCGTCGCTGAGCTTCGACGGCGCGTGGAGGATTCGATTCGCATCGCATCGCCGATGTTCCATCGTTCAACTGCAGAAACCTGTTGCCTACAGTTTCCGCATAGAAGACGAATCTTCGAGCGAGCGATGCGAATCAATGAAATTCTTTCGTTCCCTCAAAATTGGTCATTTCGAGGTTAATATCGATTATTTGCGACATTGGAATTTATATAAAAATGCTGCGAATCCCCTCACAATACAATTGTGTCAGAAAAATAGAGGATTGTCTATTCGAGAACAAAAATTGTTTAATATTTATGCAATTTCAAGAGGTACTGAAGTTTGCATCGTTGCAATACAACGGAAAATATATTTTCAATCCGTTACTTTCATACTTGATGCTCCTGTTCCAATTTTTTATCGTAAATTCTGTTTTCGAATGGGAAAGAAGACTCTCCCATAATCGTTGACACTCTAAACAAAATTTTGTGGGAAAAGATCTATATTTTGTTCGATACGTTCGACTAAACGTTTTTTTGAATAATCCCAAAAATTGTGTCATCGCAGCAAAAAATATTCTAGAAAGTCTCTTCGTAAGCAAATTTTTGTCGTTTCAATCGTAAATTATGCTAACAATTCGATTAGAAACCAAATATATTGCCAAAATAACAAAAATTTTGAAATTATCAAAAAAAATTTAGTTTACCATGTTTAACAAAATATCCACGATTTTTAACAAAATTTCATTTACAGTGAAGAAATACTGTATGAAAATTTGATCCTCTGCTATTAAAAATAATCAGTTTTCGTTGAATTCCAACGATGCAAACTTCAACGTCGTAATTTTAAGTTAATCACATTGTTTTTTTCACTTCGAAACGATTATTCCATGAAGAGAAATTTTTTCCATTGATGAGAAGCAGTTTTCGCAAATTTCTGCAAAGATATTCTGCAAACTTGCTTGTCAGAAGAGACTGCACATTATTTTTTTAGATTTTTAAGAAATCGATTGCATGATTCGGTTAACGGATTAGTTGGAAAGGTTTTAGCAATTAGTTATGTATCTCAATATGTCGTTAGATCGCGAAAACTTTTTGCACATGTGGGGACGGAGCGGAAAGTTTCTCGAAGGTTAAAAGTTTAACAAAGATGCGAAGGGTGAAGAGTAGCAAGAATAAACCCTAAGCAAGATGGTTTAGCTAGAAGGTAAGATTTAGAACAATGTCGTCAGGATAGCATATTCATACTGGGATTAACGATCCATGGGGCGCACACCATCAGCAGAGGCTTCTGGTCTCTGTGGACCCAGTTACTCTGCCTGTTCTGGTTCATTCCTCTGAGAAAGGTAACCCTCTCGGTACAAGGATTCTCACGCACTCCAGCATAGCCCAAGAAGGAAGAACCCATACGAAAATAATTCGGTGGGTCTGCACAGAGTTTTCACAAGGGTGAGTCTAAGTGGAAGCCCCAAACCAACTGATGCTTTGCAAATCTCTGGCAAAACTAGAATCCTACGAACTACTACCAAGTGGTACGACACCAGAGCAGACCCTTGGAGCCAACTGTGGCACGATGGCACTTACCAGGTTAGTTCATATTTATGGACCGAGGCATCATGAGTCCTACCTCTCGCACGGCTCCTGGTTTTCCACGCAAGAACTATTTTCAAGTTAGCCTCGATAAAAAGCGTGATTTTATCAAGAATCGGAAAATATATTTCCACAATCACAGCTGCTTATGAAGTTGAGATAAAAGTTAGATCCTCGAATGAAAATTCTATCAGTAATTGTCGGATTCCTACGAGGCCATTGACAAAATTGCACTGGCTGGCGTGAACCAGTACCGTCACTTTTGCCATTCCTGATTGATCGAACATTCGTAATGTACGGTGCTTACAAAAAGTTCAAATTTGCAACATGATACTGCGTAAGGAGTCGAGATGACATTGAAGAATCTTTATTGAACTCCCATGGGCCTTGCAAGCTTAATTGCCCTCGAAGCTCTTATCTTGGTCTCTCTTTCTCTCTCTCTCTCTCTCTCTCTCTCACACAGTCTCAACTTTCATCTTTTTCTCAGTCGGCCGTACGCCAATACCAATGTACGCCTCAAGCAAGCGAACGGTGTGTATACACAAAGCTTTCAATTGCGAGCGTGGTCTTCCGGGTCGTACATACTCTAGCAGAGAAATCTGAACGATATCTTCTCGAAGCAGCAGCATCATCAGAACGGTCGCGCCTCTGTAGATTTTGAATGTATCGAGAAAGAAGATGGGAAAAGATGTTGAGTGTAGCCTCATTGCCCGGGCTCCAGATCTCGTCTCTCTTTCCCTCATTGGATATCTTACTCGTCCTCTTTGCTCAGTTCCCCGTGGCCTCTTCATAGCCGCACCTCGATCTGATGCATCTTCTTACTTTTCAGCCCTCATTCACCCTCATACTCCATAGAGTTAACCCCCACCCTCTCTCCCTAACTCCTGCCATCCTGTTATTTCTCTACAGGCTCAAAACATAATTAAAATTTTCTAATTAAGAATTTCTATAAGGGAAAGCAGACACGGAGCGGGCACCGCTGCGCCTAGCCTCTCTATCATCAAGGGTAAAGGGAACTTTCGAGTTTCCTATAAACGTGTAAAAGGAAGCTGAACCCGTTGGAGCAGCGTTTCGCCAAGGATAGAGACGAAGAAGTGAGAATATACCCGAGTTTGCTGATATACCAATCTTGCTGCTGTTTACCGAATTAACCATTCGCACGGTTCTATCTACAAACGCAAATCTCCATCTGAACGAAACATCCATCCTATCGAACGTCACTTCATGCGTGTATTTCAAATTTCCTGATGCTGTGAGGTAATCTTAAGAGACTTGTTACAGAATCACCTCAAAATTCGAGTCAAAATTACTTTTCGTCGTATAGATGAACAACACTTAATAATTACAGCAAAACGTTTAACGAGTGTGAGAGATAATTCTTTTCATTTAGAAGTAAAATTGCTATTCCACGATGAGCCGAAGTTCGCATCGTTGGGCCCCAACGATAAATACGTTTTTCTATCAATTGTTTGTTCAATTTTAGAAGCAGAACAATTTTCGTACTGATTTAGTCTCTGGACGCTAAAAAATGATCGTTTTATTGTCCTGACCAAATATTCGTTGTGAATCTTCAGATTTGCCCAAGGTAAAAGAGAATTTCGTTGCATTCCAACGATGGAAACTTCAACATCGTATTCCACGTGTATCACTCAAGAAGCGGTTTGAATTTTTTCTCGAGTGACGTATTGGGAAATTTTTGTAGAACAATCAACCTTTCCTGCGTGGACAGTCCAATTACTCCCAGCATCACTTTCGAATATAACGAGCCGTGGAAATCGATTAAAACAACGACAATGTGGGAATCGGATAAAAAAATATTCAAGTAATTACCAAATTCTTTTCTTCCGACTAAAATAGCATGCACTCGGTAATGCCCTGCATTTACACTCAGTGGAAAATTCTCTCGCGTGGCATATGCTACGTAGCAAGGATTCCATTGTACTTTTCATCTCCTTTACAGCGTTAAATTGAAAATTCCTGGCAATTTTGACACGGATTTTCCAGCATAATCATTGCATACGTAATAAATACAGTCCCTGCGTGATAACCCCTCGACGCATTGTTATCTTTTCAGAGACAATTCATTTTGTTAATAGCATTGGAAGTACGATTGAACAACGTTGTATTGATTACCATACATGACTATATCGCTTGTCAACTTTAACCAAAGTTATTCGGACTGAAATATCAATTCGGATCATCATGGAATTGCTAAGTGGAAAATTCCTGATGAATCAAAAAGAAGAAGCGATCACAACGGCGGAAGTATTGCGCGAAGTTCAATACGTATTTTTTTACTGTTCAGCTTCGTGGTGTCCGCCCTGTCAAACTTTTTTGCCAAAGTTGAAGGAAATCTACAGGGAGGCAAAGACACAAGGTATCTCTTTGGAAGTAATATTCGTCCCGTCGGATCACGATAATGACGAGATGTCTAGACACTTTGCTGCTAATCACGATCCTTGGTTAGCAATTTTATATGAAATGCTTGATGAAATGATACTCGACAAGTAATCAAATTCCTGATTCTGTTTACCACGAAACTTGCACTGAATAGGTACGCCATACCGGTCGGTGCATTGGGTAAAGCGTTGAGGAAGAAATTTCACGTTGTTTCTATTCCCCAATTGATCGTTCTGAGCATAGATGGAAAAATAATAACAAAAAATGGTCGTCACGAGATTGAGAAACTGGAAGAGCCTCTAAAGACATGGTTCCCCGAACATTTCGATGGGAAAATATTCGAACAACATACACAATCGTACGAAACGTCCGAGAAAAAAGATGATGACGAAATTATTTAAAAATGGAGTTTCTCAGTGGGAGAATGCAGTTTGTGCAATATTATGAATGAAAACGATAAAAAATTCAACTAAATCTTTTTTGTGCAGCTTCCATGACATAACCAATGTTTATCTTCCTCATTTAAATTTGATATGTTCAAATACAAGAATTTCTAATTGCGAACCATTACCATGAGCATCGTCAACCTCACCAGGTTGGAGAATTCTTAGCAGAGAATATGAGTCAACGAGAAGAAAATATTGGTCGGAGTATCGTTGTCGTACACACTTTCGTAAATGACACTATCCCCGCTATATCCTGTAAACGTCTAAGAGAAACGTCGTCCATTCTGTATACGAACAAAAGGCATTGGGGGCGATTATTTTATTTACCACGGGAAGAAGGGGCTGCAACGAGGAAGACGACGATGCCGACGGGAATGACGACGGCAACAACAACGATGAAGCGCAGAGAGAGAGAGAGAAAGGCTGGATAGCCCGATGGCTAGGTTGCGAATAAGAATACTCTAATGATGATAATCATAACAATAGCGAAAGCTTTTCTTCTCGGTTTGTTGTCGGCTCTCTCTCTCTCTTTTCTCTGGGGGGTACTCGTTATCTTCGTAAAATCTTTTCGGATCGTCAGAACACGTCGTCCATCGACTCTTTTCTTCTATCACAGATATCACCAATTGTTATATTATTACAAAGAAAACTCGTACATGTTAACAAGACCCTTGTACTTGTCCCATGAACGTGTTGACGCTCGAAAGAAAATGCTGCGAGGTAATAAAAATTGAATTATTCTCGTGCCGTATCGTAAATCTCGTAATTTTATTAAACGTACAAATAACCAATGGTCGAGCAAGAATTTGTAGCGTATTGATGAAACGAATGCATATTGTTGTTTTTTTAAATTCACTCTGCAGCACTCTTTGCTGCTCATCGATGTTTCGTGCGCGCGAACGAAATCCCTGTAAAAGTTGCTATGGTACGAAAGTGCCGGGATTTTGCGACCCGTTCCATTAGTTTCACACACAAACGTTGTGATTTTCAATCCGGAGTTGAATCCGACTCTGCTGTTGATTTTCACGAAAAATAACAACGGAATAAAAAATCACGATGTTTTTGGTAAAAATCTAACGGATGAGTCGGTTGATGATGGTGAAGTTTGCATCGTTAAAATGCAACGAAAAATATGAATTTCAATTGACGATTTGTTGAATTTCCAAAATCATCCAAATTTTTCAAGCGGACATACTTTCTAGGTCGCGAAATTCGATCGTTTTTCATTCGCAATTACATTTTTCATTTGAATAGTAAGCCTCGCCACAGAAAAAATAGAATTTCGTTGCATTTCAACGATGCAAACTTCAACGTCATGCGGCGATTGTTCATTCAGGTGGAATTTTTCCTGCCGAATCGATGACGTAAACTCGGTGTAGAAATTCAATTTGGAGACCTGTAGACTCTTCAGGATTGATAACTTGATTACACAAACGCAAACACGGATCTCAAGCAGCGTATGCGACATTTTTCTCTTAAACGTCGTAGTACATTCTATAAATTTTGTACAGTGCTTATTGAAATATAATAGATTTTCGATAAGCACGTATCAGGAGGCTTTACCGAACAGCACAGGTGATGATAGACCCTTAAATCATATTTACAACGAACAACGTGAACATAATGGCAGTTCGTACCACCGGAGCTTTTCGAAGATCGTTGCAAGCGCGTAAAGTCGTGATACACAGTCGTGACAGCCTCCGAGCGGACGCGGCGATGGATATTTTTCGAGCGAACTTCGAATTCGATTCAAGAGAGTCAAGAAAAAATGCCCCGACACATACAAACACTCTTCAAATCTCATCGAACTGTTCTGCCCATCGAACATATCACGAACTAAAATATCTCGAAAATAATAATCCATAACAAAAATTAAAAAAATGAACAAAATTTGAGTGAAGAGATGATGATTCGTTTTTTATCAACAAATTTTACAGTGCAGTTTTGTCGAGGTATCAATTATCGAATCTGATGTATAAATGTTGCAAAGCATGAAAAAAAAATGTATTCCATTGCGCAGAGTTTCAAACGTCAGTGGCATCGTAAATATTTCTTGAATAATTGATAAATAATGAGTAAATACCATTTTTGTAAATAAATAATATGGTGTTGAATGGTGTCAAATAGCAGAGCCAATATATGGAGCGTAGGATGTAATAATCTAACTGACCGCAGTATAAGGGTCGGTGTAGGATGTTTGTCTGAAAAAATCGAGGGGGAGATAGACCCAGAAGGGGCATTATCGGGGGAGTGATCGGTCTACGTGCGCCAAGTCTGACCTCGGATTAGCAGAACGAAAAGCTTGTTCACGGTTCACGTATGTGCCGTGGGGCGATGTAAAAGCAAGACGAAAGACCAAAGGGTCAAGATGTCATCGGCTAACGTTAATAACAAGGCCTGCGCTGCCATTGCATACACGAGCAAATAACGATATTGATTTTTCGAACGAGAGAAAAAAAAAGTCATTGCGAACTTCTACATATTGGATGTAAACGAAACAAACTTTTATTTGCTTTGTCTAGAGAATGGTGCTGAATTGAATGTTATTAACCTCATAACCTGATCGATTTTGAAGGGATTTTCTCGAATAACTCATGAATTACCATTCGGATATGAAATTTCATTTAATTTCGTACACTGTGACTTTAAATTGAATTCAACAACTTTGATGGTTTATAAAAATTCATTGACCCATACCCGGCGCAACGACGAGGAATTTTACAAAAATGTAATAAAAACGATTATAGCCATCAGTTTGTGCACAGTCGATGAAATACCGATGCACTGGCTTCCAAAATAATAATCGCGTTTTCTCACAGATGTGTAATATATAAAAAGTGTGCGATTGATTAATTGAAGGAAGAGCGTATAAAAAAATATTCGAAATTGTAGATCCTCTTGAATGTTGACATCGGCTATTTCGGATATTTTGTGATACCCTGCGAAAAAAAGGCGTTCAGCCACATGAACGAAATAACGAATATCCACAGAATTAGAGACTGAATAGTACGACGCGAGACGCGCTCAAGACTCCGAAATTAAAAGGAAGCAAAACGATGGGTGATCAGTGTCAACCAGCGACAAACTATTAACCGGTCGTTAATATCTTAACGGCCCCGTAAAAATAGCTCAAGCCTGGAAGCACCGACTCAGAGGCGGGGGTGTCTACGACGCGAGAAGATAGAAAATCACTTGAGAGTAAAAATGACGGAGGCCGGTCACGTCGTACGGGAACTCTACGCATTAACGGGGGCAAAATAGAAAAAAAATAGCCATTACGCTCCAACTTGCCAGTCTCGAGGCATCCCCGGAACGCTGGAATTGCAAGGGATCGGAAAAAAAAATGTTTACAGCCGACGTTTCCAGTAATGCAAGAAACAACTTGGCGATGTCCGAATGAATAAAAGTTGGAAACGTCGTGGAATCGTAACGATTTTGATTCTGACATGTTTATACATAAACCAGAAAGAAATGCAGATCAGAATGAAATTTTACGAGGGTTCGATTATTACCGGATGTCGCGTGAGCCATGAAGATACCGATTTACCCTTTTGGCACGAACGATACGATAATACAGAGCTCAATTTCCCTCCTCTACGCATTGAAACGAAAAGACAGCGTCGCCGCGACGATGTCGAACGCACATCTGCGTTAATGCGTTGTTGCGATATTTCAGTTATTTGTAAATAATGAGAAAAATCTTGATCATGATTCTTCAAGTGCATTTTTCCATATCCCAGAAAAAAAACATTGATAAAATGGAATTGCAGAGCCTTTTTGACTCGAATTTGAATTATCATTAAAATTGTTTCGAAAAGAGTTTATCAATGTAACTGAGATAGTTGGAACCCATAAAAGGATCATCGACATTATTACGACGCCTCGTGAGAAAGAATATTTGGCTGGAAAGATTAAAAAGCTTCAAGCCGAAGAGAAAAAGATTCGTGAAATGGGTAGTCGAAGGAAAACAAGTTAACAACAACCAGGAGAGCCACGTTAAGAGTGAGGGAGGAACTGTATAAGATGTTGATGGGTAACTAGCATTGACGAGGATAAAGTAGTGAAAAAATAACAATTTCTTTCTTGGTGTGTTACGAGTGGGGTTGAAAATAGACGTTGAGACCGGGAAAATCAGGAAAAAAGGTCCGAGAAACGAGCAACTCGACATCAACACTAAACAATAATGGCTACGAATTCAAGAGTTAGGTTGAAGCAATCAGAGCTTTCAACGAACCAAGACTAACGGTAAGTGCTTCGGTGAAATAACGAAAATGAAGAGATCGAGTTCGAGATGGCAAAAGACTTTCCACCAAATCTCCAATTTTGCGATAAGTTTGGAAAAGTTCAAATCGAACGACAAGAATGAATAAACCAGTGACTTTGATAATATTTTACGTTCATAACGCCGTTCCTAGAGCATGATCTCAAAAGCGTCAATCGTTATATATGAACTGATGATAAAAATAAGAAAATGTCGTCAGACATTCTGACAATTGTCTAATATTCACATTTTTTTAAATCATCATTTCTCACGAACGACGGACCACGTGGTAAAGAATTCTGATTGTTTTTTTTTTTTNTTTTTTTTTTTTTTTTTTACAAAAATTCAAATCTGCCAAATACATCGATGCTATTCTCGTTTCGATAAAAAATTACTTTTCCATTTTTAGGAGACACCCTCGCACGAACAGAAACTTTCAACTCGTCGATTTCCACACACGAAAAAACAGAATATTCAAATTATGGAAATCCATATTAGGAGCGAGTCTGTATGGCGATTGAGAAAACTGCATCGTCCGGCTGACGAGAAACAATTGAAAAAGTGATCGAGCTACGTTGTTTTTTCCACCATGAATCGTCATAATAGNTTTTTTTTAATCGTCATTTCTCATGAACCACGGACTACGTGGTAAAGAATTCTGATTGTTTTTTTTTTTTATACAAAAATTCAAAACTGCCAAATACGTCGATGCTATTCTCGTTTCGATAAAAAATTACTTTTCCATTTTTAGAAGACACCCTCGCACGAACAAAAACTTTCAACTTGTCGATTTCCACACACGAAAAAACAGAATATTCAAATTATGGAAATCCATATTAGGAGCGAGTCTGTATGGCGATTGAGAAAACTGCATCGTCCGGCTGACGAGAAACAATTGAAAAAGTGATCGAGCTACGTTGTTTTTTCCACCATGAATCGTCATAATAGTTTGACGTGCATATGATACGAATGTGTGAATATCCCACGCATGTTAATTGATGCTCGATGGCATAAAGGAAATTAGAACTCGTATACAAGATTCACGGTACAGAGGGAATCCATTGGGCGGAAAATATAAAAGAGGCTGCTTTAAGGTGGCCGTTATTCACGTTCTCATGCCTTATGCAGGATAAGTCGACGAAGAAAAAGGTACGAAAACGGAGAATAGCGAAATTGCACTACCCTTAGTGCACCACGAAGTGAAATTCTCGGCTAGTGAATTGGCCATTCTTTTCCAGACTGCCAGCGGTTCGAACAGGCAATCTATCACCCACGATACCCGGGGAAACTAAGATCGAAGGACTTGCAAACCAAACCGATTCTACTGCGTACTTATATATCTAACGAGACTAAAAACGAACAATTACCGATTTTCATGATAAATCGTGCAGTTGGAATCATCGTAAGTATCGATTGTTGTTTTGGGCTTGTCATTTTTTCGTAACAGATGAAAATTGCAGCGATTATTTAAAAAAATTGTCAACGAATACAGCAGATATGTTTCCTGAGATATTTCTCATCGATGCGATCTCCAAAAATCATAATGATAGCAGTTTGATCACAGTTCTGGATTCCGTGACATCGGAGATCAAAATTAATGTCTTGGTTTCTCTGAAGTATAGACAAAGGACGTTTCCCGAATTTTTACGGTATCGCCTTTTTTTTACTTTCAATTGAGAAGTAATGAAGAAAAAAATATGAATTTGCGAGAATAATACAAACGCTCGAATATCGTGAATGAAAATTTAAAAAGGCGGAAGCGTCTGTTCACTAAGAATGGAAAAAAATATTTAAAACATTGAAAAGCAAAAGTTACGAATATTTCGTAAGCTGAACGAGGGGTGCCGCCAATTGCACGATTAGTACGGTCCATAAAAGGGACTCAAAGACGTATTGCGACCAATCAACGATTACGGAGGTAAGGGTATGGATTTAGACAGACGGAGACTGAATCACGCGGGATTTCGGTATACAAACTGCGTAATATACATTGTTTATTTTATAGATAACAAATCAATTACACTGTCGAGTGCATTGCACGACGAGTTCAAAGGGAAAGAAAAAAAAAACAAAAACAATATTGAACGAAAATAAAACATCGACGCGCAAAACTTGAAAATCGAATGTTATTTTGCTGTCGGACGGGAAGAGGGAGAGAACACGTTAGTATGCCCGAGAAACGGGACGGTGTAAAACACTCTGCACACGTATTCGTTCATTGGTTTTATTTCCCGCGCCTACCCTTGCAATTATTCCGGAACAATGACAACGTGACTATCTGTGCGAATAATAAAACAACAAATTGGCGAATCGATGGTACGGGATCCTTTAACTCCCTCTTCCGTTTTTCACTCGTGCCACCTATTATTTGGTCATCCGCTGCTTCATCTGTGCTGTAGAAACCTCGGTAGAAACACCAAATAGAGTGGCAGAGATTTTAATTATGACAACTGTTTACAAACAATGTTAATAACAATTGGAGATTAATCAAAAATAGCCCGACAGGCCAAGTTGAAAATTTGAGAACTTTCTGAAAACCGTGCCGAATTCGAAATCTGGTACGAACCATAGTTAATCAAAAACTATAAATATAAATAAATAAATGAAAAATAAACATAAATCTAAACTATAAAAATAAAAAACAAACAAAAAAACCAAAAAAATTCATTTTTTCTCAAATTCCAGATTTCTGACGATGTCTCAAAACTTCCATGAATGCCATGACTCGATTATTGCACACAGAAGGAAGCTGCTTCATTACGAGATATACATCCGAAAAAATTGATCACGGTTTTTTGGTATTGTGAGAATGCAGTAAGATGAATAATAAGATCAACGATGTTTTTCCGGATCCAATTAGCACTGAATCAGCGGTAAAATGTATGAAAAACATCATTCCCATCATTTGCCAGCGCAAATGAAAGCGTTATCAACTCAAAGTTATTCATACAGCCTTTATTTTTTCTCACCGATGGTATTGACGTCTATTCGATCAGCTGGATATATTTTTTTTTTTTTCAACTTGTTTCCTCCCTTTTTCCATTCCATGCATTTTCGTCGGTACACACGGGTGACCGTTAACGGACGAGAGTTGAATGAACTGGACCGAGCGATTTCATCGCGTGACGAACATTGATCAGGTCACTCAGATCTGATTTATTACACGACTGGCATTCCGAAAGAGATATTCAAAAAAAAAGAGCGTAAAAAATATTGCAAGTATCGAAACGTATCGATCTGCGGTTTGTCGGTGTTACCAATGAATTTAGCACCTAGAAACGCTTTCCCATAAATGCAAATAATCATTCACTAGTGATTGAATTCCGAAGGAATGAAGCCACAGGTTAATAGAAAATGTCAAATCATTTGAAACCTGAATCATCTTAATTTCTCAATAATTTTGATTCATTCCTGCAAACTGTTGAGATTTAATTTCTTAGATTATTTTTCTCAGCAATTGCGTGTATTAGGAATTTTCCAAAATAAGCCAAACGTCTACTGTCTAAATGGAAATATTGATTTTTCTCGTCTCACTAAAATAAAACTCCATTTTATGGAGTAGAGATTTTCCAGATTAACAATTTTGCTCATTCCTCAAGTGATCATCCAAGTATCGGTATTTTAATCAGATAACTGTCAAACTTGAGTAATTAACGATACAGAAACAGTGGATGAAACGCCCACAATACTTTGCCCAAGAATTGAATCGAGATCGTAAAACAACTTCAATACTAGGGAAGCTGGTATAGATAAACCATTGCGCCCTGAATTAAATATTCAGGATAGAATACAAGAGGTTACGCTTGGACAACTTCATTAGATGCTCGAAGCTTTCACAGGAATCACGAGACCACATCGTGTTCAGCAGCCAACACACGGACAAATAACAAGGAAACAAAAACCTGCGCGATACCACGTGAGCATATACACGTACGGAGCACTGGGCATTGAAGGACACGGGTAGTGGCTTAATTGAGATTAATTGCTGGTTCATGAGAAATAGAATTTTGGAAATGGTTTCTATAGGTTTACGGGTGTGAGCTGGGGAATGGTCCTGCGATTCCATAGCAACGAACAATTTGTATTCTTGCAATCAGTGGACCGTTTAAACTTTCATGTTCCTCCCATTTTATCTTCCAACGGGATGACTCCGCGAATGTCAGAGCGACAAACCGGCTGGATACACAAGAGAGAAAGGTATAAGTATACGAACGTAATCGCAGCCATGGAACAAACCATGAGAAACGAAGAGTAATCGCAAAATGGTCAGAAAAAATCGTACAAGGCTAAAAAAGTTAAACCAAGACGAAGCGAATAATTACAAATAACACAAGTCCCGCAAATTGCCTTCTACATAAATTATCAAGAAATAAATATAAATTGAAAAGTAAGAAGACGTACGAAATATGACGTACAAAATGGAGAGGAAAGTCGAGAATAATGCTGAACAGCAGTGAAAGAAAAGAGAGAAGAATAGGATAAAAGATCTAAAAATACGAATTCAGCTGCACTCAAGAAAATACTAATATATTTTTCCATTCCTTTTGCAGCAAATCTCCCTTCTCTCCCGCTTTTCCTCAAGACTATGCTGGAAAGTCGGAGGATCTCATTCGATCGCTTTTTTCTCGAACACCGCAGTCCATATATCTATATATAAGAGTACTGCCTACGATAAAGGCGTAAAATTCATGCTCATGACTCCGTAAATGGCGTAAGCTTACTACCCCACTTTATATAGATTTTTATATAGACATGATTCCATTGCAACTTTCCGTCTCTCTCTTTCTTTTGGATTTCACTGCTACACGTTTACAGAGAGATTCGCATTACGCGGACAGAGCTCGAAACAGAAATAATTCATAAATATATAAGCTTCGGTAGTATCCTGCAAGAGCGGGCTCTCAGTTTTTCTCATGCGCGGTTCCAAATCTCCCTCGCGGAACAGATCTTTCTCAAAGTACTAATCCTCATAACACGCTTATCAGTCTTGTCGGCCAGGGTTGAGGCCAGTTTTTTTCCCTCCCAAGATACAGAAAGAAGAACTCGGGCCTTAAATATTTTTTCTTTTTTCGAGATGTCTCAAGAAGACAATTATCAATTATTGCGAAATAATTAGCAAATTAATGGTTTTGTGCCTTTTACTTCAGGAAGTGAGAGGTTCAGCCCCACATGAGAAGGTTCACGCGATACTTGATAATTCAAATTTTATCGATAAACCAAAAAACCTAGAATTTCATAGTCGACAAAAAATTATTCATGGTCGAATTTCACGATTACCCAAAGAATTATATCCTTGAAAAAAAATGCACATCGAAGCGGTAAAAAAAATGTGTAATAAAAAAAATTACGAAAAGAATCAAAATCTTGAATTTTAGATGATTGTCCCATAAACAAAACCAATTCGCATTGTGTACAAATAAATTTCGTACATTTCCATGGAATCTCAAGGTTATCCTACATTTTTGTTCTCACAAAGGTAATTATCTCATTGTAGGTCCCGCAATGTACGAATATGTAGAGTTTTAGCTAAAATTCAATGTTCCATGGATTGAAGATAAGCATCAGCTCCGGAGGAAGCACGCTTATACATATAACTGAAGCCGTTCGTTGACCCGAGAATTTCACGATCACAGTGTAATTCAATAAAAAAATTGCCGGCACAAAAAGAGCGAGAATAATATTTGCGCTATAAATCAGAAAGCTCGCGATAGGAAGACGACAATATCTCGATTATTGCTAAGCATCGTGCAGTAAAACGATGTCAATTGAAGGTGTATGACAGTCGTTTGCGCGCTTGGGTCCCGAATCATATGTTTAGGCGCCGACGACCTGTCCCGAGCGTATGCGCGTTGATCTGGCGAATGTGTCTGCGTCAAAAAAGTTGCGGAAACCTGGACATACTTTTTTCTATTCCCAGATGTATGAGCTTGAAATAAATCGCCAATTACCGTTCAATTATCATTCAAAAAATCGTTTATTGGAACGAAACAAGAAGAAAAAACGAAAAAAAAATAACAAAACATGCGCGTAACGCGTATTTCTAAATAGCAACGATGCACGCGCATGCCAGAGGGGAACAAATATGAATGAACCGATTTTTTCGCAGGCATCTGTGCCGTATGTGCTTGAGGTTCAGGCTGTGACTCGGAATGATGGAAAATCAGAGGATTTACCAGCAAAAAGCAAAGCCCGGTATGTCAGAGAAACTGGGAGAAATATGACTGCGACAAAAAGTAGCCGCGCCAAAACGAGTGATCCGTATATATAGATACGAGAGTTTGCGCCAAAGAGATTCGAAAAGGCGCAGGGGAGCGCTATGTTCCGTACAAAGAGGGTGAGGACGCGTTAGCAAGACTTCTTTATGGACCAATAACGTCCCCGTGTATCTTGTCGTTGTAAATTATTAAGCCCTTGTGGATGTCGCAGAGCCAAAGATGTCCGGGTAGTGGCAGTCCCCCTCGCGTTTTTAACACACATCGAGCACAAAAGCGAGCAAAAAATGAGGCTTTTGTCAAAGCACTATGAAAAAAAAGGTGACACGTATTCCGGAAAAGATTCGTTTTGAAGTAAATTAAAAAAAAAGAAACAGGCACGTCAAAAGCGAAAGAAAAATTCAAGAATACAAGATTTTCGTCACCTTCGAGCTCGCGTAAAGGAATAACAAAACAGACAATTTTCCAGACTTTTGTTTTCAACAATACTTGGCTCTTAGCACAACCATCAGTTCAATAGAATCCTCTTGCTGCGCTCATATTGCACCCCTTGCTGTGCGTGGTTGCTATCGTGAACAGCGGCCTTTTGTCATACTGCGCGAGGATAAAACGAAAAGCGTGTTTCACCGTGCCAATGATGAACAGTCGTGCAGTGAACAGGACGGAGCAAGAAGCGTCTCTAATTAAAATCCTGAATTTCAACGCTGTCACACCAGTATCTGCTCATTCTCTTTCTCTCTCTCTCTCTCTCTCTCCTCACTCTTGATTTCATTTCTCGACTCCGTCCATCCTCGTCTTTCTGTTCTTACGCAAACTTCAAAAAGCCCGTACCTACATATGCAGATATAGAGCACATAGATAGCCATCATTGTCCATCGTGAAATAATATTATGAGAACGTTCCATGTGCGATTAATCACACAGCAGCAATTTTCATTCCCCATGGAACATTTTTAAGCAACAATAGAATATTTTCATTTCCATTGAGAAAACGATTCGAGTTTAAATTCATCAAATAAATTCCACGACATATACTGCCTGAAATTACATTCATTAACGAGCAAAGTATGAAAACCACGATACGATCCTATAACAATGAAGGATTATATTTTCCAAGAATAATTATGAATTAACGAGAATTAACGTTTATCAAACCTCCGATTGAATTTTTCAAGTACAAAAGAAATTCTGTAACGCTAGTCATGAATTTTTCAAATTAAAACTTTGATCGAAATTTTCTCGAATCGTGCTCCAGATTTCGGAAATATCGCATTCGAAAAAATTATGATTATAACCCCTTTTGTACTACCGGATACGTATTGATCGATTCGACGAACGAAATTCCAGGCATTCACGTCATTGCCATCAACGGCACATCAGATTGGATATTAAAACTTGTAGCATATTATATTCGTAACTGCAATGTAAAGAACTGCACGTCAAAATATGTCTGTTCATAACAATGAACGGCCGTCGAACGTTTCAACTTAATAACAATAATTATTGAGCACATTCAATTATTATTCATAGAGAGACAATGAGCCTGAAGTTTGCATCGTCGCAATGCCACGAAATAAAAAAAAAAATCAACCCCCTGGACAGGGTTGTTCCAGAACGATTTTTTTTCTCTCAGTCTTTTCCTTACCTTTTTTAAATCTCACGAATCGGTTCGTCAAATAAAAAAGTGCAGAATCATTTTTTAATTTGTTATTTTCATTTCGTGGCATTGCGTCGATGCAAACTTCAGGCTCATAGAGAGACAATCAGTGAATGCATTTGGTTTAATCAAGGATAACGCAAACACTATGCATTTTATTTATGACGAGAGGTCCACAGCATGGTTGCAGGAAACTAGAGAGCTGCGGAGAGAAATGAGCAGAGAGTAACGCCACGTGCCGGTTATTTATCCGGCGGAAGCCCAGCGTGTATAGTCATAACTCCGTTTCCATGGGAATCGTTTGGCAACAGGTGGGGACAATTTCGAGCGGACAATGCAACGAAGGGTTGTTGTCCAACTGTGTTCTGCATTTTGAGGGAGAAGCTCGAGGCATAGACAGAAGTGACGGACAGAGATATGAAATAAATTAGAGTGAAAAAAAGCGACGGAGAAAACGAACGAGAGATCTAGAGAAGAGCACAGAGACGAGTGAGAGAAATCGTGATGGCAATGAGACCAGCTCACGGGACACACGATAAGCGAGAGACAATTTTTGTTTCGCATCTCGTTTCTCTCTCATTCGCGAACGTGGGTGTAGTCAGGGACGAGCAGCCGGTAACACGTGAATTTCTCATTAATTCAACACTCGCTTGTTCATATCTCTATATATACATAATGTCACAACAGAGATGTCAGACTTTAATTTGAAACAGTAATTTCTACATTCATTAATTAATCGGGCGTGGATCAACTGTGATATCAGCAATAAATCCAGAAAAACATTTGTAATATCGAGAAGCACTGTTATTTTCGCATAAATGTTGGCGTTGGCAGGATGTTAATTGTCAAAAACGTCGAATAAAATTTCCAATATAAACACAAAAATTTATATTATTTCTACAAAATTTTTTAATCTGCACAGTTAAAATTACCGTAAGTTCAAAATTGTCCCTCGATTTTTTTCTGTAGCGATAACTCTTCGATTTCCATTCTCTCCGCGTAGACCATCAATATTATTTCAACTTCAAGAAATATTTCAAAATAATGGAAATCAATAATCGTTTTTGTAATTAAATTCCGTTCCCCCAATCACTTGTATCTTATCACGTGGATGTATAAAGTAAAAGTCTGTCAGTACTAATGAATAGATTTTGACCTTTTCGTCTGAACGTACATATTTTCGCCGCAGCTTTATTTCGAGGGTAACCTCGAAACCTATGAAAAAGTCGTGCTTACTGCAGAACCTCGAAAACTACGAAATTGCCAAAAAATCTTAAGATTTCAAACCCTTGAACTTGCAATAATAGAATTTAAACTGTACGGTCGAAGAGTTGAATTTTCTGACAACGACTTTATCTCGATATTTCAATTGGTAGTTATGTTTATTAAGTTTTGGTGCTGCGCAGTTTCCTTCATCAGAGTAAACTTGCAAAAGAAGCCAAGGGCGCAGCTATAAAATATTAGGCTAAGCGACCCTAATTGCACGCATCAAAAGAGACCATGGAGTGGTGGCTGCAGTGCGATGGCGATTTCAGGGTCATTTTTATTTTAATCCGAGGTGGTTCGAAGGAGGTCGTTAGCATTCTAACGGATATATAAACATCCAAGATGCTGATATTAGTTTCCCTGGTGCAAGGACACTTGAAGGGGTTCACGAAAACGAAGCTCAGTTGTAATTTTGGAAATCTTCCGATTATCGTCACAAATTCGAATCCTGCGAAAGGGGAAACATATTTTTCCTTTTTTTTTAAGTTTTGTACAAACGAAAACGATTCGTTGATTGCTATGGCAAAAGAATCCAATTTGGAGAGCGGACGATATTTCGCTTCCGAAATCGCATGGGTTATTCCCGTTTCGTTATTTTCATTCGGGCTATTTTTCTCGACCGAGAGCTCGGCACGGATATAAAGAAGAGGAAAGAACGCGCGGCCCTCAAGCGCGCACACGCGCCTAAAGTGCCTCATGAAGAAAACATCGCGAGGTTTGGCCGCAGATTGAGCAACTCAATTTCATTTTGTACATGCGTAATGCGAAACGGTTCAACGAAAGAAGAAGGAACAATATACAGTTGTATTTTATTCTCTTCGTCCTTCTCATTCATCCAGGTTGGATTTGGCTTTTTTGAGGGCTATTCGTTGTTACGAAACGCTGGCCATCGTCCTGCAGAATGAACCTGGGACGCGACCTGGCCTACATGGACGTCCCTGAGGCACAATCAGTTATTTAGGAATTCAAGACTTTACCCAACACACACACACACACACACACGAACCTTTCCCGAGTTTCCGTTTTGTATGCACCTTATTTGAGCATCTAGTAAAACATTGAAACGTTCGTCCTTTTTCAATATTGCGTGGGACGTTTGTTAAATTTGTACTATCACTATCATATCACCATCGGTTATCATGCTCAAACTCTGCTCATCAGTTTCATTCAGCATAAAAAAAAACATTATTCACCGATGGTTGCAACTTATCGTTAAATCGTCGTGATAGTATGTAATTTTAGGTGAAATGCTTTCAAACACGTGAATAATATATGAGGAATTAAGCAAAAGTCCGAAAGCACTCAATATCCTGGAAAACCGCCTCTTTCTACCATCATTCTCTTCCTCTCCCTGCTCCCATTTATCTACCCCATATAACTCTCAGTCTTGCTCTCACTCTTTCTTTCCTGTGAATAATCGAGAGTTGCATTACCTTCTCGAAAAAATACGATCGTAAGATTAATGAAAAGCACGCAGAATACATTTCCCAATGAAATTCAATAGGAATCGGTGTTGAAAGAGTTTTTAATAGGAAAACTATATGAGAGAGGAAGAGAAATAGTAGAAAAAGAAAAAGTATAGAAAAGCAAGAACACTGATTGTCGAAAATATGTGCAACAAATAAATCTGAAGCTTGAGGAACATTGGAGAATCTATCAAACATAAATGATCCATACTCTTGTCCATGGAACTTGATTACTGCTCAAATGAACGTTGCACATTAGAGGAAAGTATTGCATGGAAATATCGATATTAGTAAGTAACGAAACGATCGTAATTTTTTCGACAAATGACACATTACAATGTCCATATATTTCGTTTGGTTAAGTAGGTCAAGCGAATTTGTATTGATCGAATGAAATTCTATCTCAAAGCGGAAATATTTGTATATCTACGTAACGGGTGTCCGAAAAGCCATGTTCAAGGACGATAAACTTGATTAATGATGAAACTCTACCAAGAGAATTTATTGTCGATTTTTCTAGCCCTCGTAGCGCTCTTTCCCTCCGCAGATATTAATTAATTACTGATTGTCTAACCTGCTGGTAGGGCAACGTTGTTAGGAAAAGAAGAGAGCTATTTCAGCCGTATAGTCGATAGGCTTGCGCATAACTCTACATCTGCGACCTCCATTTTTCTTACCACAGGGTTCACCGAATCGGCTGTCTTCTGTGCTACTAGTTAATATTTCATTACAGATTTACTAATAACCAAGACAGATAAAAAGAGAACTCTACAAATTTTCGATATCCTGTGACATCCTTGAATGTTAGACCATGAGTTTTGCAGCAATCCCGTATGAAAAGTTTAGTAGGACTTGGCGAAACATTATTCCAAGGGTTTGGTAAATTTAACGAAAGAACAAGAAAGATCGAGGCATTTTTTTCGAAGCGACTTAAAACCTTTTCCCAACAAAAATCGATTGGAGTCTGGGGACAATGTCATTGAAATCTCAATAGCTTGTGTTACTCGTGCATGACTCTTCCTCTCGGATTCGTCTTTTTGGATCACACGCTTGCAATCCATGTTTGGAACACCATGGCAATTTTGGTGTTTCACATTAAAGATTAATCAGTTTGTATGACAATTACCGAAACCAGAAAAAAAAAATTTCTCCATTCAAAATGTGTGCTTCGATGGTTGACTGGTCATGAACAAACCATGAGAATTTTTTCGTTGGAGTTGATGGGAATCCCTTTGCCATAAACATCTGCAGGAACCAGTTTCCACCCGGGAGACTACGTTGTTATCTTCGCTATAAGACATGACGACGATAACAACTTTCGGAGTTTTTAACTTATTCTTGATTTCATCGAGACAATTTTTCCAAATTATTTCATAGTCCAAATATATTTTAAAAAAACCGTCATGTCTTATGCGATGTTTCGATCGCGACCGTTGTTTTTTTCTGTCAAAATACTTGTCTCGTTTGTTGAAGAAATAAATAATCAGTCGATCGCGTTCGAATCTTAACGACTTACCAAAACATTCACTAATCGAAAGTCCTTAGTGTTGAAGGCAAATGATGATAAGGGGTGGAGAACTTACCTGAAACATAGAGAAAGCACGAAAGCAATTATTTTTCAGTGTAAATGTAGTTTATCGTGATAAAAATAAAAAATTAAAATTTTTTGAATAATCTCATCAGTTTACAATCATGAGCTTTCATTTATCCAGAAAAGTTAAAAATTGCTAAAGTATCACCATCCGCAATAGGATGAATAATGTCGCTTTGAGTTTCGAACAATTTTAACTGTGCAGAATGTAAATTTTTATAAAAATAAAATAGATGTTGCCCGCGAGTGCAAAATCGTCAGCAGGACTAATTTATATTTTTATTTTTTATGGATATGTCCTAGTTTAGGAAAAGCACGATATGCAGTTTAATTGGGTGTTGCTACAGAGGTGAGCAGAGGTTGTTGAGCAGAGGACTTTTGAAAAATCAGGATATCATTAAATAAAAAAATAAAAAAAGATGAAGAATCGATGGTCAATCTGTGAAATCTTAGTGCTCGGGATACTCGGAGGATCCTCCTAGGTCTTTTGTGAAATCTCGGATTTTCCGTAGATTCGCAAGAGTTCGTTTTACGCCCACGCTAGTCAGCTGGAAGGTGCCAAAGATTCAAGTTCGTTATTGGCTCTGGTGAGGTGGAAACGAGGAGGAAGCAGGAGTAACGGTAGAGGGAAGAATGGAAGGAAGGGGGGCAATTTCTCGACTAACTAGATGGGCCGGATGGGCGCTGGAAAAAGCCTTTTCCAGAGTAACGCGCGGCACGATGGCTTTACGTATAAGCAAAAAAAAGAAACGAAGGCTAATATCGTTGCAGCTTGTACGTTCGGTTATTATCACACCATGACGAGAAAAACGATAAAGCTCCAAGTATTGATGCTGCAAATCAGTAGAGGTCCTACTGTCAAGCTTGGCCAAACGATCAGGAACGTTTCAGGAGCTAAAATGGGAGGGCAAACAAATAATGCTCAAAATCAGTGCGTCAAGCGAGATTGGACAGGAAATCATAGAAGCATCTGGATGCTTGCGTACACAATTTAGCAGTCGCACAAAAAAACAAAATTTTGTTGGAAAAGTTCGATATTTTATTCCAAACGTTCGATTAAACGTTTTTTTTTTGTTTCGGTTAATCCCAAAAATTGTGTCGTAGCTGCGAGACGACACACTATTATATGTTTGAGTAAATATACGAGGGTGTTGAGAGTTCAGTGTTCTAAGGTGACTCACAGAGCTGGGTCAACGTTACGAAGAATCTCTAGCAATGTAATGGCTTCGCCATAAAAAGTCTATATACTCAACATTTAAAATACCAAAAACGAAAGGGCGTATGTAGCCTGATGCAACGAGCCAGGTTAGTTGTCTTTATTCGTGCAAGCAGTCGATCTGTGAATTTTCTGATGTCACGAGCATGCATGCAAGAATTGCAATGGTTCTCAGATGAAATATAAATTCTGTGCTCGCTTTTTTTATTTTTCGGTGATTTTTACTTTCAATTGAGCCAAACGAAAGAATAGGAAACCTTTCTTAGCGACGCGAGGAAGAAAAGAAAGATTGACGGGTAAGGCAGAGAGCATCGTGATCCTTCATGGATAAACTTGTGGCGCACACAATGAGGTGATATAGTCGTGAAATGAGCGGCGTGTGCATACGTGAAACTATATACGAAGCAAACTTTAATGTACTCAATTAATTTAGACAGCATTAATTAAGTTGGCGAACTTTGCTAAAATTCGTCACGACATTATTCCCAGATATGTATTTCCTTGCTTATTAAATGACATTACCAACATTGTGACGTGTGTGTGTCTCTTGTCGAATTAGTTTTAAGTGAGTAGCCTCGTTGCCGGTAAATGAATCTGATGAACCGCTTCATTTGTTTCATTTATGATGAAATCCAACGCTGACAACAGTTGAAAACCAAATTTTTTCAACCGTCGAAAATTTCGTTTCATCGTAAAAAATTTCGTAAAAATTAAATCGTACGAAGATTTACCTCGTTGACGTTCACTGGATATGAAAAAAGTTGATGTACCCTTGAAAAAAAAGGTAAATACAAAAATTCAATTTGCATCCTACTTGAATCTCTGCAACTAAAATATTTATAAAGTAGCAGAAAAAAGAAACAAACAAACAAAACGACAGCTATGAGAATCACTGATAGAGGGGCTCGTCACAGAATTTCTTGAAGTGGACTGTACACCCGCACGGTCGCCACATACCGAGCCACGATTTGAATTACAATCGGCGCATCCCGTCGCGTCCGGTGAGTTTGCGTCTCGTTAACCCATTCGTCCCATTCGTGTTTCTGTAGATAAAACTTTGCTTCACGGTGTTCGACCAAGAGACACGTCACGAAACGCTTCGATTATTGCTCGCGGATATGTATCTCTAAAAAAAAAATCGTCATCACGAGTGCCAAATCCAGAAGAACTGACGAAAAATGGAAAAAAAAAGATCCCAAATTCCTGGAAATCTACGAGGTTTATGGCAACGAAAATCACCATTTCATTATTCCAATGAAACGCATTTCCAAACTTTCCTCGCAACGTTGAAAAAATGAAAAATATCGATTCCTAGTTTTATTTATATCCACAGCATCGTGAGAGTTAATTCAATTGTGACCTCCCTTCTCGCTGGTCCAAATGTAATTATCGAACACAATTAAACATTTCAGATCTCATTACAATACATTTTGCAACCATAACTCATTATTCATTGATAATGAGTTAATTAATGCGTGCAATTGAGATCGACAACGAGCCCGATACTTACTCGTAACAATAAGGTCACGTGACATCGACCATTTCAGCTAACGAAAAATAATTATACCCCACGGACTTTTCCAAAATACACAATTGATGAATGGCAATAAATAAATAATTCAATTCGTTGAATACCGTCGGCAGAAAATTTTGCGCGATGCAGGAACGACGATAAAAAAAATTCGTACACTTGCTGACTTCCATGGGAAAAATGTAGCTATAAGAATGGATCGACAAAACAAGTAATCGACCGCATGAGGGATTGAAGAAATATTTAAATATGAATTATTAGATAATTGATTATTTATCGAGATTCGATTGAAAAATCGTTAAAAAAAAAAACTCCATGTTCCCAATTTGAACCTTCAAAGATCATTTTTCTGATGCACATGCGACACTGCAGTCGGTGCAACTTTCGTTAGCACCTGCTGAGGATGCGCCCGGTGCTCGGGAATTTTTCTGCCTCGAGCCTTCTAGCCTATGCGTTTTTTACACCGATAAAGGAGCGCGAAGGCGTTCGGGAGGGTATACACGAAGAAAAGTTTGGGAGTGGGTTTTGCCCAGGATCAAAAACAGGCCGAGGGTCCAACGACAATTGCCAACCGGTTTTGCAACATAGAAAACGTCAGGTTCAAGCAACAAACTCCACGAACGTAGATCTCGGAGCGTTATAAAAATTTTCCTCGATATCGAGGATGACTTGATGTAAATTATTTTGTCGCAAACACCATAGACAACAATGAATCTTTCTTGGTGATTGAAAAAAACAATAGTGTGTCCGATCAGTCGATTATGAACATGATGCTTCGGGAAAAGAGGCAAAGTTTGTCCCATAATAAACGAAATTTAATTAGCATGAGTGATGGAATAAAAATTCTCCATGACAGAGAAAAAATCATCCGCCCATATCGAGGGAGCAGCATATATTTGTGTGAGTTAGTCAAGTTCCGCGTACGTTGACACAGAAGTATTTAAAGCTTGTTGATAGCGGACCGAAACGATCAACCACGAAATCTCGTGGATATTCAGAGATAGGAAGAGTTGCGTACAAATGTATTGTGTATATAAAGAGGCACAAGTGTTTATGTAAATGTCCATGGAATTCAGAGTGCTGAACGTCGAGGCCTCTTCGTGACCGGGGCGAGGATTGGCAGTACGGATACCGTGAGTAATTTCACGGTAAACGTGAGCCGACTCCAAATCGTGGTGCGAGAGCGTGTGGGTCCAATTGACCCGTGCGGGTCGACACCTAATTGTCAATTGACGGGCGACGTTGCCGCGCTCATGGTCCACGTTGAGGAGGTAACGAGCGTGTACTCTCATCTCGATCCACGAGACTTCTCTATACACATGTTTATTTTGACCATTCCAATCCAGACATATTGCCATATAATCGATGAATCTCGTAGATTCACTCATTTACAATATTCAAATTCGAAAACTTGTGAAATTATCGAAAAATGTACGAGGAACGTTAAGAATGCTGGTCGATACAAAAAAATATTAAAAAATGATGAAATTCCATGAGCAGAATATTTTTAGTACATTTTCATCTTAATTTTTCTCTCACAAGAAGCCAGTATTCGTAAACGCGATAATTACGACCGCTACCGATGAATTTATTAGCGAAGACAGTGTCTAGAGCGAAAGATTTACGAATTTCTTGTTGATGTGTTCAGTCGTCATGGAAAATCACGTTACTTTTTTACTTGATTATGGAGAATGCTGAAGAATCCAGACACGAACTACGATCTTGGTTGGTTGCTGAATTTAGAACGAGCTTAATATTTCAGGTGCCCCCTAAAGTGGGGCCTTGAAGGATTTGCTGGCGCGCATTTCATGGAGCAGAAAAATGTATGATAAAAGTACTAAGTGCAGGAGGTTCATATGTATAATTGACCGAGAGGGAAAGAAGGAGAAGAAGAGACAAAAAAAGAGTGAAAATATTCAATGGAGAGCCTAAATGAAAAGAGAAAAAAAATGAAGAAAAACAGAGAACGATGCTGTACAAAGAGAAAGGGAGCCACAGATACAACACACCGCACCCAATTACTTAGGCAACCGTACAAAATCTATCCCTCTCGGTCGGTTCGTATATATAAACAGAAACCTTACCTCACATCCTTGTTTCTACCCTTTGGCTTAATCGAGGGAGCCCTCGGTCGACAGTTACGACAGAATAACATTGAAATACCTCTACCTGTGACTACTAATTTGCGATATCCATTCTGACCGACTCGTAAAGTAGTATTAACTTTTGAAAACAGTAGGAAACGTATAATAACAAGTGAATTCATTATTCACAGGCATTGTGAGGGACGATTACCGCGCGTAGCAAAGATAAAAAACGTTCACCTTCCAAAAAAAATGTTAAATGTGCGACAATAATTGTTTGCTCTTTCTAAGATGGCTTATCGGATCTGACGTAACTCCATGAGCCGCCTCCGCATGATGGAGAGAGAAAGATAGAAACGGAGATGACGCAGAGAGGTCGGTCCTCACCAAGAGGATCAAGTCACGCAGCGCAGCTGTGTTGACTCAGCTTCAATAATTCAGATGCCTAGCCACCGTCTACAAACTGATGCATCTACGTTGGTGCAAGCCGCGAACACAAGGAGCAACCTTGCTCGCGTACAACCCTTCACAAGGCTATATAAGAGGCTAGTATTTGGTCTCATTGTGTTTGTCTAATTCCAAGCCAACTTTTTCCTCATTCCCAACAAAGTGCGCATTTAATTCCTTACGGAAAAAATAAATGAAAGCGAATAGATAAGAATGAGACTGTCGCACGTAAATGCGCGGTAGACAATATCGGAATCTTCAAGTATTACGAAAAAAAAAGTTCAAGTTTTTTAAGGAAACAGAGCGAGCGAGCGAGCGTAAGAGAAAAGAGGGAGAGGGCTCGATTTTTTTTACGTGCACGTGATGGCGTTTTCCAGTACAAAACTTGGTCGAGCCGAACTTGGTGGTGGATTCGGGGACACATAGATGGGAGGAAAGAGATAGTCAGAGAGGGCAAGAATGGGCAATAGTGGGCTCGAGCCAGCATAGAATGTTCCAACGAAAAAGAATAATAAAGAAATTGTTGCAAATCGAGTTCGCACCGTACGCGGTCTTTCTCATAGAGAGCGAAGAAAAAGAGGAGGGCGATGCAGGAGACAAACTCGATTGGCAATGAGCCAGCGAAGCGGGAAAACTCGAGCAAATTTAACACGTCTCTTTACATCATTCTCCACATTAACGAGAGTTATATACACGGTGTCCCATTTTCAACGAAAGCGACAAATAATTTGAAAGAAAAATGAACAGTCTTCATGGAGTTTTGAATGAGCGAATTTATCGAGCTCTGAAAACATCGAATTTCAAAGATCTGTCGATTTTCAAAGTTAAAACATTATTTCGTTAGCTAACGAAAGCTGACGAGCATCGTGCAACGAAATTCTCTTTTTTCTTGGGCAAATCTCAAGATTCTCATTGAATATTTGGTCAGGATAATAAAACGATCATTATTTATCGTTCAAAGACAAAATCAGTGCAAAAATTATTCTGGTTTTTAAAATTGAACAAACAATTGATAGAAAAACGTATTTATCGTTCGGGCCCAACGTTGCGAACTTGAGGCTCATTATTTGTCGCTGGAATCGGATTATGAATAAATAATTGTTATCATCTTGTATAGTCTCGTCAGTGAAGTAAGCTAAACCGATTAATTTACACCGGATATGGCTGCTTGGTAACCGGACGCGCGAAAACGCTTCACGACCACCGATTATCTATGCCCCAGCAGTATAGAAGCAACAACACTGACTGACTGATCAACGAGTTAGCATTACAAGCAAGTACTGCGTGTGTAGTCTTGGCCGTTCGACGAAGCGTGGACCGTGAGGCATTTGGAAGAGAAACGGAAGTGGTCGCGCCATCCCTATACCGACGAATCAACGTGTGCGATAATCTCAGCGAAGACGCTCCATATATACAAGCCGACCTAGGGGAATTAATGATTCCTCCTTTTTCGCCTCGTAACATTGTGAAATTTTTCACAACGCCTCGGCTCATTAAACATTAATTATAATAATTTTTATACAAGCGAAAATACGTTGAATGTTGAATAAAAAATGTGATAAAACTACATGGAAATATTCACGAATTGTGGCAAACCCTTGAAAACAAAGTTCATCGACCGCCGGTGCAAAATTCCTTTCGAAACATATTATTCCGAGTGAGAATTGAACTCGAAAAATCATTTTTGCAGAATCAAATCAAGAGCCAACCTGAATATTCACGTAATATTCAAAGTGCTCATCGTATAATTCCATGAAAATGAAATTATTTTTTTCGCTTACATTTGGCGTTTTCTTTTATTGCATAAAATTTTATATTCGGTATAGAGAAACCTGCTAAAAACTCAACATTTTTCAAGTTTCATTCGCGTATCTATCGATTTTTATTGAATGTATTGAATTTTTTTTCTACGAACAGGAAAAATGATGCAGAGAAGTGGCGAGTGTGAAGTTTCCTTCCGCGAGGCTTTACGAAGTCATACAAAACGATAAGATAAATTTTCTTTTGATTTTTGTTTTTTTTTTTCTTGAAATTTTAAATTATTATTCGCACGTGCTATTTAGTAACCAATGAACACGTGTACAAAGTTGAGAATAAATAAATAAAAATTATGCAACGTTTGAAACTTCTCCGCATACAGAGTCTGTGAAAAAACGGAATTTTTGACGAGACTACGGCCTCAAAATTTCTCAACAAATGCAAAGTGTATGAAAAAGTGAAGATAACGCTCTTTCGATCAACACGATTGCTCTTGGACGAAATGTTACTCGGACATTTCGAAAAAACGTTGGCCATCAATTTGAAATGTTGGTAGTTTTTTGTTTCGCGACGTAATATAGCGATGACTGAAGAATTTGTACATCGCGTTTGAATTACGTAAGATTCTTGAAGTAATATTCCTTAGAAATAATCCTCGAAGCGAAAAGAGAAATCTCTTATTCGTATCGTAATTCAATGCTTTCTGAATGAAGATTCCATGATTGGTACGTATGTTCATCGAAATTGCTTAATGTCAATCGTTTAACTTCCGTGGGAAGGTAAAGTTGATAATCCATGTATGCTCAACACTTGGAAAAATTATCCGAACATTCTCGAAGCCAAATAGCTTGGAGAATCTGCGAGTCAAATTTTTTTCCTCAATTCGTTCAAACGAGCGACAAAAAGTCAAACGAATTTTTCTGAAACTCTACGCTATTGGTGGCGAAATCACTCGATTACGTGAATTCCTTGACCAACTGAAAAACTGAAGTAAGAAATTCGTAACATTTTTAAAAATTAAAAAATTGTCACCAAAAATGCTCAATAGCACTGCATCGTTTAATCAATGGACGAGCCTTTTTTTGCCAAATGCGAACCGAATCAGTTAATGACAACGTTGAAATCTGCCAAAAAAACGACTTGAAATTCGCAAATAGATTTTCGAGTTAAAACGAATTGTGATTGAGACAAAAAAAGCAACGATGAGTCGTTACAAAAATTCCACAACGATGGAGGCTCGTCGAAGAGCCTTGAAAAAACTTTCGATGTGCCCAAAGCTCTGACGAATATATGATGATCGACCATTAAGAGCGCACCAACAGAAGTTTATTGTCATGCTGTCAGAGGAAATTTGAGATGTGAGTAGGAAACGAGATCATCACCGGATTGGGGAAGAGAGCGTTGAGGAAAAGTGTAAACGAGTATAAACGAGAATGGCATATTTATAAACGAAAGTGACGATAGAGTGGATGCACGCAGTGGACAAACGTTGTACTCAGAGCAGCGCCGAATGATAAAGCGAGAAAGATTCGAACGAGAGAAAGAGAGAAACAATCATACGTGAATGTAAAAGCAATTTGATATTTTACGGGGTCCTAATTATCACAAGAAAAGCCAGATTACCAGTGTGGGGTGCCGCGTGTTCCAACCATATACACACCTTCGCGACCAAGAATTTCATCGTCACGATATATACATCGGTCATACAGACATCGTCTCATCTCTGGCTTTCGTGAATTGAGGCTTTTTATTGTGCGCTGCAAAGTTGGCATGGCTCAAATACAAAACGTACGCAAACATGTGAGAGACAGAGCACAGAAAGCGTTTCGAGTACGAGCTGGCACTTGGAACAGAGGGTTACTTCGCCGCCATACGAAATAAATATCGAACAACGTCGCTATTTCTTCCTCAACCGCGTAAAAGTTGCAGCTGCGCGTGTTAACGAATTATATGGTTTGGGGGGCGAAAACTTTCTCGTAACTACATCATTTCCCGATGAAATCCCTTTCCAGAATCAAGATTCTCCCCCGTTTCTTCAGAGACAGCTGTACGCATGGCATACTTTGTGCCAAAGTTGTATCTGGGCTCGAATATTGAAAAAATTCCTGGCCAAACGGACCGCGCACCATATTATTCACATACCGAGTTTAAATGGCGAAATTAATTTATTGAGAGGCCTCATCAGGTTAAAAAATGATAAATTTAATGGATGCAAGGCCCGTGTAAGGTTTGAGCATGAATAAACAAAAATATTCGTATAAATAGAGAAATAGTTGAAGACCAAACCTTTCGGGGAAAATCTGAAATTTTTATTTCCGGATAATCGTCTGGCGGAGCTTCCAAATTTTTAAAATTGTTTTGTCTTATTTTTTCTACTGCCTGACGCAGCGCATGTCGCAATTATTATTGAAACGGTGTTCCAGTTGTCAATAACACGAAGTCTGGAATCCACTAAATTGTTAACTGTCTTTTTTCCCCATACTGTTGACTAACACAACATTTAATAATTGATAAATTCCACACGCTCATCAAATACGAATAACTTGGTAGAAAAATGTTATCAGAATTTCTACATGTCAGAGGGATAACTAATAATTACGAACATGAATAAAACTCGGAAATGTTGATGTCGACATTAGATCCTCCTCAATTTGGTAAATATAATTACTCATATTAATTACAATCCAATTACCTTCACAGTACCGCGATGCTTCGTAATAAAATGTATTAATTAATGGAGAATGTATAGGATGTGCAAGTTGGAGGAATAAAAATGGACGATGATCATAATGTGTCACCCCGAAGTCGCACGTAAAATGAAACACAAATATGAGTATTTTTCTATTTTTGTCACGCGAGCGATCACCCTTGGTGAACAGATGGCGTATTGATTCTCCAAGTTGAGAGCCATTTGTGATGTGCGATAACGTATGCGCTACGCGTCAGAGACCTCTCTCTCTCTCTCTCTCTCTCTCTCTCTCTCTCGCTCTCAGCCATTATCTTTTCCCAGACAAGGAAGGAAAAAAACCATGGTAGATTCAAGTTTACCCAGAGTACGTCCTTCGTAATAAATGTATATAACAATATGGACATTCATTAAAAATGCATGTCCCCCAAAAAAAGCTCTTGCAGAAATTGTCATTCTGGTCTTGGCGCCGTGAGCGGAAGTCTGTCTACTCGAGAATCGTTTCCCCAACCGAATGGTGATGGATAAAGTTTCTGGTCAATAATTAAAACTTCGATAAATTTATAAACACGAAAATTTCGAGACTACGCACGAGCTTGTTGGCCATAAACAAATTTGTTGCGAAAGTTCTCAACATCCGATACACGCCGGTTCCGCGTGATGATTAAATGAAATGTAACAATAATTAAATCAAGATAACGATATAATCCGAGCGATCGATACACATAAGAGCAAGTTGGTGGTAATTTCTTTAATGCGTCACGTATAATCAGCATCGGCAATTGCTCGTTATTCATTCATCGTCGTAAATGGAATGACCGTCATTTCAACATTTGTCCAGCACACAAATCCCTAATAGGAGAAAATATGTAACCGCTAAAATTACACTTCATCCCTGAGCAATAAATTAAAGGAGAACGGAGCAAAGAAAAATAGCGGATAATAAAACGTTGCCACGTTATTGAACGTAACTAAATTTCAATTATCGACAACGATATTCGTACGAAAAGGGGAATGCGCGCGAGAATATATACGTGCGGAGCAAGAGTCTGTTCCCTTGAACGATAAACGGAGAGAAAAATGTCACGTGGTAAAACTGGTTTCGGCGGTTGAGACAAAAGTTATATATACACCTTTACTCGTCCGCCATCGAGAGGGGAATTTCGACTCCTTCGAGACTCACAGCCCAAAAGGAAAACCAGTTTTTTCATCTTCGAAAGTTGGCAAAAAATTATGATAAGAATTCCAAACGAGAAGTAATTGAAAAAAAAACAAACCCGTCGCCAATTTTATTGAAAATATGGAAATGCAAACGCGCCCAGATAGTCATCGAGTGAGCAATTAACGTAATGATCGTAATGAGAACTCACAAATAAATCTTCGTTTGCAAAGTTCTCGAAACAACTTTTTTTAGAGCCAAAAATAAACAACGAATAGTGTTCCCTTTTACGGCTAGTGTAGGAATCTTTGGCAAGAGATAAAAGAGGAGGAGACCAACAGGAGATGGAAAAAAAGGAATGAAGAGAAAGATCGAGGAGGAAAGAGGGAATTTCAAGGTCTCTGTGGCAGAGCCGTACACGGGGCGAGACTCTCTCCGACGACGACGACGACGACGACCACGATCGGTTATGGCCTTGGCATGATGGTTGGAAGCAAAAGTGGCCACACTGATCGCGAGTCTGTAGAGACTCGACGAGCGAGTCCGCATGTAGACAGTCTCTACCGCAGCAGACAATACGCAGTTGAGTTACAAAGAGGAACGAAGAGTTACACAATATTCCCAAATTTTTCGGCACGCAACGAAATGTGAAAATAATTGTCCAAGCATTTTTCATTTTGTTTCGTCACTTGCCCAATTTCCTCGATGAGAGCAATTATTCGTTCTCATAGATAACAATACTTCAAGTTGTTTGAGCGAAAAATTGTGTCAAAATCGAGCCACATTTTCAAAACTCGTTTTTCGAATTAAACTGATGAATCATTACAATTATTTAAACGCTCAGGTCGAGCGGTGTACGTAGCAAAAAACAAGAAGCCCAAACAAACACTGAAAATGAAATTTTGTTGAAAATCGTCGATATTTTGTTGAATACCGTGAGCTAAATATTTTTCCATAATTTCAAAATTTGCGCTACTCTGGGAGTATTTCATCAGGAAAATTTTCTAGTGGAACGACAAAAATTTGCTTCCGAAGAGATTTTCTAAAATATTTCTTGCTGCAATGACACAATTTTTGGGATTATTTAAAAAAAACGTTTGCTCAAACGAATCGAACAAAATATCGATCTTTTTTCATAAAATTTCGTTTTTAGTGAAAGTGCCAGTTAATTTTAAACTTTTATACAGTTTCCTATACATTGTCAACGATATATAGTAAGGTCGGTGTCAACGTGAGCACTTTAGTAATCAACACGCTAATTTGCAGCCCTCGAACGTGAAAATACAAAATGAGTTTCGAATATTCACCAGGAACGTTGAATACATTTTTTTTCATCCCCAATTTTCGGGCTAAATTAGTTCCGAAATCTCCGGATATCGTACGCGTTCCAACAATAATATTGTAAATGAAAAAAGAAGGAATCGTAATCCGTGGCAGAAAGCCCGAGAAACTTTGAGAAAATTTTGAATCAACATTTTTCGATGTACTTTTTTTCCAAAAACGAAAAAAAATGTTATACTGAACGAAACGAATACAAGCATGTGCGATAAAGCGTGAAATGAAAAGACGTACATCGAGGAAAATTAGTTGCACCAGTTTCAGGCGTCGATTGTTTGCTTTTAGTTGGAAAAGGATTGCGAGGATTTTTTGCTCAAACTTTATCGCCGAAGAGTGAAGCAGAAAGAAATGATAGAGAGTTGGCGATGGCATTGCGCAACGACGACGGCCTGTATGAGGGAACGGAGCAAGTCTTCGTACTCGCACTTGACCTACCAACACACTTTCCCTTCCTTTTTTTTTTATCCATTCAACTTGTACGAAACTTCAGGTTTCTGTCTTTCACTTTCAAGTTAAGCCGTAACAATTTCTCCCTCGTTTACAATCTGTTACCGCACATTGTCGAGCAGAATACTGCAGACTATAAAAATCGATTTCCACGATGAAATACTCAAAATATCAATAATTTTGTAAGCTGACCTTGAAGTTATCGGTCACTGCTTGATTTTCAATTATCATTAATATACAGAACGTTTTCGTGTATTTTTGAAGGCAAAAAGCGATGAAAGGAAAAAACGTTTTTTTTTTTCGAAAGAAAAAGCAAAGTGAGAAAGCTTTTGAAAAAGTGCTGTACGATATTTGCAAGATTGTGAAGTTTCCACAACTTTGCTCGAGAAAAATGGTCTTTATTTTGCAAAGAGTTTCAAACTACTCGGCTACAGAGGTGATTTTTCTCTTTGGAATCGATTTGTAAGATGTGCGTGGACCAGAACGTACGTTTTCGTAGGGCGTATAAACTCGTATACATTTCTACAGACTCGTATGCGTGTGGGTTAGCAAAAGTGTATAAAAGTCAAGCGAAAGGAGTAAAAGAAGTGAAAAAATCTTTTCTCGACTACGTCGGTCATCGTATACATCGATATCCTCGCACATTTACACATATGTGGACACCGATAGAGTAATGGCAGCAAAAAACGAGGCAACTCCGTTTGGCCGAAGAGGATGAAGAAGGGGGGCAGCAGGAGGAGGGACAAGTTATTTTCGATCGCTTTGAAAAGTTCTTCTGCTTCCATTACTTGGAGGTTCAACGGGACGGTTGTGAGGATTGCTACACAATTTCCTATATTTGTATACTCATCATATACTTTCGTTTCAACCGAACGAATACGTCGTCTGCTTACAGCGAATTGTACGAAACGATTTTTTATAAAATTATTAAAAAAAAACACAAAATTCAACCTCGACACCATCGTTGACTACCGAATATTTTCGTGAAATATTGTTCGTCGTGATTTTCAAGGTCACTTTGTATTCGATCGCACAATCCATTTATTTCGCATTAATTTCGTAATTTTAGAAGAAATGTGCTTTGTCAAATTTCCTAAAAAGCATTTTTCTAACAGAAGTGTCCTTTGTAATGTCTCTTAGATTTTTCAGTCCCATTTGCCACTCGGCAAGCCGAGTGGACGGAAAATATAACGAAAAAAAAATCTGGTTAGTTTCTTGGACTTGGCGACCGGCCGAAATTTCGTATTTATTCTTTCAAACGGATCCGGACTTTTTTTGTTTTCTATTTATTTATGTTTTCACCACATCCCGCGGAGATATTTATTCTCCGCTCAACCGTCGCAAGTTCGAATTTGATTCTTCACGTGCCTCCCGATTGTAGACACTTTCCCCCCTTTCTTCGTATATATCACGAACGTTCCGAAAATACTCGCAAATCTTGAAAAACGCGATGCGGAGGCTCGATCCTGCCGCTATATCTCCGGAGCCCATGCTGCTAATTTTTTTTTTCTCGTATCTTTTATAACTATCCCTCTCAATACCGTGCCAAATTTTCTTAAGTGCGATCTCGTTGACATCGATCCCAATGGATTATAATTTTTCTCTCGGATCGAATTACATCGAGGAAATTTTTTTTTTTTTTAATTGATAAATTTTCTCAAAAATTAAAGAAATTCCATCTGCGCTCGTATCGTCTGTTAACCAATTTTTCGCATTGAGCTAAATAAATATAAACACTCTACGCCGAGATAAATAAAAATAAATCGAACGAAAAGCGGATTTCGTCGAATAAAACAATTTGAGGGATTTGAGGAATTTTTTAGTTGGAAGCAGACACATCGTGTACTTCATCCAGCCAAATAGTAAAAAATGAAGGGATTCAATAGCGCGTGACGATGTTCCAGAGATAAATAGATAATTCAACGAAAGCCCAGAATTGAAACACGTTTACTTTAGTTAATTGAAAAGTTAGTATAAAGATATCGAATTATTCTAGAAATCAAGAAATCGAATCAGGAAATGCAATCAGAAAAAAGAAATGCAAAAAAAAAATCCATTTTTCTCAATAGATTCTGTCACTTTTGGTTCAATGAGCATGAATACATTATCGCGTAGGAAATTTGTTTCATCTTTGCAAGTAAAACTCGGTCGTACGATGAGTAGAAATGGATGTATTCAAAGTCACAAATTAATCCGAATCGTGGTCGACGGCTTTTGCGCGATACCTGAAAGACTTGCAATTCAGTCCCACAGCTGGCCTGCTGTGACGATTCGATGTATATTTTAAAAGCATAAAACAAAAAGAATTTTCTATCAATGTTGACGATGGTTGAGACTTTTTCTAGAAACCATGGATAGTAAATTATGAATGTGGTCGAAGCTTGCATGGCTGGAATGCAATGAAATTCATGCAACAGCGAACTTCCAGATCAGACCCTTTTGGCCAACTCCAAAAACTGAAACGCGTCGATTTTGAAAAAAATACGACGACAAGTTAGAAAAATATTTTTTATCGCGTATCAACGATGCCAGGAATGCTTTTTTTTCTCTTGTTTTCATGAAAAATCGTGTTCGACTCGACACAGAAAGCCCCATACAAATAATACAACTGGCAATAGCGATCCCGAGTCTCGATTAATCTCAAACCGAAGCAACTTGCAAACGCCTCATTCACCCTTCCCGCGTGCGATAGAGCGCGCGGGGCTCATTCGTTTCACATCGAAGCCAAGTTCCCCGGAGAAATTGGCGCATTGGAGAAATGTATCTCGGCGATAATAACATAAAGTTTAGATAGTTTGAGTTCAGGGATGCATTTCTTTTCTCGATACTGCGTTTTCATCATTTTATTTAATATTCCAATATCCTTTGCACATTCACTCTCCACCTACCAACAAAGAAATAATCCCAACAAGAAGGACGAAGCAAATAGTTGAAATTTTCGTAGTAGTCTCAATATGAACAACTCCGAATGAAAAGTAATATTTCGTTCGACTCTTCGTGTAACGATAGCAATAAAAAGCCGTTTTTCTTGCGCACCGATCGATTAATATTTTTCATGATTCATGACGCACAAAGTCGGACTCGTACTTGACATTGAAATATCCATGAGAACGCTGTCGATTTCCACGGATGGATGAGCAAGTTTTATTGCCGCGATGGCCCTCGAGCATAAACCAAATGGACAAAATAATTTGACGATCATTGGAATTTCCCAAAAACCAGAAGCCGCGCGCCCAGCCACGATTTCATAATTCTCGAAAGCATAAATCGAAGTAGAAAAAGCAACAAATAAACGAACGCAATAACCTTGAAATGATGGCAAGTTGTTAAAAGACCGTTCGATCGCATCATATAATTTTCCGTTCACATGGAAAGGTATAAAAATTACAGACGTACGTTCTTCGTTGATTCCTTAACTCATCAATCCTGACGTCATAATTGAATCATAGCTCGATCGGTGTAGTTTTCTGTAAGTGGTATTGCTAAAAAAACAAGTTTACACAACTGTAATTTACAACCGAAGCCACACCGCGATATGTCACCGCGTACGGTTTTTTTCCCTCCCTCAAACGCACTGGAAATAAAATTTTGTTAAAAATCGTCGATATTTTGTTGAACACGATCAACTAAATATTTTTCGATAATTTCAAAATTTTCGTTCCTTTGACAGAATATTTGGTTTCTAATGGAATTGTCAGCAAATTTACGATTGGAACAACAAAAATTTGCTTCCGGAAAGACTTTCTACAATATTTCTTGCTGCGATGGCACAATTTTTGGGATTATTCAAAAAAACGTTTAGTCGAACGTATCGAACAAAATATCGATCTTTTCCAACAAAATTTCGTTTTCAGCGCACTGTTGAATGGACAACACCATAACTATTTATAAATAATAAGACGCAGACGTAAAAAAGGGTGAAAAAGTCTCTGTCACGTGTCGGGATAAAATCAAATAACTGTGAGTTTTGGTTGATGCGATTTTTTAGAATCGGAGAATATCGAGAGTCAAATAAACGAATGGATGTTTGAAGGGAGTGTATAGCACAGCGTATATAAAAATATATGTATGTTAAGTTGTCTTTTTTGCTGTAGAGTAAAATTACGCGGTGAAACAGAAGAATAAAACGACGACTGCGGAGTGAAACACGTGCCACTAATGAGCTGATGTACAGAAGGCATGGACGCCAATTACGCGAGGGAGACTCGAGAGAAAAGAAATGAATAGTAAAAGAGAAAAAAAATTCGTAAAAGGAGACTTCGAAGGGGCGAAAACTCGGAAAACGGAAAATAAAATGAAATATAAACAAAAACTGCGCGGGAATCGAGGCTCGAAAGAAGAGCGAAAACTATAAAAGTGCACGGAATGAAATGAAATATAAATAAAAACCACGCGGACAGCCATCGCGTCCAATTCCAGCATCTGAAATTTGCAACGTTGAGATTTATCGAAAATTATTTTGTTTATTCATTATTTTTCGAATTTTGAAAATCATGGCTATTTTCTGTGTCGATGGAGTACAGGTCGCGAGGAAGGATCGTTTTATTGTCCGGAGCAAATATTGTATAATGATTATAAGCTCTGCTGAAGAAAGAACAGAATTTCGTCGCGTTCCAACCATGTAAACTTCATCATCGTCAATTCAATCCCGATTTTATTTTTTAAACATCAGTAGGTATGCCGAAGAAACGAAATTTTATGAGCCTGAAGCTCGCCACGTCGGGCCCCAACGAAAATACGTTTTTCAATCAATTGTTTTTTCACTTTAAAAAAACCAGCCAAATTACGATGTTGAAGTTCATCGTTGGGATGCAACGAAATTCCCTTTTTTCTTGGGCAAATCTCAAGATTCTCATTGAATATTTGGGACGAAAACGATTTTTTTCATTGTCCAAAGACAAAATTGTTAGGAAAATTGTCCTGGTTTGTAAAATTGAACAAATAAATTATAGAAAAACGAATTTTTCGCGTTGGGGCCCAACGTTGCCACCGTTTGCTCAAGAAAAACGAGAATTTCCTTGCATTCCAACGACGGAAACTTCAACATCGTCAAATTTTCCATTTGAAACAAAAAAATTCATTAATCTAACGCATTGAGAAGTTTCTCATTCCTCAGAGATTGATCAAGGTCTGGAAAAACATTTTTTCATGAGCCAATACCCACACAAAACGTCATCGCCACCGAAGAATTTATTTTCGACACCAACAGATCGAATATCGAAAAGCGGATTTTTCGACCTAAAAACGTTAGCAGAGAATTTTCAATCAACATCGAATAACTTTTTTTTTGTTTACGCAGCCGATTTTTTACGCGACGTAGAATAAAAAATGTTTGAGTCGCTGAGAAAAACGAGATGGACCATAATCCACAATCATCATCGCCAATTCGGGGTACCGCGGAGGCCGAAAACAAAAAGGGCGAATTATTTATTGAGCTAATGCATCGAATTCATATATATAGAAACAAATACAGCCTCTCGAGCTCAACAGATTTGCGGTACATTAGTACCAACAATTTCATAATGTAGACACGTAATGGATTTTATCATCGAATAATAATATGCTGTATTGGTAGGAGAATAAACACAGCAAACATGATTAATACAATAGAGTTCATTTCGGCGAGCAGAGAAACGCGATGTGTTATACCTCTCGAGTTTCTCTGTTCCGAAAACATTCGGCGCCGCTGAACGATGTGGAATAGGACGAGAAATTTCCGTTTTATGATTTTCCCAAAGAGGCTTTTATTGCGTCAGAGTATATGGTATACTGACGATTTAACAGATATGAGACTCGGTTAACATCGTGGAGCTGACACGTCCGTTGAACCTCGAAATATCATCGCAAATTCCGAGATAAATTAGAAAGCAAACATAAAAAAAAAAAAATTTCCCTGTATCACGAAGCCACGAAAGTTTTTTAAATCGGAAAAAAACCTGCACGTTAAAATAAACCTTTCAAGAGCAAGAGCTTTTTGTATTGCAAATAATATTTTTTTGTCCATGAAACAAGTTTCGAAATAACTGTCAAATTCAGCAACGAAAAATCTTTGAAATTTCAAAAACATTGAAAATCGAATCGAAAAATGAATTTCAATGAACAGTCAATGTTTCGGATCGACACACATATCCTGCAGCAATGTCAATCACATACGACGAGAGATTAAAATTTCAATGCGGAAAGCGTGTGCACAACGTCATACGTTGTCGAAGGAGCTTGTTTTACGAAGCAACTTTTGCGACAGGCATATACGTGTTAACAGCACAAATCTAAGGAAGAAGATGCTCGAGGAACGAGAGCAGCGGTTATACTGTTTGGTACACAACGTTACGACTTAATTAAGAATTTCTTGCCGCAGTGGGCGGCAAAATTGCTCGTTTCCTGCCAGAAATGTGTCTTGGCATGTTGTTGGCGAACCAAGACACAATGCACGCCGATACGCTATCACATGAAGTTAAATATATCTCTCGTGGTCGAAACACAACACTTGCGTATTAGACCGAAAAACATTGGCTTATAATTTCAAAAATGCAACAAAGATTTTCACGTTAAAAACTTTTAAATATCGATATAAAAATTTCGTCAAGTTTCAACAAAATATAAATTTTTTTTTCAATTATTTCAAGAATACAATTATTTATTCATCCAGCCATGTCAAAGCAATCATCGACAAATTGATGCCGCAATCATCGTGCCAGGATAGGAAATAAAAAGAAGTGGATACCGAAAAATATGTCAAAGTGGAATTTTCTCGTAAAATTTATGGCGAAATTATACATTACTAGCACGTTTTCTTGAGCAAATTATTAACGATGAAAATGTCTCGGGAATATATAGTTTTAAACGACACAAGTTTAACGCTTGCGAAAGTTACGTAGCCAAGTACATAAGATCCGTATTTTACGGGATCTAGGTACGTGTAGCGCGTCGAGTTGTAAGTCGTTCGTCGGTTTGTACGAAACGAGTTGCAGTCACGAAGACTTCTGAAAATGTTGTTCCCCGAAGACGTTGGTCAGCTTATTTTCTCAAACATGGCAAGGTTTCCGGTGCGTGGATGGTGGACAGCAAAGAAAAAGATTAAGAGCCAAGAAGACGGAGAGAAAACGTGAAGAGAAGCGAATAATGCGTAAATTTTCGAAATATATGAGAAAACGCATGAGGAAATATTGAATGAAAAGGATCTCCACAAACGAGTGGCTAATACGAATGTAGCTGATGCAGATAAACGTTGGCTACGCTACTATAAATATCAAGAGAGACTTCCCCAAGTACCATGACATACGCATTTTATCGACTGTGGAGGTAAAATTTCAAATGTTTACGATTTCCCATTCACTACTCGTACGAGCAGTAAATCGTTTTTCCTTTATCAATATCCAATTTTTATTCGAACATAAAATTTAATAAAATTTAATAAAAGAATTCGATAAAATTTGGTCATAACATTCTTTTGAATCAAATACGATGCCAATTTTTTTCAAAATTGTTGTCCACATACTTGTCGAATAATCAGAGTGCACACAGTATGCTTATGCATGTAAAGTCTAGTGTTCAATTACTCGAAAACACGACGTTGAAGTTTGCATCGTTGGAATGCAACGAAAACTGATTTTTTTTCATGGCAGAGGATCAAATTTTTATGTAGTATTTTTCAACGATCATGGGAGAGTCTTCTTTCCCATTCGAAAACAGAATTAACTATAAAAAATTGAAACTTGTGCATTAAGTATGAAAATAATAAATTGAAAATATATTTTTCGTTGTATTCCAACGACGCAAACTTCAGTACCAACCGAAAACGATGTAAAAGTGAAATCTTAAAAAATTTGTATATTCATATTTAATACTACAGAATATACTCACGAAATTTCATTGAAATCTAATCATTTCGAATTTTCCTATATTTTGCGTACACGGGCACACCCTGTAAACAAAATTTTGTTGGAAGAGATGAAAATTTTGTTCGATACGTTCAACCGAACGTTTTTTTGAATAATCCCAAAAATAGTGTCATCGCAGCAAGAAATATTCTACGAAGTCTCTTCGGAAGCAAATTTTTGTCGTTCCAATCGTACAATTAACTGACAATTCCATTAGAAACCAAAAATATCGCCAAAATAACGAAATTTTTGAAATTATCAAAAAATATCTAGTTCACCGTGTTCAACAAAATATCGACCATTTTTAACAAAATTTAATTTCCAGTGTAACTCGTGAGAATAGTGATTTAAAAAAACAGCTGATGATTCTATTGATTCGGTGAAATGATAAACTATTATGTCTGGAGGTTTTACTTTCAGCTACCTGTCCTCGTACCTGGCGATTCAGGGTCTATAAGAATGTCTTACGTTTCCTCAACTTTCTCGCTCTCGAACTGCTCCATCATCCACGCATACAATTCCCAGCTGTTTCGCATTAATTGGCTACGATCCAGGGAAACTCAGGCGAGTTGTGAAGAGGCGTCAGAGTCTTCACACGCATCTTGTCTCGTGTTCACGTCATCTCGTCACACCCGAAACGACTGGCCAAAGTTCCATCTCATTTGCTTCTCTCGTTTTTATTCCGGGATCAGGTTTGCTTCGCGAGAGCCTGCTTTTTTATTTTTCTATCTTTTTCTGCTTGCTGTGTCGTCCGATAAAAAAAATGTAGATGCAAAAAATATAACACCTACGAAAGAAAGACGACCTTTTGACGATATTTTTCAACGTGATTCCTCCCAAAATACGCAGCGAATTACAACAGACGACCAGCAAACCTTGTTCCAAAATCTTCATGGCTTCGCGAACCGTATCGAGACAAAATCGCGCCTTTTTCAAATTTTTGCTCGAAGAAAATCGCGTGCTCCTAAAAGTTTCGACCACCAGCGTCAAATAATTTACTTTCGAATGAAAAATACATTATTTAACGTTGGTTTTTGGGGTTCAGCTATTTTCACCCTGTCGTCGATAAAAACGACAGTAAAAATTGTACAATAACGAAAAATAATTAATCTCAAAAAGGAGAATCGAATGAATATGGCAATTTTTTTAAAATCAGCATCATTTTTATATTTTTATATGTTTGGCGAACTATTTCGACTCCTCGTCTCCTGCCCCACGTAAAAAAGACTGTAGATCGAAAAGTCTCGGTCCAGTAATCGTGGAGCTTCGGGATTCTTGTCTCGAAAAATCCCGTTTAGCGATGTTAACGACAAAGAGACTTAAAGACTCTGTGGAGTTTGGCACGTTCTCAAAGATCGTGTGTATTTGAACGAAGAAATGGAGAATATACCAAGAGGAATGGTGGAAGCATCGAGCAGCAGAGTTAATGGATTACAAAGTAGAGTCCGGGGAAAGTATTTCAGCGGCTGTTCCCAACGTCTCCGAGAGACCGCGATGTAATTCATGACAATATACATTGTTGGAAAATTTGTACGCACGTGTAAGAAGATGTAACACTTCCTCCGCACCGTTACGATAAATTGAGACAAATTTTTTAGTCCAACTTCATCAGCCAGGACAGAGAGAAAGAGACACCGACGGATATTAAGGGGGGCGCCTGCTTTATAAGGCTTTAAAAAAGAGTTTTTTAAATAATTTTTTTGGGATAGGAAGAAAAAACCAGGTCTAGCGAAGTTTTCAGATCATTTTACTACATTTCCGAACGTCAAAATAAAAAATTATGAGAGGATTATGTTGAAAAGTAGTTGACGTTCAAGGCACATTTGTGCCACACCTCGCAATCGCAGTCTGAAATCTGCGGGCAAGATGGAGCTCCTGATTTTCATCTGAAAAAAGAAATCCAAAAAGTTTTTGAATTTTCATGTCTCAACCTTCTATATGAACTAAAAAGATTTACGAGTAAAAAATTCTGAACAACTTTTTAAGCGAGTTGGAATGATTTTTTTGTTGTTGCAAAAAAAGTTTTTTTTTCAAACCTGTGAAACTTTTCGAATTTCACAAATTTTCGAGTTCTTCTTAGTTCATATAGAAGGTTGAGACATGAAAATTCAAAAACTTTTTGGATTTCTTTTTTCAGATGAAAATCAGGAGCTCCATCTTGCCCGCAGATTTCAGACTGCGATTGCGAGGTGTGGCACAAATGTGCCTTGAACATCAACTACTTTTCAACATAATCCTCTCATAATTTTTTATTTTGACGTTCGGAAATGTAGTAAAATGATCTGAAAACTTCGCTAGACCTGGTTTTTTCTTCCTATCCCAAAAAAATTATTCAAAAAACGCTTTTTTAAAGCCTTATAAAGCAGGCGCCCCCCTTAAGCTATCGAACCATTTCCTACGTCATCGTCATCAATCATTAGTCTCTCCTAATTGACTAGCCATCATTTGACAATCCTAAAGGCGAACATCTCTGATCGACCCTCGAAATGCAAAAGGAATGAATTTTTTTTTTCCCAAATTTAATTATTTTTTCAATCAGCAAAATTTCTTTGCGGCGCAACAACAACCAACAAATTTCGTTGAATGATGTCAACGTTACAAAACTCTGACTGTGCATGAATACAATTAATTCAAAGAAATAATAATCATCAGTGCATCAAGAATAAAATCTTGACATTGCACAGTATGATCGAAAATCTCTGAAGCTGAATAAGATTAATGATGCCGAAGTTTGCATCGTTGAGAAGCAACGAAAAATTTTTATCAACGATTTCTTTAATTTCCCTCCAATTTTTTCAAGCGGATATACTTTTTAGGTTGCTTTATTTATTTAAATAGTAAGTTTCGACACAAAAAAATATAATTTCGTTGTATTCTAACGACGCAAACTTAACGTCATTGAAATTTCATTTATTTTCATTATTTTTCTGCATGAACCAAGAAAATTTCAGAATTAACCTGAAAATCGCGAGTCTACATAGCACGGCTCGGGTAAAGTAACCACGTGAATGGGAAACATTCATCAAGTCGTAATATCGAAAGCACACGACCGAAATAACGTAATCCGGATAATATTCTAGTGAATTTATTTTTTAATTCATTTTTTTGAAAGAAACAAGAAAGAGGTAACGCGATATAACGACGAGAATAAAAGGAAAGCGCGGCAGAACCTTCCCACGTCGAGGATAGGACGCCAGGTTGGTTGGTTCGCCTGAGCCAACAGCGCGCCACGGGTTCAAGGAATATACACGAACGGACGCCAACAACCACACACACACACACGCGGGCGCGTAGGCATAAACTCAAGTCGTGTATACATACGTTTACGCACTCATACTAATCGAAAGAGAGAGTGAGGGGAGAGAAAGAGCGAGAGAGAAAGAGAGAGAGAGAGAGAGAGAGAATTCCGGCGTGTGCGAATAGCGTCGAGGTCACGTAACCTTGAGATCGTGCAACTAGTGAGTCCCAAGCAGCACGTGGTCTCCTTCTTGCCTCACGAGAGACGGGGCATTGAGAAGAAAAGAGAGAAAAAAGCGAAAGAAGAATCGAGAAACTGTTGGAGGGAGAAAAAACAAGTTGAAGGGACAAACTGGCAAAGACGAACAAAGAAGAAAATCTTAACATTTTTTCAGCACAAACGAATCGTTACACGAGACGAATAATCGAAAAAAAAAATCCTAGATATTAAAAAATCGCATTAGCAAAAACAAAAACAGCCAATTCGATTCAAGTTTTGATTATTTTAACTCTAAATAAATCGACCACCCTATTCCAAAAGCCTTCGAAAGAGAATTTCCTTTCCAAAGAATAGATTCTGGCGAGAAAAAAAAAAAAAAAAACCGGAAAAAGCGAACGATTTTTTAATCNTAATCGCATCGATCTTTCTCGAATTCGCCAGGTATTTTTGGACCGGAGAGCGTTTCAACGTCTGCGGGTTCGGCGGAGAGGAGCAGGTAGTCGGTTGAATATTCTCCACGCCACAGTCGAGCTTCTCTGCATGCGTAGAAGCCTCCAGAAGTAAAAACCTTTTATTCATACTTGCATCACTCCCCATATTCGACTGTATATACGCCCTACCTATATTTCTTTCCTCGCTTCCTCGCTACGTTTTCTATCCTTATTCCTTTGCCCTTTCGGGCTCTCTGTCGATTTCTCTGCTCTGCTGGCACAAAGATCCCTCTCGACGGTGGGAAGCGAGTCGTAACCGAGGGGAAACCGAGTATTCCAGCTCTCTCTCTCTCTCTGTCTCGAGATAAACGTACTATATTCTTGATCAAAAGACCTCGGTAGACGTTACAGCAGGGTAGTGTGCGAGAAAATATAAGAAATCGATATAGAAATACGTTACGAGGTAGCTGAGCATAAATACGAATTACTTGATACTTCGACAGTAAGAACGTAGCAAGGGGAGCTTCTTAACGAAGGGTTCTCACCCTAAACTTGCAATGAAATAATTTCCCCATGTATTTCTTCGATTGGAGAAAAATAAATATTCAATTACTGCCTCAAATTATTTTTTCTATATTAATCGATGCTTTATAAACGGTCATCACGTTTTGAAGAAGAAAAATATTCAGAGGCTCTCTGAACTAACGTCAAGATAGTCGTGCACAGAAATTTGAAGGAAAAATGAAAAAATATTGTTGCGTTGCACAGACGCACACGAGGCTGAAAATCGCAGTGTAAATTAATTGAAAAAAGAATCGGAATCTTATAGGGTTTTTCGGGTATATCGAAACCGAAAACTTTTCAACGAAATGGCTCGCGCGATAGGAAGAAAATTATTTTTCCCTTCGAAATCTCGGGGTGAGCGGTAAATATTTTTTACACGTATCCGTAAATACAAAGCAAAGTTGCCACCCCACGTAATTGGTGGCTGAACAGAGTATACGATTCATTTGGCCTTGCTTTTGCTTTTGCCCGGTGATTTTTTTCTCCCCGATATTTGCCGTGAAAATAAAATGGATCTTTTGGTGGAGCAAACGTGAATAAGAGTACAGGGATCAGGGACAATCGACTGACGCTGGATGGAAAGGGCCAAAAGGAAGGAATAAGAAGAGAAGCAGCAAAAAACGAGCACGACAGGCGGAGAGAGGTTACAAAGGTTCGGGTGGTGGGTTTCAAACCCGATGATGATGATGATTGTGCGTGTGTGTATGGGTTTGTACGAGTGTGTTGAGTGAAGAGTCGCGTGGCGAGATGTCGAGTGGAGGCGTCTCGTCGTCGAGGTTCTCAGTGACGCAAAAGAGGAAAAGACTTGGCCTCACGGTCGATATTCCCTCGTTGAAATTTTTCCCGCTTATTATTTCGCCCTTTTACAACTTTTCTACCCTGTCCCCTGCTCCGCTATGCCCTCACGAATATGTCGTTATTTTTTTTAAGCACGAATTTTCCCCCCGCCACCGATTATTATAAACGCGCATACCCCAAAGAATGTGTGGAATACGAAATATCCGCGTGCGTTTTCATAATACGCGAGTTTCATTCCAACGGATTGACGTAAAATTGTTTGACGATCGGTTTATTGCGAACGTATTGTTTATCAGAAAGAGCCATTATTATGTGGAAATCAACGCGGAAATGGAGCAGCATTGAAAAGGAACAGGCATCGAGAATAATACTCGCTTTTGAATATTTATCTGCGATATGAATATCGATGTATGAAATCATAAGCTGATGGGCTCGTTGGATTTGCGACGCAGAGCGGCCATTTCGGGTCTCCCGAAAACTCTGTGACAATCGTGAACGGGTGGGAAGCCACCAGATGGCGTAACACATTGACATGAGAGATACTCATTGAGATGATTGTTGGACCGTACCGAAAATTCCACCCAATAAATTCGTCAGTTTCCTCATCCAAAAAATTGGAAATGTTTATCCAAAGTGTTTAGATTTTTCTAAAATATAACTCAATTCCAATCGCTCATGATGCGAAATAAAAAATGTTCAAAAAAAATATGCCGACACATCGAAATGGAAAAAATCTTTCGTTGTTATTCAATGATCAAAATTTCAAATATCAAGTGCGAAAAATAACAAAAGGCGTAAGGACCGAACGGATTTGGAAAAAAAAAACCGTCCCATTACTTTCCATTCGACTGGCGAAGACGAGTGCTTCGTGTGTTTTTTTACAAAGTCGATGAGATGTTAAGCACGCGTAATTAAAAACAATAGGCCACGTGTGATTCGCGGGCAAGCCTCCTATCGAAATATAGAGAAGTGGTGATTTCGAGGAGGCAGGATGGAGCGAAAGGCTGGGAAATAGGGGATGGAAATAAGAAAGGAACACATGAAAGAACTCCGAGGACGACGAGGGTAAGGTAAACGACCTTTCTCTCTCTTGGTGCAAAGCTTTGATGCGAGCTATGCCTGTACAAAGCTTAGGTACTGACGGATTGAAGGGCTCGTTAGTTTCGCCGAGACGAATGGAACGACAATGTGCACCGACGACTGTGCGCAACGCGCCACTCTCATATCGTCTCCGAGGAAAACGACCAGCGGAGATTTGCGATCGTTGTTAAAAATTATTACACGTCACGACGCTATTTTCTTCGTCGATATTTCCGAAATTTCTCATTTCGCATTCATTTTCGCAAAATTTCAGAATCGTCCCATATTTTTTACTACATTTAACATGCAAATCGTAAATTTGTATAACGAGGGAAATAATTCCATGACTCTGAAGTTTGCAACGTTGGGATTAATCGAAAAATATTTTGAATATTTATTATTTTTTGAATTTTAAAAATCACGGCAATTTTTCGTGTCGATTGAGTTTTTGGGTCGCGAGAGAGAATCGTTTTGTTGTTCAGACAAAATATTGAATAATAATTATGACCTCTAATGAATAAAAATCCGAATTTCGTTGCATTCCAACGATGGAAATTTCAACATCATAGAATTCCGCTGCATCCATCCGAATGCTGAATAAAATCTGTCGCGGCGACATTCAAAGCAACGACGAAATATGTCAGCGATCGATAGATATGGATCTTCCTCTCTAAACTCCAAACACTTGCTGGCAACAATAAGAGCGACGACGTTGACAACGTCGTTGTCGTTTGTTCTTGGTTACCTGTAAACAGAACATAGCGCGCGATCCAGGCCGATAACGAGTAGGGATTGTGGTGCCGGGAAGATGATAAGAACGCGGTTGCCTATAGAGCAAAATACATCTTTGATAAAATAATTTTCACATTAAACCTCCGAGACATTAGCGGGGTCGAAATGTTTAAAAAAAGTACGAGTAAGAAATCGATCCGGAAACCGTTTGAAACCGTGCATCAAAAATGCGAACCCTTAATCGCAAAATTCGATGCGGAAACATATTTCGAATCAAACAGAAACAAAGCAGACAAATTTTTCAATGACGTTCAAGTTTGGATCGTTAGAATTCGAAATAGTAAAAAATTAACGAATATACAAATAAATATTCTTCGTAAAATTTTACCGATGGCAACTTCGAAACAATATTTTTTATTTTTTTCCTGCACGACAAATCGACGCTAAAGAAAAAGTTCATTGTCTGTGGTGTGGCAAAATCTTGACTGGGCCGAATGTCGGTTAAGGAAGGAATCGATAAGATCAACCGGAAAAAAAAACTGAATACATCGAAGACAGAAAATAAATACGTCGATTATTGGAATAGTGACAAAAGAGATACGACAAAATTGCTTGTAAAATGAAAGCCAAAGTTATGACACGATATAAGCTGACAATTCATTTTTATTCGCGTGCGAGCAATGTTAGGTAAGTCTGTCAGTACGAAACGCGATACACATGGGATTTGAAACGAGGTTGCAAAGGATTAATCAATTTTTCTAAAAATTCGTACAGCAAAGAAGCGAAGAGTGGGAGAAAAATGGGGGAGAGGAGGTAAGCACAGTGTGTGACTAAAAAAACTATGGCGTGTCGTTACGTTCGGTCGCCAATGACACAGCCCGCATTTCTCTGGGCGCGATATATATGCACGTGGTTTCAACGTCTATAGAATTTTCCAGACCGAATGGACCGCGTTGCAAACACAGGAGCTATTAAATTTGTTGTTTCCCCTGATAACAATGGGCCCGCAGAGTTTCAATGACATTTCAGTTCGTATCGTTGAAACACAACGAAAAATGTTTCTCTTCATAAATCGTTTACGATATTTCTCGAAATAACCTACTAATTTTTTCCTTAATTTACGTTCCTTTGTAAATAGATCGTTCTCTGATTATCGTAACTGAACTCTGCATGATTTAGAGATGGGAATTAAGCTGAATTTCACGAAAGCGACTGCGATTCTTACGAATAAATTTATTGTGTTCAAGCATCGTTAAAAAAAGCAACAAAATCCCTTTTTTTTTATTCCATATTTCAAAAAGCAGAGGCAAAAATTAAACCGTGTAATTTCTATATGAAAATTTTTCTAAATGAAATACCGAAAGCCAAAAAAAAATTCGAGGTGATTTCGAAACTAAAAAAAATTTTCAATGAATAGAATAATTTTCGTTCAACTCCAACGATCGTAGAAATTTCGACGAGGATTTTCTATGAATTTTGAAAATTAGTCAAAAACTTGGGATTTATTTAAAAATGATGAAAGTGCAGAGGGGAATGCACATTTTAGTCGCATGACGCAGGCGCCGAAACTTTTTCAAACTCATTCAATCTTTTTATGAAAAACTGAACGAAGAGAAAATATTTCTGCGTCTAGAGAATGACAAAAGTGAGATTTTGCATGAAAGAACGAATATACACAACGTGTATATTATATTTTGTCTACACTCTGTGTTGTACAGCGCGATATATGTGTGCAGTGCATAAAGAGGCAGGCAGGCTTACACACGCGAGGTCGCTGTTTCGGTGAACGAGACGCGCCGGCTTTCCTACCACCGGCTTGTGTATGAGTTCGGATTTTTTTCTTCTATTTTTATTTTTTTCCTTACACTATCGTAAAAATCCTCGCGTCTCTCGTTCTTGTTCTCTCCCTGCCCCCGCTTCTTTTCTTTGCTCCGTCTTTGTCTCTCTTTCGGTTGGACTTGACTGTGCAAATTTTCGCTGTGCGCATCAACACACCCACGCCGCAAGAGCCATTGTGTGAACTTGTCGCAACAATAAAAAAAATCGTACAAACACCGAGACGAGGTAAAACGTGAAGAGATTTTTTTCTCTCGATCGAGGGCGAGGGAGGGAGAAAAAGACGGAACAACAAATAAGGGACATGAAAAAAAAGGGTTACGGAATATCGGGAATCAGAATAGAGAGCGAGAAGAATGTCAAGTTCAATTCACTCAGGCAAGAGTAACAACTGCTCACGATAACTTTTTCTACGTTCGTGTCACCCGGATTGTATTTAGATGATCGAATTTCAATGCACGTCAAATTGGTCTCTTTTAACCTCGTCGTTTATTTTTAGCATCTTTGTCCATCGTTCAATCACCTCGAACATCCTCCGGGGAATCTCTGTAACGTTGTTTATTTTTTTTTTTTTTCATATTACGATCTCCAAGAGACAAGGCAACTCGTCGCGAGACAAAATCTCGTAAACAATTTCGTAAACAAATGCCCAGAATTTAATTCACACTGGGAAAAAAAAAAAAATTCCTTAATCATTGAATTATTTAATCTTCCAAAGTGCATGGCTTTGGAAATATTCTCCAAAATGGAAAATCCCTCAATAAATAAAAAACCTTAATAGCTTTTCGAATTTCTTTCCCTCTCCCATCGTGAGACTCTTTCCGACTATTTATTTGTTTCGTTTATTGCGAAGGGAGTGCAGTCGTTTTATTCCAACTGCTGGTAGGAAATAGGAAGCTAGAGAGCAGTACAGCGTTGAGGTCGTCCCCACCAAATGCTAACTTTACGATACGAGTTAAAAGTTGCATGATTTTTTTTATGGGGCCTGGAGTTTCAATGTTATTTCTGCAACACACATTACACAGTCTCATTCAGCGTAAACGTTCGTCTCAAGTTTTATCTATTGAGCGACACTAAACATCGGACATTAAAATAACTATTGTTATTTATTATCCACATACGATCCATTCGCTACGATGCTGGCGTTTGCATCGTTGGAATGCAACGAAATATCTTCTTTTTTTCTTTTCCTCCATTGCAGAGCCAAAAATACATTTTAAACCTTTTGAAATTATAAATTCTTCGCTCCCAAGGTCCATAGGGGCCGAGCCACTGATCAAAATTCGGTAAATACACGAAAAATGATGGTGAAGTTTGCATCGTTGCAATGCAACGAAATTCTCTTTTTGCTTGGACAAATCTAAAGATTCTCGTTGAATATTTGGTTAGGACAACAAAACGAAATTTTTTCTGGGTCCAAAGACAAAATCGGTACGAAAATTGTCCTGGTTTTTTAAATTGAACAAATAATTTATAGAAAAAAGAATTTTTCGTTGGAACCCAACGGTGCGAACTCCAGGCTCATGGACCTTGACGTATTCTTGCCTTTCGACGATGTTGAAGTTTGCATCGTTGGAATGCAACGAAATTCTTTTCTTTTTTCAATAGAGCTCATAATTATTATTGAAGTCGAGACAATAAAACGATTCTGTCTTTCGACCCAAAAACTCACTCAACGCGAAAAATGGCCATGAATTTCAAAATTCAATAGATAATAAATAAAGAAAATATTGTTCGTCGAATCCCAACGTTGCGAACGTGGCATCGCCTTTTGCCATGTGCGAGAGCTTTTGGTAGATATGAAAATGTACATTCTGTATTATAGCTATTGCCCAAGATTCAAGGTCATCCTCTGTTTTGACTCGATAACAAAATATACGAAACTTTTCCTCATATCTGGACACAATCGGAACAAACTGTATGCTTATTCAATATTTTCGAAAATGTTGAAAATCAAAAAAAAAAATCAATTTGTTGTTTTTGTTTTCTTCGCCACTGAGCATCGTCTACGAATTTTTCAATTGCAAATAAATGAACGATGAAAAGTGAAGGTCACGCGAAAAAACTGAAAAATTCCTTCGGTCTTTTTAATTTCGTGAATTCAGTGGACAGAAAAAAACAGAATCGTGATGAATTGAAGGGGAAAAATAAATGAGAAACGTGTATATGGACGAAGGGAAGTTCCATTAAATTTTAAGGGAAGGGGAAAAGGATATAAATTCCGTTGGGATAAGAGAAGACGCCACGCTGCCGGCTGAGGTGATGCCGAAGCATCAGGTTGCAAGGAATTCGCCACGTTCGACGCGAATATGGCTGCGCATGTACCGGATCATGGGTATGGGTCCAGGTCCAGGCAGCAGCAGCATCGCGGGATCTTGAATGTGTGTGTGTGTTGTGTGAGTGTGAAAGAGTTGGTGGATGAATGTGTGTGCGTATATATAACGTAAATGTTACGGAGTTGAGTTGAATTGGGAACATGCGCCGTGACGATTTGACGCTCGTGGTAACCGGCTTGTTGCCGCCGTTTTATATATCCGTCCACGCGGACGACAAACGAGCGTTAAAAAAAAGCTCGCGGCTCATAACAAATGCCAGTTTTTCTCGATGACGATAAAGTCATTCGAAAAATCCATTACCGGATCCCACTAAAGTTTAATACAATGGAAAGTAGTAAAAATAACAAATAGAAAAAGTTAACGAACCAATAGCGGTAGGTGCGCGTCGTTAATCGGGCGTCAACGAGCGGGAGGAGCAGACATGCACACACACACAAACAGACGGAAAGAGGCACGTTGTTTTCTTCCGTGAACAATTGGAAGTCGATAAGGACTGGGTGTTCCGCACGTTTTGTACTCGGGCTCGAGTACGAAACAACAAAATGCCGACAAACTGATCCAAGAAAAATTTGCTCGCACTTATTTTCTTTTTTTTTCTGGCACAGACACGATCAAACACGCGCACAAAGAAAACACGAGAAAAAAATACACTTTTTCCACTCCCGGCTGTCAGACGCTACTGCCGCGGCGTGGCGAGTAGAGAAGCGAAGTTAAAAAAAAAAAAAGAAACTCGTAGAGAAGCCGAGAAACGCGCGAATAATCGCGAAACTTGTCCGATCAACACCGTCCAGTTGCAACAACTTGGAAGACAAAAAAGAGACGATGGACGATGCCCGAGCGGAATGAAATTTTTTTTTTAACGGAACAGTAATTATTAGAGGAAAGGAAAAATCACACACGAAAATGTTCAGAAAACGCGTTTGAGAGCGGTTATAATACGTACGACGCGTCGCTAGACCTCGTGACGAACTGCTGGGGCCGGTGCTTTCTGAGAGTCGCGCGCTCCCCCCTCCTGCTCCACGCCGCGGTGAGAAACACGAACGAACCTCGAGCGCTCGAGAGAAAGACCGAACGAGTTATAAATATATGTACGTGTGCGTGTGTCTATACTGTCGAAACTTGGAGCGGCAAAATATGTATACAGACGCGCGGCGTTGGAACTCTCGCGTTATTATTATATTCTTGCTGTCAACGAATTTTCGTATTTCTTTTATTTATTTCGAGGTTATGGCGCGGAGTAAACTACGATCAGTTGGTTCTCTCTTTCTTTCTTACTCACCAACGATTCGTCTAGGCAGTCGTACCAATAGAAAAGGAGAGGCTACAGTCAACCATAAACAGGCGCCACAATGGCCGATTTTCCAATCATACAAAGCGAAAAAAAAAATGAAAACAAGAGAAATTTCGTTTCGCCGGTGCCATCCGGGGAGCATCTGCAAGTTGAATTTTGGAGGAAAAATAATGCTAGAAAATTTTTTTTACGGATGAAACTAACGCTGCACGAGAAAGGAATTTGTTTTGTTTTTTTTTTTGTTTTTTCATCAATCGTAAACAACGCTAGACGAAAATGGCGTGGTATATGTGCGGCAAATATTACAGAGGGTTCGAGAAACGGAGCTCAAACTTTGGCCACGGGTTGCCGCTACCGGTAAAGAAAGAGGGAACATATATACGAGCGAATGAAAAAGGTGGGGAAAAGAGAAGAAGCGAGGGAGGCAAGAAAGCCGGCTTGTGCGTCGCCAAGAGGGGAAAAGGTGGGAGTAACCCACTAGAAAAGGAGCGTTAGGGCCTGAAGGAATGAAAGAGTGAGAAAGACAGAGAAAGAAAGGAAGAAGAAGGGAGACGGAGTTATCCGGTACGCGAGTGGAGTGGAGTGAGAGGCCAAGTGGAGAAGAACGCTCACTGATCGCTTGACGGCATTGCCGAGCGAGGGGAACGCTTGGCGGTCGACCGTTTGACTGCGCCTGGTATGAATCTCGTGGCTTGGGAACAACGAACGAGCGAAGGTCGAGGGAGGAAGACCGGGAATGGGGGATGGGCAAGACGGGTCTGCAGCTCTCGATCCTAATGGACGGATGTGTCGTACAGAAGACTGAAGAAACCGCCGAATATTTATACATATATCGATGCCTCGTATATATATATACACAAGCTTAGGAAAAACATCGAGACACAGAAAAACTGTTACCGACTGAGCATCAACTTCTCGGTAGCTACGGCAGGAAAAACAGCTGTTACAGGAGCTCGGTACAGTCTCGGGACGAAAACATTTGCATCTATATAAGTCTTAGGTATTCGTCGACATTTCCTCTAGTAATGAAGCGATTCGTAGGTAGTGTTGGGAGGTTAAGATTGATAATGATGTTTTAACTACTAATTGCGGTCGTACCTGACATCTCGTCAGGTTATTAAGCTTGTTCGACACATCGAAACACAGCTCCTGCAAAAAAACGTTCGAGACTGTTTTTCTCGAGAACGACGAAACGGATTTCGACGAATCTTTCACAGAAACGAAGCTCATGAAACGGATAAAAATGAAACGTAAACAAACATTCGATAAAATCGTTCATTAAGGGGGTGGGAGGAAACGAAATAAAATGAAATTTCATAAAAAATAGCGAAATAAAAATTTTCGTTTTTATGCTGAAATCGTCGCACGAGATCGCTCCAACATTTTCGAATTGTATACGCGATAAAAAAAACGCCAAGCGTAACGCGACGGAAGGGCAAGAGAAGGGAAGACCCAAACTAAACTCGATGAATGCGATGGGACAGAAAGACCTTGCCGGCACCGAGTTGTAAGTTATACTTGAGCCGCTTGCAGTGGGTTGAACGATGCCTTTGTGTCCCAGCTTTCTCTCTCCTCTCCCCCCCCCGTTTTTCTCTCATTCCGTCTCCCTTATTCCCGCCATGTTGATGTGTCGCTGCCCATGGGCGCCGGCAGGTGAAAACTATACTGGTCGCAACCTTCGTACTTTATGGCTTCGTGCATAAATTATTGTGGTGACATTACATGCATCCCATTGTCACAGTATTTACTTTACCCGGCCAATATGCATTTCCAACGTTGAGTGAAAATGCAAACGCACGCATTACGACTGTAATCGCGACCGAAATGAATTGGCCATGATTTTTCAATGAAAATACGAATTATGCCAAAAATGACGTTTCGATTGAGAATAATGCGAGACTTTTTGAAAAAATTTCGCAAATTTCAATTTGCAGCGTTTTTTTTTGTATTTACATTTGAAAATATATAACTTGGGCAAGCTTTCTAGAAAGTAAAGAGGAAGTACAGACTTGTACACAATATTTTACAAAATTTGCAGAAATTAGAGCGGTTCGACGATTTTTCAGAAAACTGAAATTTTCGTAAAATTCGATAAATCATAAAATTAAAACCGTTCAATCGATATTCCCCAAATTCAATACCAACCTTCCTATTATGATACTCTATTAATTGAAAACAAAAAATTAGTCATTAATCTTGAAATTTGCGGAAGCTGGAGCTTCGACATGCTTTTTTTGAAAATTTCAAAATGTCGGCAAATTCGTATTTTTCTAGCAATTCCAACAAAATTTCCATGTTCAGCACATTGACATTGAAAATCGGAAAAAAAGAATTTTCAGGAAGCAAATGAGTTTTTTTTTCTTCTAATTTCTTCATTTCTCTGCACAATTTTTTTGCAGAAATGAATTCCTGTGATTTCGCAAAAATTTGGGAATAATGGAGCCTCGATGCTATATGAAAATAATCGGTAAAAAAAAATGGAAACTATGCAGAGATTCGGAGCAATTGAATTATTTCGTAAATTTTTATAAAACTCAGCGTTTCATATTTTTTTCCATTTTTCTTTGTTCCTGCGTGCGTATCCTCGCGATTGATACGCGAGCCGAAGCATGGCTAAGCGATCCCCTAACCAAGTATTAACCGTGCCCGAGGCTGCTAAACTTTGGCGGTTGCCAGAGCCACACACCGACCGGACACCCATCGCTGCGTCGGTTGACAGGAACCTAGTAATTTGCTCTTCGATGTTGTATCGAAAATTGCGCGCGGTCATATATTTCGTTTTAGAGCAATTGTTATCATTTCCATCGAATTCTGATGGACAACGCACTAAAATTCACTTAGAATCCGGACGTGATTCCTGCACAGAGAAAATTGAAATGGAACAATTAATCTCGCGGACAGGATCATGGGACGACCTTGAATTTTTTGATATTCAAGTGCACACACGAAAAATGTTTATTACAAAGAAATCGAGATGACGTTGAAGTTTGCATTGTTGGAATGCAACGAAATTCTATTTTTTCTGCGGCGAAGGTTACTATTCAAGAGAAAAATGTAATTACGAATGTAAAACGATCGAATTTCGCGACCTGAAAAGTATATGTCCGCTTGAAAAATTTGGATGATTTTGGAAATTCAACAAATCTTCAATAAAATTGATATTTTTCGTTGTATTTCAACGATGCAAACTTCAACATCATGGAATCGAGTTCATCTAGCGTATTCGAAATTTCATGTTATTTTCACGAAAATGCACATCCTGCACAGCAAACGTTTCCAAAACCCCAAGATCGTCCGCTGATTTCTTTCTGCAACCGCAATTGATCGATTTTCAATCGTTTCGTAGAAAAAAATTCGCAATAAAGATTCGCCAACGAACAATTTAATAAAAATATATTGAAATTGGAGTGGCAGAAAAATTTATGAGAAATCCTCGTCGTTGGATGACAATTTTTTCTCATATTCGAAAAAAAAAATGAAGACAGAATGGCAAGTAAAAAAATGAGAAACGCGATGGGAAGCTTCTGATAGCTCGGCGCCCTTCGCTCGTGGACAAGAGACCCGAGGCTACGGTTTTTTAACAAGTGTAGGGTCTCGGAGAGCGACGTTGTCTCGTTGCAAAAGAAGAAAGAGCACGAGTGGCGTGGTCACAACGAAAGGATGAAGGAGGTAAGCTAAATCTCGCTGTGACGAGAGTTTCTCGAGAAAATAGGGAAAGGGCTCTTTTTCGAGGCTGCTACCAGTTTTTCCCTTTCGGCCGAGGCCTCTGTTTATTCCTATGCTCAACCATTTCGATCTGTTCGTAACAGCATCGTAGTAACGAGCCTCTGCCAGTTTGATATCGAGGTTTGGGTCCTGAGGAAAATATTAATGACTGACCGATGAATGAACGAGGACCAGCGACTGGCAAAAATCATTGTTGTGTTAAAAATATTCGATGTTTCGAAAAAATTCGTTTGTTTTTTTTTTATAATAAAAGTTGAACGTCAACACCGGCGGTCAGGAATTTCAGCAATTTCGCTATTTGTGAACGTTTCGAACATTATTTCTTGTAACTACCTCGAGCATTTTTTATTTACCGTAAAAATATGAGCCCGGTGGATTTCAAACTGAGGGAAAATGCATTTCAATAATATTTTTCTTTTTCTCGTCGATGGAAAAACGCAAGTGCGTTATTCGTCCATTCACAGGTCGGTTTATCGTCAAATACGAAAAATCTTGTAATGGTCGATCATATTCACGGCAGCTTGATTTCGAACAATAGCTGAGCTTTGAATCTCAAAGAGTTGTTGGCACATGCCTTGATATGTAGTGGAGTTTTACATGCATACCCTTGGCGGGTTTGTACATGGTGTGCTTCCCGTACCCCTTCTTTCATCCCGTTCCACCTCTTTCTCTCATCCCTTTTCCACCATTCACACTTCCCCATTCGTCTCCTTCTCCACTACGCACACATGGACCTACTATTTTACGTGGGTTCCGAACCACAGAGAGTACAGCTTGGGACACTTAGAAAAATCCATTGGTGTCGGCGGGAATCGAACCCGGGTCTCCTGGTTGGGAGCCGGGCTCGTTACCACTGAGCCACTGCCTCTCTCACACATGCCTTGATATTTTCTTTCAATTATTCTTTTGTTTGGTATTCCATTCGAAATTACGGACTCTTCTTTATTTTGCCACGTTCTTTTATTTGCATGTAACATGGTCTTTATGAAATATTTGATAAAAGGACTCTCAGGATTTACCAGATTCGCCGCTTACATTTGTTTTCCTTGACAAGCTTCTATTGTGACTCGACGGACTCGGGAGCGAATTATTAAGTTATTTTTTATGAGAATTGTTTTTTAACGATTTGACAAGTCCGATATATGGTGGACTGCTGTTGTTGCGGTACAAGAAATGAGAGATACGAAGATGGGATGCACAGGATTTTCAGGTGCAACATTCGCCGGTTAAAATATGGGTTTAATTTTTTAAAACTGTATATACAAGTCGAGAGAATCTTCTCTCGGACCATAATGCCCTGAATATCTTCGTCGAGCGTCTCGTCGCGTTCGTTGAGCCTTGCGGGCAAGCAGACCATCTGCCTCTCGGTTAATTAATTGACCTGCCAGTCTTACTCCCTTTTTCTATTTTTCCCTTACCAGCTCCTCCAATGTCTCCTTCTACCCCTCGTTCCCGCTGGTTACTCTCTTCTTTTTGCTCGTTCCTTATATACACTCGGTAAGTGGAGCATTTCCTGTCTCGCCCTTTGCCCGCGGAGACAAACTTATACCTTTAACACGAGCGGGACAAAGCACTCGCCCACCGTTGCATGGATCCGATCTCTCTCATGCTTAAATAAATTGAAGCAAGAATTCATCTTTTCCTTTTTTTGTTCTCACGGGTATAGACCAATTCGTTGTTTAACTGGTTCAAGAAAAATTCCTGTCCAGTCCTGTTTTTTGAGCGATATAAAAATTCAATATTTTTTGGACCTCATGAACCGATGGATTGAAAATTCGAGACTTTCGTCACTTCCCAATCGAAACATGTAACGACGACAACGTCGCGTCATGCTTTCTGCCCTCGGGGTGGATCGTCGATGGTTTCAAGTTATCACCATCGTGATAACTTGGTGATTTTTAAGCTCGTTCAAAAAAACACAAAAAAAAATAATTTTTCATTAGTTCTGACATTCGCGTTTCGTCAAACGCATTGGACTCGTTCATGTTTTACTCCGTTCACATTTCGACAGCGATGTGCGCGCGAGCAGGATATCAGTTTCGAGTTGGGCAGTCTCGGGCAGAGTCAATTGTTAGTTGGGTAGCCGTGCGCCTGTATGCAACGCGACCGTTTGCGCGTTAATTACCCAGCGAGAGGCAATAATTGTTGTGAGATTCCGCGGCGCTGCTTATCAACCAAAACTCGCATTAAAAATTGAGTCATCTCGATCGGCCGAATCGCTCAATGCAATACAGCAGTGCATTGGGAAAGAGTGCAGCCTGTGGCTAATTCTCTAGGGAGTCTCACGCAGGCACAGAGAAGTAGCGCGATACCATGAACTCGTCAAAACCGCAAGAGTATACGAAGCAACAATAAAAAGTCAAATATTCCATTCGCATGGTCGATCGCATGGTCGCAGTACATGCAATGAGCTTGGTAAAAATTGATTAGTGTCTGGATGTATAATTAACCCTTTCGTTCGTCGTTTGTCGAAATCTGCGAGGCTCACTCGTTCGTACCAAACTTTAAACTAAAATAAAAAAGGTTATGTCCATTTTAAAATTTCATTGTCACACGTGTACAATGGATGGTCTACGGTCTAAGCGCTATGGTATAGCACATTGAACAGTCGAAAAGCTTGAAAAGCCAACGATATATATGCATCAATATTGTAAGCCCGCGGTCCGGTGTAAGGTTTTGAGGGGAAATAAAGTTTCGAATTGGTGAACAGCAAAACACAATTTGACTCGTGCAATTTTCATTATTTGGCCAACAGTGAACGAGCCTTTATGTGGCATAGAACAAAAGCCAGAAAATCACGGGGCATTTTTAATTTCAATATAGCCACTATGGGTGTTTTTTGTTGCTTTTTTAAAATTATTATTTCGGTCCGTGGACGTTAAACTTTTGGTGGAATTGTTTCGTCGTTTCTGACATTGTGGTACACGCATTTCGTCGGTAACCCTGTTGAACTCTGGAACTCGAGATCCCTACGAGTTTCATGGCAAAATTTTTTCTTCCTTTTCCCATATTCGTTTCCGCACTATATAAAAGCTTATGCATTCTAGCTTCTATATAGTTACTTAACTTGCTACACGGAAAAATTGAACGGACCAAAGTTGCTTTCGAAGTTATTCGAATTTCGAAATTCAACCGGTTCGACAGCAGTCCGTTTTCCGTCATGCTCCTCGAGAGAAACCTTCGGGGAGGATCCGACTATCTCGACAAAGAGGACGTGACACGTAGGAAGGACGAGAATGCGATGGCGCAAAGTAGAAAGGGTTGTAGTCGGAATTTAAGGGTTTCCCTTTTCCTGCCATCGTCTGACGAGTCAGTGCGGTTTCCCTCAAATAAATTTCGTAACAAGGATATCAACTTTCCATACAACTAGAATAACCCCACGCGATGCCACCCCCATCGTCATTCAACTTGAGGCTGAGAAGAATCCGAGCCCACACAAAGTGCGTATATACGGAGCTCGATAAAGTTCCCATTTTCGTTGACGCCACACGTACAAGTTGATCAAATTTCATTGAGCAATTTTTTGAATGATTTTTCAAATTCGTATTATTAATCCAGCAACTTCTTGATGGAACGTCAACATGCAACTAATTATCTGAAATGTTCAACTTGTTGTGAAATAGATACTCTGTATGTGAGCGAACATTGCAGAAAGGAGCGAGCGCCGCAAGCGATGAAGATTGAAAACTGTCGAACATTGGATCCAACTTTTTAATCATTTTTTAATTTTTCTTCGGAATTTCTAATCCGTACCGTGTTGCTTCATAACAAACACGGTATCTTCACAATATTCGATAACCTCAGGCATACACGTTGCACGAAGCCTTCAGGATTTATAATTAGGAAGCGTACGATGTTTTCTGCTCTGCCTGGCAAAGTAATTTGATTTATGCGCGCGTGTGTGTGTGTGTCTCTGCGTGAATTGTACTATTACAAACGTCATACGAAAGCTAGCGGATTTATGCGAGATCGTATGATGCTGCTGTCTCTAATTCACTGATGGCTAGAAAAAAAAACGTTCGGTATCATATACAGTTTCAGCACTTTTTAATTAGTTTATGAGAATGGGGGTACAAAAGGTTGACCATAGTCGTGAACGCTGAGCAATCGTGGATAGTGTTCTGGACAATTTGAAGCAATGGCTATTTTTGACTATCAATAGCATCATTTTTCGATATCGTTTGACCAATCGTAATAAGAAAATTTTAGCCTGCGCGGAAAAAAGCATCCAGATAAGACGCGAATCTTTTTCATAGTGATCGCACGATCGACGTGGATAAATTGTGCTTTCGGAATTGGCAGCCAGCAAGTCTCTCGTATTCATAGGCAACGCACAAAGACTTTTTCGTAGTTTTGTGATTTATGGAATACTCAAGTTTTCTGTTGCACGACAAAAAACTTGTTGCATTTCGCATTCTTCAAAAATCGAAACAAAATCGACGAAAACAAAATTCTGTTGGAAAAGATTGATATTTTGTTCGATACGTTCGACTAAACGTTTTTTTTTTTAATAATCTCAAAAATTGTGTCATTGCAGCAAGAAATTTTGTAGAAAGTCTCTTCGGAAACAAATTTTAGTCATTGGATCCGTAAATTTCGCTGGCGATTCCATTAATAATGAAGATTTTGAAATTATCATAAAATATTTTGTCATCAACAAAATAGCGATGATTTTTAACAAAATTTCATTTCCACTGTATATTCATGCAGTAACGGGTGTGTCCGTGTGTGGGGGAGGAAAAGAGAGAAAGTGAGAGAAAAAAAAGGTCACTCATCGTCGAGTTAAATGAAAATTCCCTGAATCAAGCAAGAATTCAACGAAATGTGTTGTCGTAAATATGCTCTCATTTTACGAATTTGACTGCTCAATAAAAGTGAGTCTAATCTAATGTAGAGAAATTCCTTGAAATGGGTTCCACATCTTACTGCGATAAGGTCATAACGAGGTAAATTCCAGTGGGATAAAGATCTCATAATCCAGGATTGCGTGCATGGGTCCTTCAACCCCAACCAAATTCCCCAACCCATTTAAATTCCATATTCTTTAAAAAATACAATTGGAATTTATATTCATCCTGAGTACGAAAAATGCGATAATTTCAAGATAGATTTGAATCGACCTAATCATAGTTGTCACTATTATCGGATTCTTTACTTTGCTGATGACCAAGTTTTTTAGTTTTTGTATGAAAAATGTAAACTCGAAGTCTTACGTTTTCCTTATCTCAAAGATTGGAGTACAAGCCTCTCCAACAAAAACCAGTGTCGCTTGAGTCGAATGAAAAAAAAAAAATTTACTCACCTGCAAAGGTATCAGCAGTATAAAAGTGATTTTTTGCCATTGAATCGAAAAATTGTAGAATATTTTTAGTGGTAAAAATATTTTAGTGGAAATGTATGAATATGAGAAAAAATGGAGAATTCATTTTTACACTCGAAACGCGACGTTTTCAACGTGAATTCTGAGGATCCCCTAGACTCGCGCGAATAGGAAGCAGCTTTTTCATCATATTCGTCATACTCCAGACATTTTTTTCCCCGCATCTTTTCCCCTATTTCCATCCCCTGACCTCGTCACGAGTGCCGCCGGCGCCGCCCTTTTCCGCGCGCCACGTCACTATTGAATTCGCGTGCGCCTCATAGGCGCGGCCTGTATCACCATCAACATCCTATGGTCGCATTATCATTATTCATTCAACCAGTTAATTAATTACATCAGGTACCGAGCACATAGCTGCGGCTGCTAGTACATGAATTTCCAACAATCTGGTAGCATCCCTTAAAAACAGCTGGCATTTTCCCTGCAGCATTCCCTTCTGCTTTATGGACTCTGACGAATAGTATGGATTTTTTTTCGTACTGCATTATATGCACATTATATTAAAAAGGCAAAAGCTATATGCCTTGGGAAAGCGAATAAACACATTCGAATTATTCAGCAAATATTTCCTTTTCACCCCCGCAATTTTTAATTTACTTTCCGCGTTTGCATTGCAATGCATTTTTTTTTCACAGCATATATTTGTTTTTATATTTTTATGAATGCGTTACTCCCTTATTCCCGTTTTTAATTACCATGAAATTGATAGGGATGCCCGAACTGTTGGACACAAATCGGACATCAAGTTCAATTTTTGTCAGACCCGGTGACTCCAGATTTTTTGTATATTCCGCTTTTTACCCAGAGCTGCAAAAGCTCGAAATTTTTTAAGCTACGATGTACGAATTGCAATTATTATTTCCGATGGATCTGTAGCAAAAAAAAATATATATAAGTTGCTGACGTAGCAGAGATATAGTCGGCGAATTACTTCTCTCGTTTGCCCCTTCTGGTAATGCTTTTCGCAATGCCAGCGGCTAGAGCTTTCATCGAAAGCTTCGACCCAGCAGAACCACTTGGCTGTTCGGTAATTGAAATATTCTATGCATAATGTTCAATACATAAATGTGTAGTATAATATTACACGGTGCAGTTGATGTACAATTATTAAAGGAGCAGTATCGTTCCGTTGTTACTGTAACATGCTTAATAAATTTATATCAGATTCGCAAACGATCTACACTTTAAATTCGGAGTATTATTTTATAAAACTGCAATTTTATTTTTCATAATCTCTCTGACAGGCTTCAAGCTCATTCAATGATGAGGAAGGTTTATTTTTCCTAATCAATTACATACGCAGTATTCATCTAGTGTTTTGACGGCTTGGCCAGGTAATTCGAACAAACACCCTGCCTACATTTCGTATCGAGATGCTGTCAGCTTCCTTTACAAGTGTCTTACGCTACAACGAGACTGCCCGATAAGTCGTTGCGAAAAGGTTGCTCTGATAACTTGCACGCTGCGTCTTGTTGTTTCGTCGTCTCTCTTCCCTGTGTCTATTCGTCAAGCTCGAGGGAGCTGAAAATTCGACCTGGCGGGCTGCATGTTTATTCATCGGCATGTCCGTTCATTACCCACATGACAATATTGGTTGATGGGAATTGCTTGTATCTCGTGATACGCACCATTTGACATGCGGGTTAACCGTGTGAGCTATACCAAAGCGTTAGTGTGCCGTTTGTTCCTCATTCGTGCCGCCCTCTTACGCAACACTTCTGCAATATTCGATCCTTTGATTTCCCAGATGCAGACTCCCTCGCAGAGTCCTTGAGACAACTGAGCAATCGCCCACTCAATTTTTCTTAAATGCGCTCTGATAATAACTAGAAACTTCGTTTAATCCGATTGTTCAGGTAGAATCAGGTGCCGCCATTAATACTTGATGGCGTCACCGACAGTTTTCCTGAGTTTTTCAAGCTGTTGATAAATTGAAAGTCAGTAAAATGTCGCTCTCCATTCGGTCTGGTTGCTCGCACTTCACCTCGGCCCTCGTGTAAATGCAACACAATAGCACGCGTTATAGGAGCAGAGGGCGACGTGGGTGACTCTTTGCGAGCAGAGTCTTTTGGGAACAGTGGAGTAGGAAAAAACGTGAGGTTAATGGGATGGGCCCGAACAAAACCGCAAGGGTGTACGCAGGAACAAACAAAAAGACATTAGTGCACGTTACGACGCGATGAAGCGTGAAATATTTGTCTTCTTTTTTTCAAGAGAACGTTATTTCGGAAGTCGAGGGTTAATAGCGGAATCCGAATTTGTTCATTTTCTGTAAAGTTCAAATTTTCAAGTAATTGCGAACGCATCCAAACTTTGCATAACCATCAATCAAAGTCTAGGAAAAAAATGGTTATTCGAAAGGTGGTAGGCTCATGGAAAATGAGGAACAAACTCACAAACGAGTGTAAAAATGTAAAATCAACGACAGGAATAGCAAAAAGACTATTCTGGAAAATATCAAAATTGTTGCTCTTCGGAAGCATATTCGAGAGCGCTGATGAGTCCATGCGATGGGTATTTAGCGCCTCGTCGTGTGTACCGACCGTTATTTACGTATCATTAGTGATATATATTTATTCGGCTGGCCGGCTATCACGAACATATACGACGTACGCACGCAAATAACGCGGTAAACCGCAGTGTTGGCTTTGAAGTTTCGTCAATACACTCGAATCTAAGCACTTTCCAAACGAACGCTCATCTGATTCACTGGCGTCAACCGTGCAAGGATACTGCTTTTAAAATCAGGCTTGATATCGTAATATGACGAATAACGCCTGGAAAAAACGATACACTAAAAAAATATCATTTAATTCCCAAGTTCAGATGAAATCCTACAGAACTGACCGAATAAATCGGCTGTCGAGCTTTCTATCGTTCAACGATTCAATCGCCGAAAACTCGTTTTCCCGTTTATTCGTATATAGAATTTTTCATGCATTTTCATAAAAACATATGACACGTCATTTGAAACAAAGTCAACGGAGATATTTCTCACACCGGCACAATGCCGACGTCCTACGCCTTGCGTTACACTAGCTGGAGCTCGTACCTTCTGAATGTTTTTTTATCTGCCGCCGGTAATCACGAGAAACGTACACGCGCCTAGCGTTAGCTTTTGCGACGTTCGTATGCATTGCTGATTGCATTATTTCAGGAGCATCGCATATTTACCAAGCTCTGCGTTTTTATTCTTCATTAACATTGGAAAAGTAAATCTTGCTATGAATCCACGGTCCCAGGTGTTACTTGGACGTCATTCTACTCGCGCTCCTGTCATAACTTCAATATAATATTCCACATAGTGATTTTTCATTTTCCATACAGATCCTTCGTCCGGTCCAGCGGTCAATGTCATAGGAGAATATATCTGACACGGTTATTCGCAACTCGGCACTATGGAACTTAATACAATCCGCGATATGTTTTCATTTCTTCCAGTGAATAGGCTCTCAAGTCGTATTTATTTTTCTTTGACTGTTGTAACGTTTATTCTTCGTATTCGAGTTTGTAGTTTCTGTCTATGATCAATAATAAAACTTCCGACGAACGATTTTCCTTCGAATCGCTTATTCGTTGAAAATGAAACTTCAAGTGAAGAGAAGAAACGTTGAAACCGCAATATGGAGAATGGAGACAAAACACTTCAAGTATCATCGTTGCAGACTAAGTTGGGACGGTTTATTGCAATAACCAGATAATGAAAACAGTTGGAAAACAACGCATCACGAAGAACGAGGTAAAACCAATCTAGTACACAGAATGGAAAAGATTTTATTCTGTTTTTTCAAAGTGCGTTCCATCGATCAAAACGCGAAGATTGCTCTCGATCTTTCTTTCTGAATTGTAGCTTATCGTTCGATTGCGATGGTTCTGGATAAAATTTTGGATGAAAAAAATTCCCAAAATTCATTACGATGATGCGAAGATCATAATTTTCATTTTTTGTTTTTACATTTAGACCCAGAACCGTCGTGTAATGCTTCAGTATCCGAGAAAATGATTTCTCAATCGACAAATATTTTCATGAGAAAAATATTATTTCCATACATCGAGCAAAATTCTATTCAGCCTCCTTTTGTTCCCAGAACGAATCTTCGTTCTTAGCGAACGATAAAAAGATGTTTGAACTGTGTGATTGCGAGCTCATGAGTAAAGCATCAAAATTTTTCTTCATTGCTCGCATGAAACTTGGAGAACAGCCGCCAGGCCTACATTCGTAAGTTTTGACAATTTTCCACATGTGATTTTCCGACGATGTGAAACGTTTAAGAAGCTTCTCGTTCTGAGCATATTGCAGAGACTTTTACGACGCGTAAATGTCTCCGCATCAGATAAGCTGTGCGGCGCAACTCCTCTGGTTAAGACTTCTTGGAAATCGTCAATTTTCATAGGTGCCGTATTATGGAATACCGTCGAGGCGAGAAACATCAAAGCAGAAGAGAAAAAAATCAGGGAAACTATTACGGGACACTGACTAAAATGGTATATGTTCGCGTTAAACCAACAGCCAGGTCATCAACGCAAATATGTTGGCGAAGAGGTTGTTCCAAAAATCGACTCATAAGGATACGCGAAAAAAAGACACGCTTCGATCTTTTTTTCCTCTTTCGTAGTAAGAGAAAGATTCTGCTTCCTGGATAGAGAAGCAGAATTTGTCTCTACACCCCATGGATCAATATTTTATATACGTTCATAATTCTCATTTGCACTCTTAATAACATACGACCGATTACTCTACATGATGCGATTGTTCTTCACATTATTTAATAAACTTTACTTATGAAGTCGAAGGACACTGTGATTGGTGGATAAATGATTCCCACATTTTCGATTTATCATACTCACTACATATTGTGATGATTTCCAACTGAACCGATGCCTCAATTCAACTTGAATAACGCTCGAAACGTGAAATTGTTTTTACAGATTCTGATAAATTTGTTAATTCAACGGTTTATTCACCGCACGCGATGTGTCAAATTGTATCGAGCTCTCACGTGAGCCCATAATTCTGTTAAATACGAGAACAACGGCCACTTTTTCACGCAATATATAGCACGATAATGTTTATTCGTAATATTCAAGGATATTTTATCGAATATTATTGAGGTGGGGCCTCTAGTATAATAAACAAAATTATCAGTATTATAATTCACGATCGGTAATTTTCGGAATGCAAATATATAGAATAATACAGTCTGTGTTGTTTCTATAATGAACCGAGTAGTATGGGAAAAGCTGTGGAGAGCTAATCCTTCTATTTTTTGATTCATTCGGAATAAATACTCTCGGGCACATGGATAAATAACATTCAGCGAGCCCGAACCACACACAGGCGCATATACATAAAAGTCCAATGCAAGCGACCGAACAGATATATTTTCCATAATAACCTTGACAATGCGAAAAAAAAAAATAAAGAAACTAATGGAATTGAATGAAATATATTAAAAGATTTTGGAAAGCGGAGCCTTGGGCGATCAGGAATATTTAAACAATACATATGCACAAGAAAATCAATAATAACCAGTAATTTGTCTATACATTTATGAAACTGCACGTCTGAATAAACAGCAACATGACCGCGATGACATTTTTCCTAATGCAAAGAACTGTTCGAATTGATCGATTACCGAAAAGATTGTTTTCGAGTCCCCATTGACAGCTGAATTGTCAATGCGATAAGCTTACGTACCAACTAACACGAGGCGACGTTTTCCAGCAATTCAATGAACTCTGCATCGCTAACTCTGGAATTTACAGACAGAAATTCATCTAATAGGTGGAATTGCTGGCGCAGATAATTCTTGAATTACAAAAGGTGCGTTCCGAAATATATCCGCATGTTTCCTCACGGAAGAACATTTCTCATAATATATAAAGAGGTCAGCTGCATGCGTCACACAACTCTGGCGTATATGCGATATAACGGTATAATAACTCTAATTTCGCACGTACGTACTGAACCGTGACACCTTCGGTATATCTGCATGAGCCTGTGTACGGTATAACTGAACTTTTGTAGTACGATTCACCTGCTCGTTTTTCTCTCATACATATGCGAAATCTCGCGAGATTTTTCACGGCAAAACTGCAATGAGGGAGCAAAATACATTGAAGAATTGTCAGAACAAAACTAAGGGATAGATTCGCGTGAACCAACAGCTTCATCAAAATAGGATTTTGTGTGACAATCGAGCAAGTCTCTTTTTTCAGCTACAAAAAAATGGTTAATTCTTCATTACGATTTTTTCAGGATACTATTCCCTGCGGAGGACATGGCCAGCTCACAATCGCTTTACGCAGCTCTCTCTCTCTCTCTCTCTCTCTCTCACCGCTCACAAGGGCTGGAGCGTTATTTTTTCTCTAGTTTCATTAAACAATTACTTCAGCATGCGCGCAATCGTTGTATCTGTACGTACGGACGAATGTAAGCACTCAACTGAACTAAAATGTACGATGTTTTTTTTTCTATAGAAAAGCATGCTTTCGTGGCAATGGCATGCGAATATTCTAACCAAAGAATCTTATTCAAAATTTGGAAATTCAGAATAGAACGTCAAGATGTTATTCACCAACAATCATGAGTCTAGTCCGATAATGGATGTTACGAATAATTCTGTCAATTATTTTCATGCATGAGAATTCAGCGACTATACAATGTAATACGGAATCATCGAACGGGAATACGTTCCGTATGTTCTCGCCGATCTTTAGCACACGGAGAGAAAATTGTATAAAAAATTACTATTTTTCATCTCAAATTGGCTGAAAATGTCAGAATATCCGCGATTTTCGATAGAATATGAATGAAAAATTACGACATCTTTGCTAAACACTCTGAAAGGGACGATATCGTACCAGGAAACTATACGGTGGCATAATAATTTTTGATATAATTTTTTCTCCGAAGTTCATGGATTGTTGAGGAAAAATCTGAATCACTGAGCCGATATTTCAGATTCCAACCTCGTTCATTCGCGTTTCAAATATTTCGCTGTATACTTATTAATCATCTTTTACCAAATTGTTTGATGCAGCCGCCGCAAATATTGGTTTGATTGATGAAGAACAATTCCAGAGGAACTCGAATAGATCGAAAAGGTTTTGTCATAATGTTTTAATGTTACGAGCTATCGAAATGCTGCAGTGTTCGTATATATCCATCCATTCACTTGCTGTCGGTTTAGTCTTACATTTCGCAGGATAAATCACAGCTTAGATCTTGTCATTCGCTCAAGAATGCACAACGAATTAATCGCTCATGTCTTATTGGTTGCAATTCCGATTATCTCGTAACATAAAATACGGGAAGGATCAACGTGGAGAAGCATTAATATAGGCGAGAGCAACAGGAGAGAAATAAAGCTCTATGGTGGGTCATTTTAATGGGAATATCATTATTGCAGCGAGCTCGTTATTCATTCCAACAAAGTGCTCGGAGGCAATGCATTAATCTCTCGGGACGATGCATCACTGGCACACAGTCGTCTCGTAGATTTCTCTCTTTCTTGGTTGGACCGTGTCGCGTCCGTGTATATGCACTGGCGCTTTCTCACCGCGGAATACGGACACAGAAACACTCACTCACCACGTACCTTTAGCACTCTCGTTTTAGGTCCATTGCCACCTCGAAAGCTTTTTGACTATTTCTCCAAAGTGCTGTATTTCCAATGCGTTTGGTGGAGTATTACGTATTTTACACAGATTTCGACCGTGAACACCTCACAACGTTGGTCTTTTCGAACGAATGCCAAGAGTGCAACCTTTTTTATGAATATTTGAAGAATGATGGTACGCGGAGGTAGACGAATGTCATCTGCAGCAATATTTCATTATTTTCACTGTCGCGCTCGCGCCATTAACTTTAACAACCATTTACCTTGAACGTCGTTTTCATATTTTTCCCTTGCTGTTACCGTTTCAGTCGTGAAATCGGCCAGTGAAATAAATTCTATGCGAGAAGAAGGAAAATATGAAATATGAAAGTAATCGAACTGCAGGGACAAAATAATGGATGTGAAACAACAACGTCCTGCTGGGCAGTGTGACGGTGTGTCTCTTTCGATATTTTCCCTCACGATCCTCACCACATATACATATGGTCTACTCACGCTCTTTGCGAATTCATGTTTTATTCAGCTCGACGCCTTCGCTATGTCATCCTCGAACGCTTCGATGGTCTACCATTTTATCTCTTATTTTCTGCGAAAAATGACTCGACATTTTTGAGACTATTCACAGTCCATATTTGTCTTTCTGCAGCCTTTTTACACGGGTCACTGCACGATATAAAAAAATCCATGGTTTGCAAAATAATTTAATGAGCTCGAAATTCATGTGTCAAATTGGAGTCTCGAGTATTTAATAATTGCCGAGTCAAAAAAATTGGTCTGGGCAAGAGTCTCGCTGAAATTATCTACCGAGAGTTTCACGTGGTCCGGTTTTCCAGCCTCTTATAATATGAACGTATTTCGTTACGACTTTCTCGTCTAATTTGTTGTGTATTTGTGAAAAACCTCGTAAGGCTTCATTCGTATTTTGAGTAATAGCTCGTATGACTTACTTACGAGTAATCAAATTAACTTGGCGTAGTGAAGCAATCTTCCGTGCTATTTCATATAATCGGGAAGCGAGATCGTCCCGCCGGGCACATCAAGTAAATTAAATCCCGTAAGGAGAGACAGAGAGCGAGAGAGCGAGAGAAAGGGCACTGTGGGTGGAGCAGAGACTGGAAGGATCCTCGATGTCTCGGCGTGTCAACAAACTTCCTGCTGACTCTCGTTCCTCTTCCCATCTTCTGGCCAGTGTCACCTCTGTGTAATTGAATCCCCGATTGATCTTCGACCCAATATAAAGCAAGACGCCAGGGAAACGATCATGGACAGCTGGAGTTTTCATTTTCCAATGGGCNATTCGTATTTTGAAGTAATAGCTAATAGCTAATAGAGAGCGAGAGAAAGGGCACTGGGGGTGGAGCAGAGACTGGAAGGATCCTCGATGTCTCGGCGTGTCAACAAACTTCCTGCTGACTCTCGTTCCTCTTCCCATCTTCTGGCCAGTGTCACCTCTGTGTAATTGAATCCCCGATTGATCTTCGACCCGATATAAAGCAAGACGCCAGGGAAACGATCATGGACAGCTGGAGTTTTCATTTTCCAATGGGCAGAAAAATCTAGCCTCTCGTTGCAAGGATAAAAAATCTGTTTCATCATCTCGTTACTCGATTAACCACTTTCAACTAAAATCATTCTATCAAGTCTCTTCAGAAATGTATATTCAGCTTTAATGATTAAGCCTTCAGGGCCATTGTACCGAAGACTTTCAGTTCTCGATATTTAACCCTTACTTGCCACCTTGGGGTACGAAACAACTATCCCAGGCCTTTATGAAGGAAAATAGTCATTCCTCCACTTTTGTTGCTTTTGGCATTTTCTTTTAGCGTACTCAATTTTTATTTTTGGCTATATAAAGTAATCAATTTGAAAAAAAAAGTTTTCAATTTTTTCCACAACAATTTTCAAGTCAAAATATTCAGTAGTTATTATTTTATAACAATTTTTTTTACTGGGGTACAAACCTACCCCATGGTGGTAAATACTTAATTTTTCTGCTTCTGCATAAGCATGGCACGTATGATCGTAAAAGTCGCAGTAAAGACTCGAGACAAAAAAAATTTATCCCGGATCTCTACAAGATCGGGAGCAGCTCGATTCGGACTACACACCACTCAACAGATCTTTCTTGAATCCAACTCATATACAGTAACCGCACAAACGCAAATTCGCACCAACGGAATCACTTTTTAATCGATTTTTGCTACAAATTTTCGCGGTAAACTTATTAATCCTTCTCATGAGAATATAAATGCATAAATTTTTCCAATGACATTAATTTTGCGTTAGAAAAAATATCTCATCACCGAAGTAGTTTTTTAAAGCGTGGGTTGAATATTTTAGTTGTATCAGATGTTCGCTGCTATAACTGGTCGATAACGGAGTTCAGAATTATGGCGATATCCTGAACGTTTAACTCTAAGAATAAAAAAATTCGCTGTGATAGTTGATCTTGATTTTCGCCAGTAAAACTGTTGTCTCATAAAAGGCTCCGTAATGGGCCTATGATAGAGAGGCTCTCAACTTTTTAAACGACCATAAGTTCTTTTTAACTCAACGAGATTGAAAGCCTACATTGTCATGAGAGGCGCACAACGAGTTCAACAAAAGTTACTCCAGTGTCTGGCAGCTTCGAAGCTTTTCGAAAAAACCTTTAAAGTATTTTTGGACGAATAAAGAAACGGAATCTGAGCAATAATGAACACGAGTTCGTGAAATTTCGTTGCTATTGATTGCAAGTTTTGGAACGATTCCACCAAACATTTTGGTATCAAATGAATAATTTATTTATTTGTTACGTAAAACACACGAATCCTGTCGAAGGTAGTCGAGTTCTCGAACTCTTTGGAGAGTTATGGAAACTGGTGTGAAATTAGTTGAATTAGTCATCAGAGTTTTTTCCCACGTGTGTGCTAGTGGATACGCTTCGTTGTATCTATTTATTCAAATATTCAATGCACAAATTGATGATAACTTTGACATTCTCACGAAAAATATAATGTGCGGGAACGCAATAGGCATCGGCATTATTCACATAAGACGAGTCGTCATACGCGTTATGTGTCTTTGGGAGAGGGGGGGTGGAGTTAGTTTATTGCTGCATAATACACTCTATCGTTATGTTATATATCACAATGACAAATGACAATTGGCTTCCACGCGTATTCGTTCAATTAAACCTTTCTCGCTATATTTGCGTATGGCATCAAGCGTTTGGTATTTCCCCTTCCAAGCAAAAGAAAAGAGATGATAAAAAAGAAAAAGAGGGAGAGAGCGAGAAAATGAACGAGTCTAGGGTAATTGTTGATCGTTGAAAAACATCAGTCTATTACACGAAGTCGGGTAAACGGTTAGATCCTCTTCTGCCTTTTTCATGTTTTATTAAATAGTTTCGTCATAATATTTGAAAAACGAATGACGTTGTTTCACTGTACATTATAGTGTTGGTTTTCACAAGATTCCACATCCACCATTCAGAAAAGTGAAAATTCTCCAGATCGTTTTCCGTTTTAGTTTCTTGTTCGTAATTGCTTTCTCGTTTTCCTTCTTTCTGAAGATGCTAATCTCAACGCCGCGGCGGAACATGTGGTCTGCCCTGTACGCACTTTTTCTACTTGTGCTCGCGGAAGCTCGCGATTCACCTGTGGTCACAACAAATTACGGTACTATTCGTGGTAAATGGATGTCGAGTGCAAGGAATCTTAGCGTCGCTGCGTATCTCGGTATCCCTTACGCAGAACCACCTATCGGTGAATTGCGTTTCCAGGTACATTCAACATTTCCAAAAATGTACAATCGTTGATGCATCGTCTTGATACTCAATGATTCTTATCTTCACATTTCAGTGACAAAAATATTTTTCCGTAGTATTTTTAATAATCGTCAATAATTACTCATTTATATTGTCAACATTCATATTCGGATTCCTGGATAAAAAATCAAATTGGCATCTATTTTTCGTGTCGTAAGCTGTAGCCTCATTCTAGTTTTCCCAAATGACTCATGTCCAATTATCATATTATTATCGTTTTATTAAAGAAAACCCACCACACGAAAAATCATGAAAATAATGAACAAATCAAAATTTCGAGTGCATCGAGTTTATGCAAAAATTACCATTCTCATGTTCATATTATTTGTTAGAAGAATTTTTTAAATGAAAAAGTTGGAAATCCGACCGTTAACTTGAATCCGGTATTGGTGCAGCAACAAAGACCGATTTTTATTTCCTTTTTCGTTTATAATTGACCTAAGGATTACGTAAACCAGAAACCAACTATTTGTTTCCGAAACGCAATGATAAAAATAGTTGGGACGACGCGAATCTCACAATAGCCGAAAGGGTTGAGTTGTCACAGTTTAGTAGAAAGTTCATTGAAGTTTCGTAGAAAATAATCGACTGTAAAAACTTGGTATTAAATTTTTTTTAGAGTCCTCAGCCTTGGACGCAAAACTGGACGAACATTCGTGACGCCACGGAGGATGGACCCGTATGTACGCAAATGGACCGAAAACTAAATATTTGGGGGACCGAAGATTGTCTTCATCTGAATATATTTGTTCCTGTGGTAAATTTCTCCAAACGATGATAAACATCGCTTTTGATTATTAGCGTCCACATTTATTTATAGACTCGATGCTCGTTCATATCGCGCAGTGCCTATTTAGCTAGATTGTGTAACAAGGTCGGCAGGCTACGCGTAGTCGCTATTCAATTAACGAATCCAAGTCAAGGTTGCAGTTTTCTATTCTCATTGCGATAATTTCCCCTGAACTGGCAGAAACATCGATTTCAAAACGAAATGAAGAAAAAAATAATCGATCGAGGAATTTCCACAGATTATGGTTGATCCAAAGCTTCCGGTTCTTGTCTTTGTTCATGGTGGTGGTTTCAGCCTGGGCAGTAACAACAGTACTCTATTGGCACCGGATTATTTAATGGATCAAGAAATCATTTTGGTTACTGTTAATTATCGATTGGGAATCTTCGGTGAGAATTGTTCACATTTATTGGCCTGAAGTTTTATACTTTGTGTTGGCAATTGAACCGAAAATCGTCAATTCTATTATCTCAAAAATAAACATTCAACATCCTCGGATTGAAGACTTTCCTTCAAATGTTTCGCTGAGCGTTTTCATCGAAATGTGAAGTACCATTGAGTTAAAAATTTTTTTTACTTAATCGAAATCAGGAAGAAACGGATGGATCGAAGGCGAAAACAAAGCTTAACTGTGTGCACGATTTTAGGATTCTTGTCAACGGCGACCGAAATAGTCCCAGGAAATGCTGGAATAAAGGACATTCGCGAAGCTTTGAATTGGATTCAGAGAAATATTGAGTCTTTCGGTGGTGATCCGAATATGGTGACCCTCGCCGGTCAAAGTGCTGGAGCAGCAGCTGTTCATTTGCTTGGCTTATCTAAAAGCACCGAAGGCCTTTTCAATAGTTACATCACTCACAGTGGCTCAGCCCTTGCACAATGGGCTGTGCATCCACCATACTTTGAGCGACTAAAGTATCTCACTGCCGCGAAAAGTCTCGGCTGTACGAGCAATATTCACGTTGAGAATTTTGGACAAACCTTGAACGATTATCTTTTCAACGACACACAAATGGCCGGTTACGACGATGCTGTTGAGCAAGACAAAGAAATTATCCGATGTATGAGACGCGCGAGTCCAACAAGGCTCGCCCAAACAATCACGCTCTTCGTAAGTAGACAAATGAAATCACTACTAATCGAATTCTTTTTTCAACGAAGCCCACTCGTAGCATGAAGCAGTTGTACTTTCATCGTTCGATAGAAAAAGAAACGTAAAAAATTGATATCAGTTTCTCGGGATCATCTTTCCCTGCATTTTAAGGGTCGCGCACCAGTGTTGCCAGAAGAAAATTTGGTAACGTACTAGACAGTAGCGCCAGAACGTACCGAAAGCGGGATTTTCGTACTAAATTCAGCGGGAAGATCAAATTGAAGTAAATGCATCCGAAATGTATATTCGAGTTCACATTATGTTTATTTGCAACCTCTTACACTTTGAATATTATAAACGTCGCAGATATTTTCGTTTTAATTATATATTTTTCTGTGATCTTTGGTATTTTAACAAATTTGATCCAGCAACATATTTTTTTATTGTTAATATCACAGATATTTTCATTCGACTTTCACATATTATTTTAGATAATAGATATTAGTGTGCTTTGTTACTTTTACTGTAATTATCACATTTTTCAAAGCACACTTTTTCAAAATGTTATTCATATTCTAAATATTTCGATTTCAATCACAAAACAATTGAGCATTTTTCAACGCCAAATCGCGTTAGTCGTGCGAAGCTGTATTCATTTTTACTTACCTTTTTACGACCTGCGATGCAAGAAAATTGAAAATTTTCTACGATGATTTGTTTTTTCCCGCACGACTTTTGTCTTTCTGTTGTTTTTACCAAGTTAGCACGCTAACCATTGAGCCAAGACAAGCAACACTAGTTACAAAAGTTTCCTGATATTTAAGATGCAGCCACGCTTGATGTTAATATTTAGTTTATTCTCTTAGTTGGTTTGAAAGGCCTCTTGGATACATATACATGCTTGGCGAATGAGATTGTGTGGCGTGTATATGAATGGAAAAAACGACCATGTATCGCCATAAAACTCCGCAAGGCAGCGCTGATAGGTGTATATGTACACGAATTTCACGAACACTAATAACACGCATGTATGTTATCCAAGAGGCCTTTTTTCTCTTTTGAGTTGATGGAGAGGGATCCACCGCGAAATCGTATTGAATTTACGAAAGGCGTACTGACGTACTGAATAGCATGAAAAAGTACTGAATTCAGTACAATTGTACTGAACTGGCAACACTGTCGCGCACGTGAAAATTTCCCTACGAGTTAAAAGGCGATTAGACGAATTGAAAACGATTCCGAAGGCAGTAGAAATGAGTGAAGTTCTCAAACATGTAGTTCCCTTGGCTCGTTAATATTGTTCACAAGTTCAGCTATAACTTTGTTTGATGTTCATTGAATCTACGGATACGAGGAAAAACGCGACAATCGCGTGCAGAAGCCCAGTCAAGGGGCATAGTCGACCATATGCTGTTGTAATCTTGAATCAAAAGTTGCTTGATTGTTCGAATTGAAGCACATTTGGAGATACGATCCATCGTGTTCGTTTGCTCCGACGGTGGAACTCAACAGTGTCGACCCAATAATTGCTGATCATCCTTTGAGGATCATGAAGCGGCGTGAATTTCGTGACATTCCTTGGATAACCGGAGTTGTGATGGACGAAGGGTTACTAAAGGTTGCAGGTGCGTCAGTTAATTATCAAATAGAAACATTATCCGATTCCGTTAATATGTTTTGTTTGTTACGGCAGATTTACTTCAGAATCAACGCGTTTTGGATGAGTTTGATGAAAACTTCGATAAATTTCTCATTTTCTTCCTCGAGTTTCAAGAGATCGTGGCCAACAGTACGGCTTTTGTTGAGGCAGTGACACAGTTCTATTTTCATCCTGATAGTCCTGATTATCAGGACTTGCTCATTCAAGATCGAAAATTGACTGATGCAAAGGACAATTTACTTGAAGCAAGTCACCCATTCACAACCATTTAGTAGATTCGTAGAATCGTTTTATCAATAAAATACACTCGAACCATTTTCCAAACGTTCGTCAAAAACGTTGTTATGATGCATGAACCATTTCAGATGGCAACCGACGGTTTAGTAACTTGGTCCAGCTATCGAGCTCTTAATTACCAAGCTGAAAGGATGAATTCAAGTGCCTACTTTTATCTTTTCGCTTATGAGGGAACGTTTTCGAATACGTGGGCGGATGGAATTCCCCGACGTCACGGTAAGATGGCTACGAATATACAAACAGTCCATTCGACTTTTCGTACAAAATTATTTTCGTTCGTTTCGGTGCCAAATCAGCCAAACTCTTCGTCTGCAGAATTCAAATCCCAATATTTTTTTGTTAAGCCGTGGAATACCATTTCTGGTTTTATGCAGTTTGACGTAACGATCTATTTTAGGATAGTCTGTTCAGCATTTTTAGCCTCAAACTTTTCGTCATTTTGCGTGAACTTTTTCAAGCAATGTAATAATTTTATACAGCCTCTGGCACTTACCGATTTTTATGTTCCTGCCTCTTCCGGTTTTTGAGAACCTCGTCCATGTTTCTCTCGAACCTCCTAAGATTATTAGCCACAACCCAATCGTTCCTTATGCACGAACGTATCGTATTTGCACAAAAAGGCTTAAAAAAAAAAAACTCTACAAAAACCGATTAATACAGATAGCCCGAAGCTTGAAATAAATTAGCAGTCGCAAAATCTTGTGATAATCGATGCGAATTGTTGAATATTGTTCACAGGCGTTTCGCACTCGGATGACTTGAACTACTTGTTCCCTTGCCTGAATAATCAATACGCAGATCTTCAGTTGCACAATACAGAAAGCGATTGGACGATGATAAACATAATGACCGAAATGTGGTCAACCTTCGTTAAGAACGGGTACGAAAAAAATGATAATTACATTCCACCACTTCGTCTGTAAACCTAGGGGGCATTCGTGTCCGGGTAAATACGGCGGATCGGTCTAGTTATTGGATCAAACGTGAATGAAAAAATTGAATTTTCTACAATTTTACAATTGGAATTCCGAGGTGAAGATTTCGAACAGTAGCCTGCATTTTTTTCAGACTTTTTGAAATGTAATAACAGGCTGACGCGGTGTGTCCAGGTTTACAGAAGGAAGGTGCCGAAAAAACGTTTTCAGACCAAGTGTTGAATAATATCGAAGCCTTTCTAAGGCAACGATGAATTATTTCAATAACCATAAGTTTAACCGCTTATTCTGATTCCCCTCAATTATTAAAGCTCCATTCGACTGGCACGTTTTTTTTTAAGCAGTAAAATTCTATTCGGCAAAAAAAAAACGTGGATTTTAATCCTTCTACAATATTCACGTTCCAGGGAACCGAGTGCCAGATTAACGATGGATTGGCAACCGTATCAGGAGGTTGGTGCATATATGAGGTTTGGTTCCGGAAGATCTCCGGAAATGAGTATGGAGCGGGACTTCCTGCCGATGAGAATGGGATTTTGGGAATATCTGATGGCTGAAACGAGTTACCCGTTGGACAAATTGTTTCCCATAGATTTGGATGACGATTACTATAACGAGTTAGGGGAAGAAGGAGAAACGTCGAACGCTGCCATGACTCCGGGACAATTTTTGTACATTCAAAATATTCTTGTACTTCTTCTCGCTTACGCAGTCGTTCGGGAATAAAATAATAATTATCACGTTGCACGGTAAACAGCCCGCAATTTTTTACGTTACAGACAAAAAAAAATCGCACTTTCGTAAAAACCAACACGATTGAGTATTTATGAAAACGAAAAAGGCCAAATAATGAGTTCAGATGTGCGACGCGAAAAACTTTTTTTTTTCGAACTCACCGGCAAGCCGCTGCCGTATCTCCAAATAATTTAAGTTAGTTTCTGAAGCCTGTAGTATTAATCGAAATTAACGAAGCGACATACGTGTTAATAAATCAGTGGGTTTATGCAAAATGTAACGGGCTCGAAATTGATTTTATCACGCAGCCATCGTGCACAACTCGGAGCTCTTAATAAAATATTCAGCGCGGCTTACTTCGTCCAGACCAGGGGCTATTAAAAGAATTATCAAGCCGATCATCACGTGACCTGGTCTTGGTTCTGCAATGTTTTGGTAGCTCCCAGTTTTATTTTTTTATCGATTTATCTGCCGGACACCGGAATTGTAAAAAAAGTATTTACATCGTTGACACTATGTATTTTTACGTTAAATATACGATCCTTGTTATTGTGTTACGGAGTCTGATGCTATTTACACTTCAAGTACTCGTAATAATAAACACGAATATTGGTTTGAATGTAATGAAAGGCCGCGAGCAATTCAATGCTCAGTTTACATGTCAAACTTGCTGGCAAGAAACTTCGATACCTCGGAAATCGTACACCGTTATAAATCGTACTGGCATATCGTAAATTCAGTCTCAGTACGGAAATAATATTTTCGTAAATCCGGTTCGTTCGTTCGCTTTACATATTGTAATTTCTGCAGTAGTTCGGCTTAACAATTTTAAAGCTGTTCGAAAATGCATGTTGTCGGTACGTTGAAATGCTTTGACGCTTTTTGGGATCGAGTTGGTTTAATGTACATTTTCGGGAATGGTGGAAAAATGTTTTCTGTCCAAACACTTACACATTTATTGACATTTCGGCGTGAATCGATCGCGGATTTTGAGACGCTAAAAATCTTCGCTCTTTCCGTTATTCGTTATTTTGTCCCACGAACTTCGATGTCCGAACAAGTTCGTGTAGCGCGAGGGCAGCAACCCAGTGTCAACCGAAATCGAGTCGGTGTCGCAACGCGGCCAGCAATAACAATCAATTTTCCGTTTCTTTCTTATTTTTTATTTTTATTTTTATTTATTTTTATTGTTTAGTTTATGAATATGATTTTTGAAAGTTCATTGAAAAGCAGAGACAGCGTACAACTGTCATGACACAAAACACGCACGTGGTCTGTGCCATCGGAGAGTTGTTTGGGAATCATAATTTATGAACAGGTTTGTAAATAAGGAGGGACAGTTACTCCTGAACGATGCAATGATGAAAACGCTAGAATTGATAGAAATTGTCCCGTCAAAAGAAAGAAGATTACGACACGAAATAGCTTTTCCATCATTCCGACATTTTTGTTCTAATGCACGAGTTTTATTCAAGACTCCAATATCCTAAAGCAAAGTCATCCTGGAAATCGAAAAAGTGTCTTTTTGTGGACAGCATTTCATGCATCGATAGGCAGAGGAAATTAAACGGTGACTCGAGAAAAAGCACATGTGGCAAAATTATCGGAAATTCGGAGGAGTTTCTTTCAGAAGATTCACAATCCAGTATTTTTACTGGAAACTCTTTCACTTCATTAGGATCCGAGTAATCAAAAAATTTCCCTCGCAGAAGGTGCACGTTCTTCTTCCTTTTGCCATTCACATCTTGCCTGTAATGAGTGCTGGATTCTCACAGATATTTCATTTCAAGTTTAGTGCATAAACTGTACCCAGTGGAGATTTTTTGAACAGTAACTTGTTTGACACATAAAAATATTAATAACTGGCTATAGAATTCGAAATTTTAGGCTGACAAATGAAAAATCTCTAATAGCATATTTTCATCGAAATTTTCCAAAGAACAATCTGTATTTTCCATTCGGTCTTCATACATTTTCTTCACATTTGGTCGATACGCTCTGGTACCTTTTTTTTCCTCAATTGGAGGAGAGATTCGAGCTACAAATTTGTGCAACTCTCGTGCCTTCTGCTCGGGAAACGTAGAACCACTACTATTGCGCGCGACCTGTCTCTCTGCTGTTGCATGGAAAAAAGTTACCAGTTGGTCGACTTTTCAAAATTTAACAAAACCTGGTGATTCGACGTTTGTGCTGCAAAAAGAAGAAAAAAAAAACAACTACGGAAAAGAATCAAGCACACGTGTCCTTTTACGAAAAGGACGTTAAAAAACTGGACACGCGAGTGCAGTAGTTGGCCACGAGTGTGATTGCCAAATTGTTGAAAGCTTCAGATTTGGAACAGTGTACACAAAGGTGAGCGACGAAACTGTCCCCTAGAATTACTAAAACCATGGTTTTTCATGGACCGAACCAAGTCTATCGATGATTCGTGTACAGAACATAAGCTCTTTCGTGTGGAAATTCCATTTCGAAAATCATAGCCATTTCTTGTGAATGCAATTATGTATTTTTCCAAGTCGTTGTTAAAAAAAGTGAATAAACATTGAGCAATCAGAAGCTGAAACAAATTATCGTTGTAATTTCATCGACGAACTATGAAGCTTCATAATGTCGAAATAAAAAATTTCATAATAAAAATAAACAATAGAAAATGCTACCACTTTACTGGATAGAAGAACATATTCCAACGTCGCAGCAATAAAAATCCGTCGGCATGAAATGCCTCGCATAGAATCGTTGGTGTTCGACGCGAATGCAAAACTCGTAATGCTACAAAAGTGCGTACGGTTACAAAGGACTTTGTATAAAAACACCAAAGCTGTCTATAAAAATAATCCTTGCTTCGCATAGCGAATACCTTGAAGCGTATACGTGAATTTATTCGAAAAAAGGTAAAGGTTGAAGGAACAACGAAAAAGAGATGTTAAGTGCATAGCATGAGGATGTTCGCATCAAGCTTCGCATAGAACTCATCGATATCTGAACGAACAAATGAAAATACGAAACTGGGGAAAGAAAGTAATAAATGTTGAATGAAGAAATCAATAAACAGCATGAAATAACAAGAATGAATCAACTTGAAGAGGAAAACGAAGGGAAAAATCTTTCATCAGCTTGTGCGAGTATTAGAGAGTTAAAAAAACTGCTGAATCGCAAGTTGATGCTGTTGCCTGTAAGCTCGGCACCTTTACCGAAAAGCGATTGATTATTAACTATTGCAAGACTTGATGCTTCATTTGTTGAGCGCGCTAAAAGTGATGCAAAACAAGCCAAGCTCTAAAAATTCTATGACCGAGCTAGAGCTTGGGAAAAAATAGAGTGAAACGAAAAAGAAGAAAAAAAAACAATAGTAATTACGATGTAAATATTTGCCAATCGAACAGAATTCTCTGTGGATGGTGCAAATGCTTGTCCATTCGCGCTGTCGCTTTCACTTTGCATGGGACGCGCACGTCATCACCGCCATCACCCTCAGCACACGAGCTTCAATTCCGTTCACCGCTCGTTGATTGACGATTTACATAGACAAATAAGTTAGCCGTGATGATGCTATTGCATCACCCGGATATTTGTCCTCTTCTCGAATAATTGTTTTCCGGTCGGCTACCGGATCTCTTTCGTTCTCTCTGTCCACCCGGTCATCATTTGTCGAGAGAGAAGCGATTCCCGAAGGACTCTGAAGCAGATAAAATAGCATCATCACGGCACTCGATGGTCGTCGGAGCGCGCATCTCTCATCGTATTCATCGCATTTTATCTCCAGTCTAGCGTTTTCTCCCTAGTCAAGAGTTTTCGAAAACATTTACGTATATGTTCTGACCATCCACAACAGTTAGCGCGACTTTGACAAACAAGGATACACTCGTACATAACGAGAACCAAATGAAAGGTTTCGTTCTCAAATTATGCACGAACGTTTAATGATTGAGTGCGGATGTCATCGAGAGCCGAGTAAATATTCGTCTGAATTATTTTCCCTCGTCCGTAGGCTCTTCGCGCAGCCTCTGCTAAATAACGTTTACGAATTATTTGCGGTACGGATAATTATCCCAGTAAAAATGCGGCTGCAATAACTTTTATCGAAAACTTTGACGGACCAGCGTGACATAATATTTTTATCCCTACATTGGTCGTTCGGTTGTCATTCAATCTTCGTCTCAAATTTTCATTTACAATTCAATCTCGTTTTTTAATTGAACTAAAAAAATGCCCGAGTTCATGATGAAGATGACACGCGGAATTTCTCGGAATTTGTGTGAGCCCAATGTATAGGAAAATTATATCGACGGTGCGATAGACGTAGGCTCGTGACAAAGAGACAGTTTCCTGTTCGCATCCGCGAAATGCAAATCGAGCTGGAGCATCGATTACGCTGCGAGCGCAACGAGGACGATGGAAACGAGCTCGAGTCAACGTTGCATGATAGCAGACCAGAATCTACGGTTGCGTAACAATGCTCTAATGCGACATATTGTTCGATAGTGCAAAAATTGACCCTCGTTACCTAGACGACAATGGAATATGAACGTGAAAGCTCCTCCTCCCTACGGTGCAACCGGCATGCCTCGTTTAATATAGTCACCTAAAGTTCCACATATATATAAATAGTTAAACCTAGTCATTTCTCTTTGAAAAGAGTAACTGGCTCTAACGTGAAGTTAAAATGTAGATAAATTAGGAATAAAATGTCGAGAAGTTTCAAAATTATGGAAAAGCAATAAGAAAACGAGTAAACGATTGTGAATTTCGCAGCAGGTAATAGTATACAATGTGACCAATTCCATTCAGCAGGGAAAAGAATGTTACTTAATAAGATTGTCACAACCTGAAAAAACCTGTTTACTCTTCTTGTAGGCCCTTAAATTTGCTCAACACTCATCGAACAGCTGGAATTTTTTTTATCTCGTAGTTTCGATGTATTGACCAGCGTATCTGAATACATGGCGCATGGAATCCTACGTATTTAAACGATCGAGTCATTTTAGAGCATGCGAACGTCTCTATATTTCACGGATCGACGCGCTTACGAGCATTCAATTCCGAATGAGGATGGTTGAATGTCGCGTTTACCTACTCTCTCGTTCCCCTATTCACGTGTAATGGAGAAAATAAAAGAGAAAAGTGAGAGGCACCGAATGTGAAAAGGTACGAAAGGAGAGATGATAGAGCAATGGCACGTGAGCTAGATGAAATCGTTGGCTGGAAACTCGTACACACGGGACAGCTACTGGTGAAAAAAAAAAAAAAAAANAAAAAAAAAAAAAAACAACCCCGAAACTACCGTTATGGGTGTCCTCCTCTTGCTTGCCTTGATCCATGCGTTATGTGGACTCACTTATTGCCGGAAGCATATTCAATATTCATCCGGCTTTTTTCTCTCGGTGAAAATTCAGACCTTTCACCCCAACATTGGTTCTCTTGTCCTGTAGAATGTAAAAAACGAGACAATCGATCGCCCACCCTGGCAACGCTTTTTTTTACCGAGTATACGACCCACCGGCAACTGCCCTGCTTTCAGATTTCCCTGCGCGACTCCCCTCGTCATTATATTTATAAATTTTGTTTCCAGTCGAATAAAAACGATTTTCAAAATAGGCATACCGCATGCGCCTCGATCTGGTTTCGTATTGACTTTTAGTGATTATTCCGATGAGAAACAAGACGCAGTTATCTGATTGGTTGTGGATTTGCTGGTATCATCGTTTCAGTGCATTCTGTTTTAATGCACGCTTTTCATGTCGCCAGGAAATCCTCACTGAACCATTTTCAAATTTGTTATTCAAAATACCACAACGTTTTTTCATTCAAACTCAGGAAAAAAATTCACTGTGTGAAAAAAGGCTTGAAAAACGATGACAGGATGTTTGCACTGCTTGCCAGGTTCGTTCTGGGACTGGTAGAGCAGAAGCAGGTCGTTGTCAACGATGAAATGAATCGTCTCAGTCAACCACAAGAATAATACACCGCAATATATCGTCGCTACGATATTGTGGTGAATATATATCTGTCCCCTGCCTCCTCAAATGGTCATTCAAAAAGAATATTGGAATTTGCTCGCAGGTGCGACCGAGGAAAAAAATTCTTCAAATATTGCGAATGCTCAGCATCTCCATGTTTCATTCATCCTGGCCAGCGAAGATTGTAAACACGCCTCTGAGCGTTGTGTTCTCTTTTTTTTCTAGGTTTTGAGCGGGACCGTATCATGCACGATGTGATGGTTATAAAAAAAAAAACTCTTCAGCAAAACTTGTAATTTCCTAGAGTTTATCATTTGACGTTTCTGCTCTCTGTGTTTTTCCAACAGGAGCAGCGGAAATTTGAGAATATAAAAAATAGAACAATTTCAATCGAGTCTACAGATATTCCAACACACTTGACGTACGGTAGGCATTCCTGGATGTTCCACGATACAACTTGAGTGGAGGTAGCAATACGGGTATCCAGCAAAGATATAGCAACAAGCCTCCGAGGTACTACTGCATGGAATGGTGACACTGACGAGAGCTAGAGGCTTGCAGATGATGTGCGTATGATGCCCCGTGCGTGTGTTGGACTTTCGTTTCCGCTCGTCAGGAAATACATTGAAAGCTCTGCCAGAGGTAAAGCGAGTGTGGGAGAATTTGTTCGACGTTTCTCCGTCTCTTAACAATAGCGACGGCCACGGGGAACGGTATATTTTTTATACAACCATACCGTGTGTTTGTATTACTGTTTCTCTAATTCAGCGCAGACAAATTGTCACGTTTCGGCGTTAAGGAAAACCAAGTTCTCATTAACGGCTTCAAGTAGAAAAATAAAATGGGAAATTCTCAACTTTTTTCTTGGCTTTTGTTGGTCGGCAATGTCTAAGCGAGCGAGCGATCGAGAGAGAATTTTCCGAGAGATTTGTCAACGTGATAACAGTATCGACCATCACGAGAGTTTTCTTGCAGATGACTTCGCACCTCTTTCGTACATGTTCCCTTCCTATTTATTACTGAAGGCAATGCCGAAAATAATCTTGTCCACGTGAACAGTACATACGTTACTAATCCTAACTCCATCGATGACAATGCAAGCACGCTCAAACACAAAGCAACGGAGACGCTAGAGTAACGTTGCTACTCAACTGTAATTCAATAATCCAGCTATTGGCAGTGCGGGGCGCGACTCAGGCATCACAGAGAGACTATTAGGATTTGTTTAAATAGAAGGAGTAGGAGATATTTGTCGATGTTCAGTTGTGAATTAAACATGGAATCTCGAATAAACTTCATTAAACTGTACTGGCAAACTAAGGGGAGAAGTTTCGAAAGTGGAAGAGTAAGAGGCTCCTGTTGCGGGAATAACTGAAAGATTGAGTGGTTCGAGTCTTTTAGTTTGGTTTGAAATTCGCGCATGTTACTTTGTTACCAGAGAATGAAAAACAGACTCCGCCGAGGACGAAAGCTTGCTCGATTGTGGGCGTCGTTTTGATGTAAAACTTTTCATAGAGTTGCTTGTTTTTGTACAGCCTCGAGTGCGTATGTGCGTCGCATGTTGTAAACCAAGGATAGCAGAGCAGGGACACGGCGGAAAATTCTGTTTTACCAACGTTAGCAGGTCTCTGGTAGCCGAGCCCCGGGACGGAAATGTACGCAAGGTACACGACGAAGAGCGTAACTACCTAGTAAATTATGTAGGTAAAGCCTCATCTCTCGCTCGACAAATTCAAATCCTCGGATTTGGCGTCCTGACTAAAGGATTATGAGTGTGGTATTCATAGTAGAGAGCCACAAGGATCCACGCATGCATACACAGAGAAATCATCCCCCTGTCGAGGCAACACGAATGTCGAGCTGCTTCGATTTTGGGACGTATAGCCAACAATGTGGTAATTTGGAACCCTAGCAGTTTGTTTTCTATGTATTTTGCCAACAATAACAGCCCAATATTCTTGGTAAGTGAGACACGGAAACAAAAATCCTTTGGTGTCTTTATAGCATTATTTTCTCAATTGTCTCTATCGCTGCACCAAAAGTTACTAACCCCATGGAAGGTCTCCAAAGCGCTGTACGAAATCACGAGAATCATTCAAAAATAAAAAATCCTCAATAAATGAAGGCAATCAAAAAATTACGATATTAATTTCGTAACAATATCGCGTCGAGCCGTTCCAAGAGCTAGCAGCAGAGTTCCAAATTACCACCTGCTGCTGTATGTCTACTCCGCCCATAATATTCTACGGCCAATAGAATTCGAAATATATGGAGTTCTCTGTCCAAGCTTGTCAAGAGTATAGTAAGACCGATTTCCGAGGCTTACGTCAAGACGATTTGGATCAAGGAAGATTTATTATACACTCGGGTATGGATCCCACTGAGATACATTTGCTAAAAATAAGAATATATATCCATCCGTATAAATGCGAGCATGAATGTACATGGATGTCGCAGAGTCCGTAAAAGCCGGCATCTTACCTCAAATGTTCGAACACCCTTATATATATATACGGAACTAAAAAAAGAAGAAAACAATTTAATATCACAAAACTTGATGTCAGGAACATGAAAATATATCTAATGTTAGCAATGTACCGGAGAGACTATTCCCAAGAAATATATTGCACTATCATACTCTATTATGCTGTGGAAAAAACTTGTAGAGATTCGAGGAGAATGTTTGCGATGAAAAATTATGTTGGCGCCTTCTTCGCACTTCACTTTTCGTATCCATTCAACTTCTCGAAAGAAGAAACAAGTAAGAATAGAAGAGTGTGAAAGAGGGATGGAGCGAGGGTCCGAGTGAAAGAAAAGTCCAAAGAATTCCGTCTGCCATTATCGAAGAGATTTATGTAAGCTCGGTTCGATGGGCTTTATAGCCGAGAAACTGAGCAGCTCGAGCAGAAAGGTGAGAGGTAAAACGAAAAAGGGCAAAAAGGAGCAGTCGCTTCGGTGTAGAACGGCCGATATAACAGGCAGCGATATAGAATAACTCCTGAGGGCGTACCAACTTTGTTCATTATTCTAACAATTAGCGGAGAGACCTCCCCATTCCCCTATATTTCTCGTCGCAGTTAGAACGCATCGCCCGCGTATACTCCTTGTCGCGGCAGGGCAAGCGACGTGCCACAAAGATTTTCCCGTGAGCGTCTCTCTACGACAGCGAATGTACTAACCGCCCACGGCTTCCATAGTTCTTCCTCCTCCTCCTCCTCTTCTTCTTCTTCCTACAACTGCTCGTCGCCTCGCAGCCATCTGAATCCTTTCACCGTTCTGCTTTTCCTCTTGCGCTCAGGTTGTTACAACCCCTTCACCTAGGGATGTAAGCAACTCGCTGCATCAAGCCATACATTTTCTCTCGCGTGTATCTCTGGAGAAAATAGTTTCAAACATTTCTCGCGACTCTCCAACTCGCCTTCTAGCTTGAGGAGAAAATAATACGTAGGTTTATTCCAAATAACTTAGCTGTCCTATACTTGTGTTGCGATGCATACATCAGGTGTCAGCGTGAAACAACTGCTATTCCTGGACGCGCAGAAACTTGGCCAATCTTTAATATAACTGATTTCTTTTTCCTACTGTTTTTCTTCCAAACGTCATCAAAATTCATTGCTTTATGATATTCACCCGAGGAGCAAAAATTTATTTGTTTATGGAATTTGTATTTCTAGTCGCCAGCACGATACGTGGTTCTGATGTCTCTGAGCTATTTGGAGATGTGCAACGAATTTATAGGAGAAGCACGCCGTTGCATCGTTTCTCTAAAGAGAAAGCATTCAGTGGCCACTATCGAGAGCTGACCCGAAGCTGTAGGTACGCTCTGGGCCGTTCAGAGGTTTCAAGTGACAAAGTAAAAGGAACGAGCTCGAATGCATGCACGGAGGAAAGTTCCGTGGTTCCAGATTCGGAAAAGGTTTAAGATGTGGTACTAGGGGCGGGTGCAGGGAACACAGGGGAGGTGCAAGGGAGTGGTCAATGTTGGCGTCAGGCTTCGTCTGGTTTTTGTCATGTCGAATCGACAGGTCTTAAACCGCACGAGTCTAAGTGGTCAGGGCTGTTTTCGACGCAAGCAACCGACTAAGACAACCGCGATCACGTCTCGCGCTCTTGAGTCTGAGTGAAGTTTCTCGCCTCATTCAATAGTGGTAAGAAATTTCATCAAGTCTTTTTGATTGGTCGTTATATACTATTTGCAGGTTATCGTCAAATTCTAACACGAAGGAAAAAGCCAAAGATCGCGAAAAACTTTGACTGAATATTTTACGTTATTTTATCAGGTAGACGAACTCATTTTGTTGGTTATGATACATACACACACGTCGTAAACGACATTGTGTGATTGAAACGGACCGAGTTCGTTTGTTCTGGGATAATCGTGTATAAAAAATGACGCTCTCGTTGCGGAGGCCTTAGATATATTGCTGTGCACACTACTTCGTATATTTACCGAAGCCTGGTAAAGAGATCGAGGAGTAATTGATTTTGCGTCCGTGTACTGCTTACACGGCTCGGAGGGAACTCCTAATGAGTAGTGGTCGTGTAAAGCAAGCGAGAACTTCAAGTACCAACGATGGTAGTAACGCAACAGCAGCAAAGGGCTTTCCAAGTCCGTAATGAAACGCTAGCAGAGCGACAAAGCATTGTCGTGGATAGTGGCGCAGGCTTCAAAGCTCTCGTGTACTATACATCATCGTTGTGTGTAAAGGAATTTAAGGGTTCATAAGCGCTTCGTTCGCTCATACAAGGATTCCAATTTTCATATACACGAGCATGTATTTGTTTCGAGCCGCATGAGTTTGAGTGACGAATGCTCCAAAAGCCGAGCTTTTGGAGAATTTTCATCGAATGCTAGCTTAACACAAACTCCGTTGATGCTCTGATTAATCAGTCATCCAACTGCGTCCGTATGTAGAGAGTCGAGAACATCATGTAATACAGCGGTGAGGGCTTTGCTACACCAAATGACGATTTTGTTTGAGCATGATATTGGAGTAGAATGGCAATACACGTTACGCCAACCAACGAGTGCTTACGCACAAACTTTGCTGGTGCTCATGAACGACTACACTGTAGAATGTATGTCGACCACTACCTGAACTCAAGTCACTGCCTGTGTGACGGACGCGGTGACTATGTATTTTCAGCCTCTTGAACTTCCCGTGTGCACACGGGACGATGATACTGCATCGGGAAATCCTAGCAGGTTAGCTGACCACATGAGAAACGACCGTGTCCGATATTCGGACGAGAATATTACGAGAACATTATTATTATTTTTTTCATCAGCCATAACTTGGGAAATCTGGCCAGATCGGTTGGCAACATCGTAAAACTTTAAAACTTTGCCCACGACGAATCCATCAGACAGTTCTTAGCATAGACTTCAGATCTCGAGTATAGACTCGGCAAACGCACGGGACAGCAGACAACGGAGCTGTCGAACGTACTCTTGTCCCGAGACTCTACCAAGTCTCTTGATAACATGCGCTGATTACTCATTAGCACCAAGGACTTTGTAGCAGAATCAGAGGATTCCACGATTATCAAGACAAAAGCGTTATCGGCGATACACATGAACGTACGGTGCATTAACCGATATTATCTTGTGACAGTAACCCACAGTAGAACATGACGACAGTGATGCGAATGCTGTTAGGAATCCCTTTTGTTGGTGATATAGTTTGAGACAATCTCGAGTCTTGATGCTGCACGTCGATTGTTCTCATCAGAGCGGCATATGGATTCAGACTCGGAGACAAATACTAACGCAGTATCTGGAAATAATAGAGAAGCTAGTGACAAAGGCTGTTCGGAGTCTTTGACTTTGATGATACCCGGTTCGAGCCCGCGCCACTGCGTCAATCCTACACAGTTTGCATAATGTAACGAATACCATTCGACTGATTGCAGGAACGTCGATGTTATGTCAAGTGGACTCCCGGATATACGGGATTCGATCAAGTTATTCTCCACCCAATTTCACCTGGTTTCAGCTACGTCAGACGAAAATGTGACCTGAGGGTCTTAAGGGACAAGAATTCGTCACATTCAATTCAAAGTAGTCATCAAAGTAAAGTATGATTCCAAAGTTCACTAATAACACTGACAAGACCAGTATGAATGTTATCAAAAACAGAAAACTGTCGCTGGATGTTGGAAGCTGATCGTCTACAATGAAATTGCATCGCATTTGTAGCAATTATTTCCCGCACCCCTTCAAACGTACGAATTAAAAATTTCAAACATTTCAATTGAAAAAGTATTTCGTTCTCCCTGCAAAAAGAGCACAAAATAAACTCATTCGACAATGTGAAGAAATATAAGCTCAACGATCTTCGTAACACCGATATTGATGTGTGATAAAACTAACGTGGCGTTACACACAAACAGAAGCTGAATCCGTTAATTCGAGCACTCATAATCAACTATGAGCTTATTTTTCGAAATGAGAAACGTTTTTAATTGCTCTTGAGGTCATTACATTTACAGGTAATGACTGTATATTACAACGAGTATAATTGGAATGGCAGTGCATCCGGTTGTTGAATCCCGCTCGGATATCGTCACAAAGTAGAATGCGAATTTGTTGGCAGTGTATCGTAAGCGAAACGTCGAACTCTGCATACATTTTCCTCATTGATTTATGCAAATTGCGACGAAATTTTAGTGCTCGGATCCCATCCATGGAAATTAGGTTTTCCAGTGCCTTAATTCGAGGCTTAGTTTATATAGTTCTCTTCTTTTCGGATATTTTTTCCATTTTTTAATAAAATAAAACCTGTTTTCGAAAATCTACATGTTTGTGCCTCTCTGACATTTTGTTAATTGTGACGCTCATTAACTCTCTTAGGTTGGCTCAGTACACTCGGTTAGGGTTTTCGTACTTCACGCCATTATCCAATGTGCAGCTTTATCGCATTGTGTTTAAGCTCCACGAGAAACCATGTCGTTTCCGGTGTATGTATGTACAAGCGATATATACATATCTCTGTATATACACACATAATAGGGTACATATGATCTGCACCTGTATAATCCTTGGACCACCTCTCAGTGGTTCACATCAAAGCGAAGTCCTTCCTAATATATTCTCTATGAATAACGCCCGCCATCTGGACAGCTGAGGCGATTTCACATTGGCTCTCGTGAGAGTTTAATTCGTCGCCTGTATACCTGTGTGTATTTCTAAAATGTATATATCACCGAGAGGTCCCCATTTCTCTACCCCTCTAGTTTCCTTTTTCACTCTCGTTCTCGCTCTCTATCCATCTCTCAATGTCCCGGGGATTCATGCGCACTCGTGAGATCTGCGTTGTCCCGGTGAACTACGAGCAAGACCGGACGCTCATCCTACCTGTCATATGTTGTACGTACCAAAGTGAATTGGTAATGTTGATACGAGTCCCCTCTCGATTCGCCAACACTTCGTTTCTGTTGGTAACAAGGCCGAGTCGAATTATTATTTTCTCTGAATAATATTTTTCTTACCCTGCTAATGAAGCACAAAAAAGCGTCATGTTCCTGTGAATTTCGATTGAACGCCGGGGAAAAAATATGATCAAAATTTAAGTCAGCAAATCAGCAATAAAATAACATTCCTAACAATAATTTTTGCTTACACGGTCTTTGATGTAATTCCATTGACAATCACAGACATAAATGCTCATTTCCGTAAATGTTTATCACGTTTAGACTCGTGTCCTGCTAGCCAAACAGTAATGCTCAAAGCTTTGCGCCTAGGTATACGACTTGAGGGATAATTATATGCTGACCATGGAAATTCGTGGTGTATATTCTGTGACGTACATTTGTATCTATTAGGCGATGAGTCGGGACCACGGATAACAATAAGGCGAGAGCTGCATGATCCTTGTCCAGACCTTTGCACATCAATCATAAGGATGGATCGTCGGATACGCTTTTGCGTCTAAGTTAACGTAACGGATAACCCGATTAATCCAAATAACCGATTACGACTTCGCGAGATATTCTCAAATTAAGGTCTATGCTATATTTAATATTTCCACATCTCCGCAAATAGCGCGAGAAAGTCTTATTACGAGCTTCCGGTCCTGTTCGTCATCAGTTCGATATTAGTCCAATTCGACATTCAATGAATTGTATAGTAGACGATTATCAATGTTTTGTTCTCATTTGTAGCGTGCTCGAGTTACGACTCCAACGAAAAAAAGAACAAAAACTTCTGATGGTGGAAGATAAAGCTGCGTGCTGAGGAAACGTTTCATTTTAATTTTATTGCAATTTCCCCCTTACTGCATTGTGTATAGACAAGAGGCAAGCCCTCATATCCCATTATACATGGTGGCACATTCTTATCCATTATGCAAACGGGCATCCTGACCATCTCTCATGCTATAGATTAACGGAAGATAAAGAGCGTAGCGCCAATACAGATTGGATTTCTTTTTCTCCATGAAATGGAACAACGCTGATTAAAAACTCTATGATGAATTTTTTTGTTCGTTTCGGGGTTGATCGACGTTAGTATCGCGTCGCAGCTAAAAATAACAATCAATTTTGACACATACAAATAAAACGTCGATATGCTTCAACTTGGAACTTATGAATCGCGTCACATCGATGACATGGTGAACGCAGTTGATTTTAGGAGTCGGAAGCTTGTTCCGATCAAGGCAGAATTGAAGCTCCGCGCAGCTCATCATCATGCGTCGCTTTGCGTTGTCCCGAAAGCCTTTTGCCTTGCAATTCTCTGTAAAGCTTTTCATTTTCCGCCGCCAGAACGATTACTGCCTCAACCTCTGAGAACTTTGTAGTCGCTTCCAAATACGAACTACACGTCAGTGTGAGTGTGTGTTTTCAGACTCTCTACTTGCTGGGATTTTTTCTGTATTCCTGTCAACCCTGTGGTAGCTTCAAGTTTAATGCAGCAAGATGGCCTGGTAAAAATATGCGCACGTTCACGAAAATAAGCACATGCATTATATGCAGCAAGATAGCGTATAATTCGATGGGAAATTGTTCACCGCAAACGAGTAAAGCTGCCTTGCCCATTGTACCGTGTACTCGAACGTTACAGAGATTGGCCCCTTTCAAGTGGTCGAGAAAATACAACGCTGTCTATGCACGTATGACATTCTCTTCGACTGCAAAACTATCGAGTATTTAGAAAAATAAATTTCTGCCCTTCAAATCGCGAAGCCCCGCCGAACTCAGTTAACCATGTTGAAAACGTAAAAAATTCCAAAAAGAAGAATTAAATAATATTTTCTAAACATATTCTTTAATAATTTATGTGACAATACAAGTTTTTTTAGATTTTTCCACCACATAGTACTTGAGTAATTGAACACTGAAGTTCACGTGGATAAGCATGGAGTTTACAATATACAAAGCTATACATCTCGTACATAAGAAGTTCGATTTAATGTTCAATTATTCGAACACCATGAGGTAAAAAATTTGGAAAAAATTTGTGCTTGTACATTTGATGGGAAGGAATGTTTTTAGCACCAAATTTTATTGAATTCTGATTGATTATTTTGATTTCGTGATGCAACCGCCTTAATGTGTAAAGCATCTTTTAGAAATCGATGAATTCACGTACTCCAGCTCGCAGTAGAATCACGATAATGATGAGTTTTCACCAATCTGCCTCGTAAATTTCATTCGCTTTTGTCGATCTCGCGTTTCGTTCTCATGTTTTTCGAGAAATGATTTTTCCGTGAGATCAATTGCATCGATAGTGCAGTAGCTCTTGTAGCTTCGTTACGATATATTGAAATTGATGCTCCTCCGCTAAGGAGCTTAAAGCACAGGATTAATGAACGTTCAAAGATGTACGAGCGGCCAGGAAAGAGGCACGTTTGGAACAACCCTTGCAGACCATCAGTGCAGACAGGAACTTGCGTGCCCTGTGTTATACAGTAAGACAATTTGGGTCAGATTCAGCAAGAAGGTACAGATTTGGAGAGAGCGGGGTCGTGTCCAAGAACCCGTGGATGATCCCCAATAGACAACAATAGTCATTAGAGCACCGGACACGACGGTGATGATGTTCGCCCCGACGGATAAACTCCTTGCTTCTACCTCGATGCCCCCATTCTCACGGTTTCGCCCTCACGCATTCCTATTCACTTGCACGTTCACTTGGTCTTGAAGCTTCGTCCTATATACAACGTTTACAGCAAGAGCTTCACACTCGAGATCTGCATTTCGACAAAGGAGTCCTTTCCGTTGTATCCTCGTCCCAGAATCCGAGCACGTACAATGCTTGTCACTAATGTCTCGGCTAACGATTTTGTGACTGTCATTACACGATCGATTGAATTAATAAAAAAAAAAAAACGAGCAAATCTACCGAATTAATATTTGTCGCAAGAGAAGAATTATTTAGGTACGTATTTATGAGCACATTCGAATCCACACAGCAATCTTGTTACTCAATAAAAGTTTTACAAGATTCAATTGAAAATGTATAAAGTTCATAATGACAACGGTAGCGACGAATGAGTTTCGCGATCGAGCTAATGGAATAGGCCACAGCGGAAGTTTGACTATATTCTTCACGTTGGAAATTCAAATAAGCCTCCGAGATTCTCGCTTCTACGAGAAGCTTTGTAGTACATGGATGTACTAATGGCCAACAAAACGACAGCACGAGCCCGGTTATCGCACTCGCACAAAAGTTTCACGGAGATTTACTTCCCCGCGTTGCTCTCGTGGACTCTGGGTTCTCGGATCGTTGCCAACTTTTTGCTCAATGCTAAAATATCTATCTATGGGCGATTCTTTAGGGAAATGACACGCTTTTATCCCACGTTGTCTTGTGTCTACGTGACTTATATTTTCCAACGTTTCAACCTCATCAATCATATTATCAAGTGGAATGTATGTTACGATTCACCATAAAACAGCAAAATTATTTTTGATGAAATTATTTTTGATATTTATCAAACATAGAAATGAAAATTGGAGAAATCCTTGCTCACTAAATACGGAATTTTATTCCATTTTCATTCAGCTTCACATTTTGTTCGAGGCTGCAAATCGAACTAGCGAATTATTCACAACTGTGATGATAAACTTGGCAATGCAGCTTCGTTTATTCGTGCCAATGATATTTTTACTCGATAATAAAAAAAAAATCTTTCGTGCTATTTTTTGTCTTACGACATGGTCTAGTGCTTTGTAATTGGAATCTTGTTGACCATAATTCCTTTACACGATCTTCTCATTCAAAAGTTTGCGGTGAAAATCTTTGAAATCAATTTTACTCTTTCCGTAATTTTGTAAACACATTATTTAGATCCTTGACTGGTATTCCAAGTTTCCAAGATTCATCCGTTCACCAAAAAATGCGCTTCACCGCTCAAATTCTAAGGAAATCCCTTTCATGCTCACGTACATACAACGACATTTCATTCAGCGTCTTCGTGTAATTCTTATGGCATTTTGTGTGATTGAAATCGGACGCGAAAGCGGATATCTTTTGTAGAAAAGCTGCTGCTTGCCTAACGAGATAGCCCAACTCCTTGGAAATGCACAATAAACCGAGCGATATATACGAAAACCTGAAGCAGCACAAGTTCTCCTTTGCTTCATAAATTTTCCCGTTGAAGAGTATGTTGAGTATGTTGACAAGCAATTATGAAGCCTTAACATGGGCACCGATAAGCCCTCCAAATGTTTGAAATGTCTGAGTGTATATATCGACCAGGAATTATACAAGCAGTAAATGGATCGTATATATGTCTCGATGTTTTTTTCTTTAATTCAATTTCAATTGATCAAGAAAGTTTACAGCGCCGATTTCGTGAAGCTCTAATAATTTATGAGCCTGAAGTTCGCAACGTTGGGCCCGAACGATAAATACGTTTTTCTATCAATTGTTTGTTCAATTTTAAAAACCAGAATAATTTTCGCACTGATTTTGTGTTTGAACGCAAAACAATGATCGTTTTATTGTCCTGACCAAATATTCAATGAGAATTTTGAGATTTGCTGAAGAAAAAAGAGAATATCGTTGCATTCCAACGATGGAAACTTCAACAGCGTAATAATTTGACTATTTCAAAGTTTCCATAAGCTCTATTTTGTTTATTGCAAAACGGATTGCCGTTGTTCTTGGGAAGCAAACGCAGAATTGTACTCGTCGCAATTACTTTTTGGAAACCCTCTTTTACTTATCAAGAGATTCAACTTTCACCGCTATTGTTTTGTGTCTGGTCTCGTAGAAATAAAGAGAGAATTGTTCCTCGATGCCATGTGCACAAAGAATAATCTAGCTGTTAGTGGAATTCTCAATGATGCAGGCAACTATTACGACTAGAGGAATTTGCTCGTACCTCCTCAAAAGTAATTAGCTGAGGGGGCAATTAGAGGCTAAATTTGCTTCGCAGGACTTGCATTTGGGAAATTAATTACATACCTTGCATGAAAAAGGACATGGCAGAGTGTGTTTATCCACAGGAGTAGGCTAATTGAATGAACAAGCAAAAGCCGTGCACTCGCATGCGCGAAAAATCTTCAAACGAAAAGCGAATTGACGATGTTAACGTGACGGATGTTAATAATATCAGTCGCGATTCAGTTTATAGTGCACGTTCCTGATATAATAGTCAATGGCTATTCGCTGCTTCATCAGCAATTGCAAATGGAATGCGACGTGTTGGCAATATCTGCTGATAAAATGAGCAGGTTTAAAAATATTATATGTACATATGATCAAATGTCGGGAACGTAGATTGGATTTAACTCGGGCGTCTATAAAGTTAACCCGAGATATAATATGCCAAAGAAGATTAAACGTTGACAGTGATGGATTAGTAATTTTTCTCTGTACGAAGAAGATGATACACTTCTTCCTGCTGTTGTTGCTGAAAGCGAATGGAAGCGGATGTCGATAGAGGTCCCGGCGGCGAGGCGTATTTCGAGTGTTGTGCAAAGTAAAAAAACGATCGAAAGGAAAGCCCGATCTTTGGGTAGTGTCGCGAGCCGACGTTTAGGAAAGCCACACGTATGACGACACAGTCACGTTTGTTTCATTATTCTTTGTGTCGTAGCGCGAACGCAAAACTCCGGTGCTGGATTAGTGTTGAGCCGTGGTGGATATGGTGAAGGAACGAAAAGGGAAGAAGGAGGAACAGCGAAGCGGAAACAAGAGCATGAGGTCCGGCTCGAGAAGGCTGGACTCAGGGGTCGGCTTTCGCGACCGTTGCTCTTTGAAGGGTATTTTACTCTGCATATTTAAAGCACTCTGGGTGTATTTGCCCGCTCTCTTCGTTTCATCTTTCGCTCTCTCCCTCTCTTTCTCTCTTTACGTCGTATTTCCATCTATTCCGCTATTCGAATCTACACAGCACCACTCCAGTACTACCAGCTTCTCTGACTGCGTAAAATTCACTGGCTCTACTGGACAGAGGTTCGAATTTGAATTTTAGATGTCTACGCGCGGAACTGCGAGAAACCACCGCAAGCGGATATCCGTACTGAGGGGTTCATATCCGTGGCTAGTCTTCAGGTTTCGTGGAGAGCTCAGGCTACTGAGGCTATCCTGTTGCTGCATGCATGTCGATGGTAAAACAGGGCTCAATGTCGAGTATACAACGGTAGAGGAAGATAGCGAAAAAGGCAAAGGGAGAGGGGAGAGAGAGAGAGAGAGAGAGAAAGCGACGTCACCGACCACCGTATCGGCTTATCCGCCTATAACCTTTTATTCGATCCTTTCCTTCCATCAATCTTTTCTCCCACAATACCCATCGCCTCGATGACTGACCAATGCTTCGATTTGATGGACCAGGTGCACATTACTTATTTTCTCTCTTTTATTACGTTCAATATTTTGCTGCACACAGAAAAGAATTTCAAAAAAATGAAAATTGCTGTCAAAATTTGTACTCGAGGTAAACTTATATTTCGGCTAATCGTAAATCAACGTTCGTACGGCAACTTGATATTATTATGCCGTTTATTTGCACTCACCCCAGAAACGGAACTATTAAAAAAAAACAGAGAGCGTACTTACGTGATAGAGATTCGAAGATATTTCTTTCAATCGACGGCTCAAACTCGATAATCGTCGAATTGTAATACGGAGGGTAGTGCAAAAAAAAAGGAATCATGTTATGGTCATTGACTGCGAAGAGGTCTTGATGATACGGCAAAAACTTTCACAATCAACATCGAAATAATCAATCTGTAGGCTGGTCGTGTGAGCATGGCTCCGAATTTTTTATCGTCCAAAAGATTCAAAAGCTTCGTGATAAACAAATTATGTACATCGTATGCAAAATCAACTCCAACAAACGCTCGACTTTGTATAATCGCTGCAATTTGCACTCACACGATTAAAGGATTCGTATACCTCTTTGTACTACGTGTTGCGATTTTTTGCAACACGAAATAAGAATTTCAGTTCGAGACTATTCCTCGCGCTGTAAGGGCGTTGCTGTTTATCAGGATATTCGTTGCGAATCACTCATTTATAATGCAAGAGGAGAGCGAAAGTAGAAAGGATGAAAGGAAGAGATAGCGAGTAAATAAGAGAGAGGAATCGTGGAAAAATGTGAGAAAGCGTTCGCGCCGATAAGTAATGAAAGTCCTACCTTATGTCCACTGTTCAGAGTACCTCTGCAAAGGAAAAGAGAAAAGAGTAGAGTTAGAAAAACTGTGTACATGATAATTATGAGTAAAATGGTAAAAATAAAAATATAAAGATTAATCCAAACATTTAAAAATAAAAACCCATGGAATAATACGAGAAATGAATCATAATTATCAATAAATTATAATGAAGATAAGAATAGATTTAGTTAGCACAGTTTTGCAGATAAAGAAGAAACTAGAGACGCACATAGTGAGTGAACGACAGAGGTAAGAAAAAGAGAGAAAAGTACAGGATTAGACGAGAGTAAAATATGCTGCCCCAGTGGGTTCTGCCAATTCGAAGCGTTTTATGTACAAATGTACGACACAATGAAGCAGTTTGTTGGATATTGGATGCTTATTGCATACTCGTTCAATCAATGCGATGCGGGCAGGAGATCTTTCATTTCTGCAACTTTTATCGTTTTTGCATAAATATGGCAATAAAATACATATGTCGCGTGTTTATCGTCCATACGGAATCGAAACGAGCGATGGATTTGTTCGGGTGATTCCATTGGATCAACAGTTTCGCTCAAGATGGTATTCCATCTGTTTCAATATCTCGCATGTACAATTTCTTCCATGGTGCATTCGTTTCCGTCTTTGAAAAACAACCGTAGGATAAAATTAACGAGACGCTTTAAAATTTTCGATAAACATTTATTGACGTTTCATGATAAATCTATTTTGTGGTTTCATAAACAAACTTTGTGGTGCCGAGGTCACCGATGAATTTTGCAACATTCGGAAAACGACAGTTACCCCTAAAGTTGTCACCTTAACTCGTTCAGAACCCGCAAACGAAAAAGAAGTAGACGCACCAATCAACATTTTGCAAAGTTTAACGTCGTAACGATCATGACAGGCATGAGCGCCATGAAAGGCTAAATGATTCCTGAAATAATGGATTCGCAAAATAACAAAAACTGTTTTAACCGGTCGTAGTGAAGTTTCAAAGAGAATCGATGATGTAAGAATGTTGTGGAGAACTAGGAGAACTGAGAACGATTCTGCATAAGACAGAAAATAAAATTATACCCCGAGGCTTGCGAGATCAATCGGGAGTAAAACAGATTACTTTTTTCCATAACCCTGTGGTTGATTCAGTAAAATGTAGAAATATACAGTAGTCCATGAGTCTTTATGGTACCGGTTCTGATATATTTCCATAGATTCCATTTCGCCTTTCTATTATCTTATAAAGATTCAAAAAAATCCTTAACCGCGATTTAATCCCAGCAAAAGTTTAGGAGCATTCCCCAAAGATACAGAACATAAACGTAAGAGCTACACGTCGTAAGCACAAGCTTTTCCTTGCCACTGACGACCGTATTTATCGTCATAAAATTTTATCAGCCTCATGTAGCCACCGAAGAATACAACTAACAAAATTAAGCTGGAACTTTCGTCCGTGCATGTCGGTGATTTTTTCATAATTCCAGTCTCTGTCATGAAATTTTCTGCAATAGTTTTTTTTTTGCAATATTACTTGATAGCGATCATTCCGATATAAATTCCAGACGCTTCGGAGAAGGGACATTTTTATAATTGCACGCACTGACGAAATTAGCGTTAATTATGAAATACGATGAGATTGAAAAATGATTTGTTTGAGGAAAAATCAAATTAGCGTGTGCAGACTTTGTTATAAGTCTTCCGCGATTGTAACCGACCGTTTTTGGTAAGCCGTCTGAAACGATGGTGCCTCTTGGCAGGAGGTTTTACACCGCACACCCGCCCCCTTGCATTCATCGTTGGTGCTAGAGTTCTCCCCACTGCTGAAGGTTATTCTAAATTCTGAAGAAGGAATTCTAATTAGTCAGCAGGAGAGTGTAGGAAGCAGGAGGCAATAGGAGCGAAGTAAGCGAAGGAGAGGGGGAGCTAAAACTCTCAAGCGAATTATCATGCCAGCGGATGGTTGGCATAATTATAGCTTTAGGTTCCTAGGCCGCCTGTCGTCCCGTGATAACGATAACGAGCTTCGCGGCTTGCGCCCTTTCCTTCGTAAGTACTCTACCAGCAGCACCTCCAGGTTGGTACGTGATCCGGAGATACACGCGAGCTTAACGGGATGCTTTCAAGTTACGGCGAAGCGACATCCGAATATAGGGCTCGATATGCACTTCAGCTCACATAGTGGCTTGTGTCCTCCAGCTGGTCTTGTCGGTACCACGAGAATGTCAACGTACTCATATGCACAACATGACCTGTATCTATAACAACACAACCGCTTTTCGTCTTAGTATTTCAAGCGAGCAAGTCTTGTGGTAATTTTAACGCTTCTCCTGAGGATCTAATTTAATCAGTGTGCACAGTTTAAAGATTAACGAAATAAAAACAAACTTCAGATCGGTGTTCCCTAGCGTAAACGTTGAATTTTTACATTTTGACAGTCTAAAAAGCAAGAATAATCGACATCATTTTTTTCGTATATTTCACAGACTGAAACAGACAATGTTCGATATATGACGGGTATTGAACTATAGTTTCGGAACCTCTCTTCAATTCGATTGCACGGGTGGTCCTCGATGGAGTGCAATGTCCGTATGGTATTCGAAGTGCCATTGCCTGTGGTTCGCTAGTTTCCTCTCTCAGACCTGCTCCGTTTTGCACAGTGCTCTTGTCGGTATGACGTTCGCGTTCAACTCACCACTGATCTATCTTACACCGTGATGCCCATTCTACGGTTAAACATGATTAGGGATTGATCAGGCTGTAAGCAACGTTCCCTGCTCCCTCTCTATCTCTCCCCAGCCTCTTCTCTGCGCTTCAACTCCCTTATCTCCTCGCTCCTCTTGCTTTCTCCCGTCTAATTACTCGGAGCACGTTGTGTAGTGATATTCAAATCGGAATTTTCAGCCTGCTTGGACGGCCTTTGGTTCATTCTCGACTGAACTTGAGAGTACTCAATACCCAAGAAGATCCTACTATGGCTTTCCAATTTCATCCAAGACCAACGGGGAAGTTTCCTCTGATTCCCTCATTTTTTTTTCAATGACGAAGCCAGCGCAATACGCCACCCATTTTTTTCCCTTCACAAAACACAACAACGAATTGCATAGTTCTTAATAATCTCAAACAACTTTGTTCGCGGTGAGAATAAATACACGGAATCATCGATTTCATAGTCTCGCAATGGAAAGTGCCGCCTTAAAGATTCATAAATCTTAAACGTATTCAGTATATGATGAGCAATGATATACTTGATATATAAATAAATTTTCATCTTCATTGAGCCTCGATTGATATTAATTCTGTGTATTCTCATTCAAAAGACTGAAAAATTGTTGCATTTGCATCATCATTAACAAAAGTGCTCGGAACGATCGCTCGTGGCAACCGCAGTGACGAGTACGTCATACAACACACGCATCCACTAACACACGGTCGTATGCCCCTACTCATATGCATCGAATAGCGCCACGAGCAGTTCACTGTGGGAAACCAGAGATCAAAGTTTCTCGTTCATGGTATTCGGTCGAAATGAGACCGTACCACAATTAGCAAATACATAATGGACGGCCATCGTGTTTTTCGTAAACAAATGAATCAGTACAGCGTCATTAATGCAATGCTCATGGCCATTCCGTAATGTTAATTTGAAGATCATTGAGTGTTCGGTGATACAATGTATCAAGCAATGGAGTTACAATAATCATTGTTGAATAATTTAGTGAGTACTACGATATTGCATATGCGCGTTCTTCAGTTTGTTCAGACGTGTGATTTTATATTGAAATAATTGTACGTAAAAAAGAGGCAGTATTGAATAAAAGCTGAAAGATACGAATAATGGTAATTAAGGTAATTGTTTCGCGACAACGCTCATCTCCATTTTCTATTTGTTTTCTTTTTAATTTTTCGATCACGTGGACTTTATGCCGACGGAGATGCTACCACGTTTTAAATTTCTCTAATTTAAGATTATTCGGGTATTTTTTGGCTGGCATAGTGGAAATCATATCGTATTTGACAACATTGAGAGGCTGCTACGAAAAAGCAGCGTTCGGTTGGGAGGAGTGAGCTGAAAAATATCCACGGGGCAAAAATGAATTCGTTTGCGCGGGTAAAGCGAGCAGTTGAGACTGCTAGAAGTTTCTCCTTAGTTCTATACTGACACGGTTTGAGGTTTTAACGTTAGAAACAAGAGCTACTAGCCCGCAGGCTGACGATCGTGCAGCGAAACCGGCCGTGCACTGACTTGCACAGGCAATGGCAGGAGCATGAACAGTAACAACAGAACGATCCAAAAGAGGGAAAGAGAAGGAGAGGGGGACAAAGTTGATACGATGGGAAGAAGTGGGCATAGGTAAAAAGAGCTAAACGGACGAGAGCAGGCTCCGAGCGGGTAGTGCTACGCCTCGGGGAAGCTTGATAATTTGAAAATTCATTCAGCCATGGAAAAATGAGCTTGCGAGAGCGAGCCGGTATAGTGAAGTGAGAACGTGAGTGAGCATGAGGGCAACAGGCGGAGAGAAGAGAATATAACTTGCCGCGAGACCAGCAGGCAAAAATGGAACGGGATTAAAAAATAAGGAAGTGCGGCAGAAAAATGAGCAAAAGCAGAGAGAATAGAGGAGCAAAAAATACGCACAGTTTATATTTAGATATAGATATTCGGATATTCGTAAACTCGGATGTATAAAAATACGAGTCGTCGAGAATACTGCAGATAAAACTTTGTATAAAAATCCGCGAGCTCTTTGATGCTCGGGCATCGAAACTCTATTGATACAGATACGTGGTGCCACGTATTCCTGACAGTTTTTCATTGCGAGCTGAATAATTGCACGCAGAAACGTCATTGCCGAGTAGGTCACAGCTCTTAGTTCGTAAACCGAGCGGTTTCAATAATTTTTCATTTATTAGAATGTAATCGGAGGCTCAAGTTAATTCGCGATGTAAGAAACGCACGACTATTGAAAAAAGATTCTTTCGTTATCACGCACAGCCAATGTTCTGACAATGTAATATCAAAATCCAATAACAAAGTGCCTAAATAATCCTTCAATGGCGTAGTAACACGGCGATCCGCTGGCGATTGCTTAGGATTCGGGTATTGATTCCAGAGCTCCTATGTCAGGCGGTCATTGTTCATATGGACAACCAATCGGCTAATTAGTATCTACGGGACTCTCAAGGGTTTACGTTGCATCTTCCGAGTGGAATCGTATTCATAGTACCCAAACTCGAATGGTCAACGGTATGTAGTTGTTTTCGATGTTTACCAATGCTCAATTTTCCTCGCCGTATGTGGACAACGAAATGTTTTTGATCTTCGAAAAACGATCCGACAATTATTGAAACCCCCGAAATTGACACCATCCTTATGCAAATAATGCTGTCGAGTCGCTCTATAAAGAGGAACTTGACTCTAGCAATGAAACAATAACTGAAAATGGTCGAAAAGTTAATCAAGTTTGATCTCGAGATTTATCATTCAGGGGCTTTAATACTGTGATATGTCGCGTAATACTGGTATTACATGTATGGCACTGACAGGCTGCTTCTCAAAGGCAATTAGCAGCTGGATCTGAGGTTCCCCATGAAGGTCTTGCAAGCTTTGCGGTCGGGCGTTACCGTTGTATTCCGTTTGATGCCTGCGTGCAAATGTTTACGGACCCATTAGACCACTACTGTCTCTATACTGAATGTGCGATCGTCTACTCTCTATCACCTTCGCTCTTTCCCTCTCTCTCTCTCCCTCGGACTCTCTCCCTCGAACTCTCTATCTATTTACCCTTTCTCTCTTCTCTGCAGTAGTCCATTGAAATGAACGGAGTTTACTCGACTATTGTCCCGATTAGTGATTGATTTCCGCCATTCAAAGGTCCCTCAATGGATTTATGCAAAACCTCGATCGGTTCCATAACTTAACTACAATTATAACTTTCTCAATCGGACCGTCAAACTCCCTCGCGCTCTTTCTCACAAAACAAAATTTGCCACTTGTGGGACGTCGTACTCTTGACCGAATAATCATAGGATTTTTCTCTGATACTTTACGAATACGGCGTTTGCAACGAACGTAAACAAAAATGAAGGAAAAATAAATTAGTACTCGGTAGAGATATTATAATGACCAAGGAATTATTGTTAGTTTATCTTTTCGACGCTTGTCAATCTCTCCGCCCTCGTAAATTTTCCCCGACTGCGTTACATTTACCAAAAACTGAGGAACATTGCGAATGTCCTTGTCAATATCACCAAGACGTAAATAATCTTCCTACCCGGTAATTCAAGTCCAAGCAACGTCAGGGTGTTTTTTGATTAGTTAAAACTAACAACGGAAAGTATTGAAACTGCATGATTTTGTTGCAATGCGTTAAAATCCGTTTGAGCCGATTTTTAAACGGTTATCACCAGAAGTTCTTTGATGCTCTGGCAACTTGTTAGTGAGTGATATGTAAGGAAGTAAATGCAAAAGTGGGAGTCGTACCGTTGACGGTAGAGAAAACCGAGATGAAGGATGCACAAAGCACACTCTCGTAAGAGTGCGATAAACGAGATAAGTACAGACTTTGATGGAAAAGATAGTACTAAGTGAGGAGCAGAATGTTCAGTGATGATGAGGAGGAATACGGTTCAGAAAATGCAAAAGAAATAAATCCCGCCACCGCGCAGAAAGAGGGAGCAACGAGACAGAGAAAAGCGGGCATTTCAGGCAGCAGATCGTCTCCGATATTCACGTTTTCCGGTCTTTTCGCGTAATACTATAATCCGTTGCCGAGCAAGCACGTCCCGCGCTTGTTCCTCCGCAACAACCTTCGCCTCAGGCTCATCCCCATTCTGGAATACGGTTCTTTGCGAAACAAACAGAATTAAAACAGAACGGCAACGGCTAGGTGCACTTTTTCCTTCTCCACACCCTTCTTCCCGATCCTCCATCCTGCCAGAGAACAGCGGCGTTTCACCGTCAGTTCCCGAGGGTTAGTGTTAAACGCGATTAAATATCAAAGCCATTTTCATTCTCTCTCATCATCGTAGGATTAATTAGAACTTCTACAGAAAGATGAGAAGTATTCAGCCTCAATTTTCATTCTCGATGCGTAAAAGAACACACCGACCGAACTAACGGATACATTGTTAACGGATCAACTGCTCTTTTTTCAATTAGTCCAATGCAATTGGCATTGCTAACTTATCTGGACGTGGTAAAAGTTGGTTCTTAATTGAGCCCTATTTTGCCCTTTGTGACTGTTCAAGAGTCCTGCGAAATGACTGGACTTTTACAGGTTGAAAAATTTGTTCATTTTTTTTTCAACAGCAGAAATGTTTACATTTTCTTTTAAAACCTAGCGGCAATTATTAGAATATCCTTCAAAGACAAACGTGAATTTTCCTCATGACGAGGAAAAAATTTGACGAGTTGCAGCAATTTTTACCGTGCAGCCGAATAATTTCTGCGGCTTTCCGTCGTGTTTACTAGCATTTTCGAAATTTGTTGAAACAGAAAAGTGTCAAAAAGTGCAGCAACCATACAATTTTCAATTTTGGGACCATGCTGCCGTTTTTTTACTTTTTAATGTTTCCCGTTTTCTTAATATTCACATATAGAATATTCTTTCGAATGATAATCATCAATTTCATTGATTTTTTGGCTGCTTGCCTACAGCTTCCTTTATGGTACCGCCACTGCTGTGATTATCTACGGAAAACCTTATCATTACCTCGTGATGATTACCACTTTTAACCCGTCACAAAATTCAAAGATTTTACGCTCTTCACTTTCTTCCTCCTCTCGAGATTGCACCCAGCGAGATGAACGAGATTATCCGGTAGAGTGACGAGATCGTAAGCATACTTTTTTTCTTTTTTTTTTACGATTCCGTGAGGCACCTTATATACGGAGATAGAGTTCCGTGAGTTGCATAAGGAGGAAAGGGATCAAGCATAGAGAGATGGAATCGCAGTCTAGTACTCTGATGTAGATCGTGCCGTTGCCTCCGTGGTATATATACGACGGTGTGGAACCTCTTTTGCTTTCTATACTCCAGCAAACAGCATCCATGGCCTGGCATTACCAAATTGCAAATAAATATTTTATTCCGCCAGTCTCTCTTTCTAACTTGCCAGACGCGAGCGAGAGAAATGGTAACACGAGAACGAGAAGAAGATGTTCGACGAACCATCAACCAATCGATAGCATTGGGACGCACGAATCTATCAGCTACATTCTTCGATGTACTGAATATCGTAAAATTAACTTATTAACTTGTTAACGAGTTCATTAATTTTTCAGCGATTTTTTTTTTCATTCCCGAATTTTCTGATCGTGTCACTTTTATATCGCAGCAGGCCTCTGGCAATGAAAATATTTATTGGAAAATTGTGGTCGTCGCTAATTGCTTCAGAGACGATTAAAAAATTAGGACTGCGATCAGCGGATTCTGCAGCGCAAATTTTACTGTATCGTTCGACGAAGAGAGGGAAAACTCGGCGAAATGATCGTCACCATGAAACGAACACATTCGCAATTTATGGGACAATTAATGGAGTAAATGAAGAAAGTGTCACTGCGTCGGTTCTCGAACGTTCTCCCAGATCTGTTTATCAATAACATGCACACTCTATTCATCGTGCTCGATAGTTTCGTCAGTATTGCAGAAAAGCACACATTTTTTGTCTGGATTTTCATCATGAAAAATTAGTAAATTTTCCTCTTCTCCATGAAATCTCACGAGCGAAAATCCAGGTATGGAAGCACCGCTATGAAAGGAAAGTTTATTCTACACGAAAATCTGACCGATAGCGCGCTCCTTTGAGCAAGAACCAAAACCATCGAGAATTTCAATGTTATTGCTGTGTTATTGGAATCGAATGGTGGGTGTGTTGATGTTAAATCGGATTACTGTAAAGGGGGTTTGATAGAGGCATGAGGGCACAACCGTGCATATGAGCGGATGGCCCTTGCCAAACGGAAACCCTGTCGGGATTACAGCTTCCCGGCTGGGAATGGACAGTTGCTCATTTACAGGGGGCAGAGAGGTGAGTCAGAACGAGGTAGGAATTGCAGCGGGCATCGTTGCTTGTTGGGTGAATAACATGCGTACAGTAGAAACTATTGTAGCTTACTCGATGTTGAACCCAACCTGCGAACCTCTAAGCGCGTTATTTGTGCCTGTCATTTACCGTTGACCTTCATCTCATTGTTTGACTTCTAGCAGAAATATTCCTCGCCGTAATCAACTGTGAATCACATTTTCCGAAATAGAAATCGCATCAAAATTGTAAATAAATGGAAAAAAATCGCTGTTTTCCGAAAACAATCGATTCTAACATTTTCGAGAAAGAATTAAGTCTAGACGATAATGTCCCGGCGTAGAAAATTTTAACATTGGACTTTGGTACACAGGGTCAGTGAAAAAAATTTCATGTTCCGTCTCCCTGCAGTATTTTAAACACCCGAAGGGTAGTTTTAAGTAGGAAGTTCACTGGACCGGAAAGATTATCTTGTAGCCTTCCTGCATCGAATGAGAAGCCTTAGACAAACGATTTAAATGCTAATCATGCTTCGAAGAAAAGCACGTAAAAAATGTTCGATGTAGAGGTCGAAAGACTGACTCACTCCCATGAAATCACCCGATTTCTATTTACTTATAATTACCTCAAAGCACTTTGAAAAGCCGAGAAGGTTTGTGCGATGTGGCTCACAGGTTATAAGGCGCGCAATAAAGAAAATAACTTGCTTTGTGAATTATAGAGTTCGAAATAAATTTTTATTATACAGGCAACCTTGCGAAGGATTAAAGAATCATTAACGATTCATGGGGATTCAGCTCTAAGGCAAACTCACAATTTCCCCGAGTTCACGAATTCACTCTCCGATCAAAAGTTTATAAGGGATAAAAAAAAAATGTATATATATTAAAAAACGGCGTATCCTCGGAGACTTGGTTCGGAGTGTTGAAAAGAAAAATCCCTCCATGAAAGGGCTAAAGTTTCAAACGAGGATGGAGAATGGCTTCGCGTACAAATATCTCGATGCGGCGAGGCCATTAGTTGCTATCAACGGCTTTGAGAGGGGGATTAGAGACTTATAACGAATAGTTATGCTAGAGCAATTGCAAGTTGTTGATGCATACGTTAAAGGCATACAAGGGATGAGAGAGAATGGATGGAGGCAAAGAGGGCTAGGGCGAATCGTCTCTAGCTATATCCCAATGGCCCGTATATGAAAATATGTCTGACTATAGTTATATGTATATACATAAAAGTTCTCGAAGCGCGAACATGCGAGAATTGTTCGTGTAACACGCACAGTGCGCCAGTTTAAGCCGCCGGTAGGTCCAACCGGAGAGCTGGGATTCATCAAGCCTCACCCTTACTCCAAACCCGCCCTTTTAAAAAACCAGCAAGACTTCGACCCAAAAAGAGTTTAATCCTTCCAAATCCAGGATTTGAAGTATCGTACTGACGTTCTCCTGGAAAAAGTACCGCACACCGTGAATCATCCTATCTGCCCTTATAACCCATTGTTCGAGTCCTTATGGTGTCTTTCTTAATCTTCGCTCCTGGATCTTTTCATGCCTCGCGGAGATCAACGTTATCAGAGTTGCTCATATATCGCCGTAAAGGGAACAGACTTAAACTTCTTGATTCGCAGATACTTTGAACGATAAATGTACGATATCAAGAACCGTAAACAACGAAAGGTTTCCAAGAGTTTAATTATCATTTTACTTTATCAACAATATACTCTGATTTTCGTTTTTTTTTGTCATTTCATAATGACTCAATACTGCGGGAAAATTCCCAGAATAAAGTTTTGCTGAATGCAAAAATATTGAGTTCATGTAACTAGGCAGTTTTTTTTTAATCCGACAATCGAAAATGATTGTGTAGTGGAAACTACAGGGTCGGAATAAATACGTTTTACTCAGTATTTTTCAGCAATAATTCGTGAAATTATTGAATACCAGTATTTCATCATCAACAGAACGTTTATATGATAAGAAAAGAAATGGTCAAATGGGTGGGGCAATCCATGCATCGCTGGCATATCATGTTAGCTGTAAATTGGAAGATTAATGCGGGAAGCCACACACGCGTCGTGTGTACACATGGAGTTTCACTGATTCATACGAGTATCATGTCTGTAATGGGAACTGAATTACGTACCAAAATCAACATTTATCGTAACGATTTGAAAACTAGTCCTTGCAAGAAACCCGTGCGACTGCGAAATAACGATGACTGAGAAAAAACTTGGACGCTATTGAATATTTTTGATTTTTCTCTGCGTTTGTGTATTTTCCTAGATGCGTCAGCAAGTACTTTGAATAGAGAAACGTGACCAACGGGATTATCTCATTCCAGTTAGTTTGCCTGTTCGCAATATTTCAATCGCAAAAATTAAAGTTTTGTCACAAAACTTTGAACCTTGTCACAAAATGACAAGGTTCCATGCTTTTCAATAAGATAAATCGCAGGACACATCGACGAAATTTTCACAGCATGCCGACGCGCTCGTTAGTAAAAACTGTAAAACAAAAAAGAAAAAAACAAGAACATTGTGGAAATTTCCGCGAGTGTAAATGCGGGAATAGGTTGATGGAAGAAGATTAATCACGATTCGGAATACAGCTTCCAGGAAAGCTGTTCATGGAATGGGTTCGTATAAAATGAAATAGAATCTCGATCCAATGGAGTATCAACTATCCGTAATGCTTCTTCGTGGTTTAGAACTATGAATGCTAGTTAAATTCTCGGTCAATGAAAGCTCGTCATGGTCTCTTCGTATGGCCGATCCTTCCGTCAAATCGGAATAGCGCAATCGATGCAATAATATTTCATAGCTACGTGAGTTTGTATTGCACGATCACGACAAAGCTTTCTAGGATTCTGGGAAAATATTCGTCACGTAATAAAAAATGTTACGCAAAGTTTCGATTTCCTGGATTCTTCTGAGCATTTGGTACAGAATCGAAGATTTGACTATCCTTTCTATAGTGGTCTCCGGAAAAGGGTTTGGAGCTGAAGAGAATGTTCTTGAAATATAAAAACATGTTACGAAGATGCAAAAACAAAATCGCATCTTCTTTATAAAAAAAAAAAAAATAACGTCACGACATGACACTAATTTGACATTTTGAAGGAGAATGACAGATGAGAATGTAAAAAGTAATTTTATCTGTCGAGGTTCCACAACTGTCCATTATGTTTGAGCCAGATGTGATACGTTATCAGCGCGCATTCTATGTATCTGCACGTCGACTGCTGCCTGTATGCTCGAACTATAGTGCTGCGTATGAGACAAAGGTGACGCTGATGACAGAGTCTCGATTTCTGTGTCAGTATGAGAATCACATGTAGTACAGATACGATAGAAAAGTGCGGGAGGAAGAAAGAGAGGGTGAATTCACGCGCTCCCGATGTATATAAACAATGGCTGATGAAGCGAAGCAGCGATGTGGGGGCCTTTGTCACAACAGGGAGCGTTGCAGTCGAATAATTAATTTTGTCAGGTCCACGGGAGAGCTTCAATACCAAAACTAGATAACGATTGAAGCTTTGAATATGCTCAATCGATGCTGTTTCGTTACTCATAGCACAAACTCATCAGATTGAATTCTTAAAAAGAAAATAATTGCGAGGCCCTTAATTTCGTAGTGCGACCAACAGCAACTTTCCATATCAATGCTGTAGTTCGTAGCAAGTTTAACTGTATGAGTGGCTGGCTCAAAATCAATTTCTTTGCCTAGTGTTTTCAATACAGAATAAAATTATGGGTGCAAATAGGCTCAATTTAAAATTCATCACGCCCATTCTTGGATCCCTCTTATCTCTGGATTATATTAGTACTGTATACAGCAGGATGAACGAGAGCTTTTACCCGCGAAAATATATTCATGCGAAAGGCATACAACGGAAAGGTTCAGTATCGTACGTACGGAGCATCAATCTTGTTCACTTTTGAATGATTTTCCTTGAAAATTAAAGCTTGCGAGTTTATAAATGCCAATTGACGTAAAATCTATATGCTTCGTTGCCAAGATTCTCAAGCCACGTAATCCAAACGTCAGACAATGTCTACGAGAATCGAAGTAAGATTGACCAAAATTCCCGGTGTAGGGAAAACCTCAGACTCTGCCCGCATACAGTCTCCCCCGTTCAAGTTACTGGCGGAAACCTAGCTGTGCAATTATCGAACGCGAGCGTGGTGATTTTCGGACTACCACACCGGAGGGTTGCATGAATGCCGGGTAATTGCTCCCGGTGCAAGGGTCCAGACTACCGAACCGTGTACACCGCGGCATATATGAATTTGCCTGGTGCATGTTCTCATTCACTACACTCGCTCTGTACCCAGACTCACTGTTCCTATTCCCCTGCAATTTCGATAGAGCTGCTGCACCATCTCTTTCATTCGCTTCCAGACCCCAGCACCTACACATGTGTTTACTTATACTCGTACACCATACAGACACGAAGACTATTCCAAAATTCATTTCCGAAGTTCGAAAAAATGAAATTCTGGAAAAACAAAGTCTTACCAATATTTCCCTCAACCAAGAAATTGAAAGCAAATTCTCCAGATAGAGATCGTCACTTTACTTTGATTCCTGTCACGCGCCATCGTCAAGCAGTTACGCTTTTGTTGTCAATGTTGTGTTGTTGCATTAAAATTAAGAGATTTCCATGAAATTTTCCAAGCAACGAAATATTACGAGAAAGAATAATTGCAACAGGTGACATCGTCTCGGAGTGCGATTCAGGAGTTTGTCATCAACCGGCGATTAAAACGATCTTACTGCGAGTTATGTGGAATATCTCGCCATTGTTATGGCTCCGATAGATATCAAGTTCGCTTCGCAGCAATAGAGAGGATCGAACGAATAATTGATAATCGAGCGTCGAAGAGATAGTAGATGAAATAATTTGAGGAAATAAAAAATTCCGGGAGCCATGAAAACATCGCGATAAATTTTTCACCCCTTTTCGCTATCACCTGCGAATATTGATCGAAGATCGAGATTCTCCGACTCAAGATCCCCTTTTTACAGCATCTGATCGTGAATTCTGCATATAATTTTGTCGAGGAATCGAAACGTAGTACGAAGACCTTATGAAACGTTTCGTTATTCACATATGTTGAGTACATTCCAGGGATTATTGAGAAATGTATTTGAAACATTGTCACAAAAGCATAATCTAGAGCAAAAATAAAACAGTGGGAAAATACTAGGAAATCTTTGAATTGATGGCTCTATCGCGTCGTAAATAAAGTTGCTGCAATTACAAGTATGACGTAAAACTTGTCTACGACAAATATTACCCATGGACAGTTGCGTTATCGTCGGTTGGTTGGAAAGAAGTTATATATACTCATCGTACGAGCTTTTCAACCAAGCGGTGATAACGTTCCCTCACGACAGTTCGCGAAGAGCAAATAGTCTACCCCTCTGATAACCTCATTGAATTTCAGTCCGGCTGTGTGGAACTCGCGCGTACCGACCTGAGGAAACCTGGAAAACTTCGTACATCCTGCAGGACGATTGACCAATATTTTTCGAGATAAATTTATCACAGCTTTTGTATTGACGACCTACGAGCATCACATTTTTCACTGAAATGGCCTGACATGATCGCGACGGTCTCAGTGACTCGTTTTTTCTTCGATGTATTTGGCACTTGAATCTGTACTCGATAAATTTCTGTTTACAATGATGACTTCTGAATGGGTCCATTAAAATAAGGGTTTCGTCAATTTAAGGTAATAAGCTATCTCTCCCCTCTGTCTCTTTCTCTCTGTCCACTTAACCATAGGGTCTCTAAAAATGGTGAAAAATATTGAAAGAATTTGAAAATCAAAGAATTTTTCGTGGTCAATTGATGCTGAAGGTCCTGGAGCCTCACCCGTTCATCCTTCCTGGTGCCAGGACGTTCCTCTCAGCTCCCCACGAGGCTGTGCCTTCTGCGATGACGTCCTCTTGCCGTTGGGTAGATGTATATATTTTCACATTTCAAGTCACACGAGGTGAGAGTTCAAGTTATTATTACAACACCCGTGACCGTTCATTTCCGCACACGTTTGAGGGCGACATCTACACACGATACGGTTATTCACACGTTAAACTGAACGAATAACGTCGGTATAAAAAATCCAAGTTACCAATGATGATTATAATTAATTCGTTGAAAAAATCTCAATAAATTCTTCCGCCACTTAACGCTCGGATTTTTGAATCTCTTCGCGGATAATTGTTCGCACACTCGGTAAAAACAACAGGTTGCATGCATACGGCAGTAGATCAAAATATGGCGCTGCGTTACGTTGCCGCGATGGTGGCGGGAGGGGGTGGGGGGTGAACGACCACCGCGTCAAAAAGGCCTTTATAACCTCGAAAACACGGGGTTCCGCAAGCCGGCAAAGGGCTGATCGTTTTTTTTTACCTTTTTAATCGAAGGTCAGGTAGACGACGTTGAATTGTTCATTGTCGGCAAATCAAAGACCAAGGGAATCCCTTGTATGTGTCAACCAGCCGTCGTATCCATATCGTATGAATAAAACAGTCGCATTAATTGCATTTTCCGCACTGCCACTATAATCACATTAGAAAAGAAACCCCCATTTGACCGGCTTTCGTCTCAGTCACATATGGGTAAGAAATAAAAATAAATTGCTCTCGTATTTGGTGACAGAGCCGCAAGTAATCCTATACCAGCGAATATCGCGAATTGAAAAGAGTCACGACACTTTACTGCCCTTTTCCTGACCTTTTAACGTCTAACCATCAAACAGTTCACTGCAGCTTTCTGACACTCATCCTTTTTTCATTGCTCTTGATGACAATGGGATAAAAAAAAAGAAAGCGTACACTCGATGCGGGCAAGACCACGTCGCAAAGATGACAAACACCCACACACGCACACACACATTCGCACATCGATGATTGTAAGCGTACGCTTTTGTACTCTCACTCGTGGCTCCCTGTCCAAACTCTATCTCTTTCTAACTGATTCTTCGGGTAGCCTGGTCGCGTGCCAACCTCGCCGTCTATCGCCGCCACCATACGGCCTATCATCTCCCTGTCCTGCACCACCCACACACCGATCGTTTGCTTTTTATCGACCGCATTCCATAACTGAAGTTTCTACTTGTGTTGCAAAGAACTGCCGGTAAGGCGGTTGCAGTTTTTCGCAAAAATGATGAAAATTAATGAGTCCGAAGTCTAACAGAGCTGCTTGCCGAGCTCAGTTTTGTTTTTCCAACATCTGCTGTTTTAACGGAAGAAAAAATTGGTAACGAGCTTCAACTGAACGACTCTGATACTTCGTTATTGGGATGGAATTCATGAAACTGTGATATTTCCGAATGCCAATAAACTGGGCAGCTCTGGTAGAAGTTGCTAAAGATGAAACCTGCATGACATCGTCGATAACTCGGACGGAGACTCTACAAGCTCGATATACGCTTTTTCTTAAAATAGTATTTCATGGTATTTTCGTGGCAGGAAAATTGGCAGGAAAATTCTCATTAAACATCTAATTCATGGCAATTGCATTTTTGGAGAGTGTCAATACCAACCGTTGGTAACGGAGCCAGGAATTTTTCAAATTTTTCGTCACTTTCGAGAAATAAAATTGTCCGAAAAGATATTGGATGATCGATCATCTAACGATATGTTTGCGCCTCAGAGATATCGAAATAATTGTGAAAATTAGAAACTACAGAATGAGAATTTTTTTATTTGAACGAATTTTGTTAGTTGGATCGAATTTTATTTCATTATCAATCAGTTATGCGTTTAGTAGCGCCACCCTGGCACCTCGTGTCAAGCAAGGACGCCGTCAGACAACGAGGAAAAAAAAGAACGCTATCGGAATTTCCATGTGCTATGCACACCGATCAGGAGACGAGACGAAAACTTGCAGGCAATTCTGTTTTCCTGTTCATGTTAGGCTGAGCACTGCAAGAAATGTCCGACGACAATGGCTGGGAAGCAGGTTTGAATCGTCGGATCGTTTTCTCTCCTCGTTCTCCACGAATCTCATTCCTCGTGCCTCTTCCTTCGTCGGGCATAACGTTTTTTTTTTATTGCCACGTTATTTCGTTGAGGTCCACGAACTTTCCCTCGGTCATGTGTCCCTAGTCGGGCCGGGTGACAGCCCTATTTCTTTCACAAGGACAGATGGAACGGGATGGACACTTCACGCAAGATTTTTTTTTTTAAACTGTGTTCTGCGTTATGGTGGAACTCAGGGAATTCCAAGGTCCATGAGATTTCGTCTTATGCATTCCTAGTATTCGATGGTGTCGATTTCACTTCCAGGAAGGGACGGGACCTGCCAGAGGCTTAACTGTACTGACCGCGTAGAATAGGTCGTCTTCGTAAAACAAATTTTTACAATAGCTTCGAAATAAATTCTTATACCTGCGTTTGGGACCACCAATCAGCTTCGACGTGGCTACCCTTGTCCACGTATATAGAGCCGCATATAACTCCCACATTTGCGGAACCTCGATCAGTCCATTAATCATTAGACTGCACCGTTGTTTACTTTCATTTATTTTCAAAAAGTTCAAAATAAGAACCTCAACGTTGAACCTAAAAATATTACCGCAAAGAAAGCACTTGCGTGTACACGAATGCAGCAAATCTTGATTCGTCGCTGTTGAGAGTTATTTTTTATACTCGGTCTCGAGACTTTTCCACATTCGAAGATCGGATGCCGTCGTTTACAGCAGGGATGTGAGTATATATTTTCTCACGAGCGTATTCTCCTAGTAGAACCTCCTCTGCGTTTAGTATTAAGGAGGGTCACGTATTACTTTCGAACCAAAAAAGCAATTTAACTTTTCTGCTTTTTTATCATCAAAAAAATGGTTTTTTTTAATGCAGAAATTATTTGCAACTTATCTGTTGGAGTTAATTGGTTTCTAACGATCCTCATAAAAAGTTATTATAATAAACCAGTTGGCCCGTGCGGCGTTGTCAAAACTTCAATTATTTTTTTCGCTGTAACTCGTTAGCGTGAAATAATTATTCTTTGAATTCCAACTCCCAGGTTAGCTTCAACAGTAGCGTGGGTTTTTTGAAGACATCGTTGGTTTCTGGAAAGATTATATTTTTGTACATTCGTTTTTGGCTTACTCGAGTTGGAAAGGTCAATCTTCAAAAAATACGAATCGTTGCAAAGAAAGAGTGTCTGGATAAGAGCTCATGTATGAGGATTCAAAAAATGTGGATTTTATAAATCGTTCTCTTGACAACTAGACAGCGGATTCAAAAATCATTCGAGTAAGAGATGAACGCTCGTTTTTCTGTGATATTTCCAAATTTCAAGCCACAAAGTTGGAATTTTCATCAATCATTAAATACGCGGGATCCTCCTTAAGGTACTACCGTCAACGGAATTTGTACTTTTAGCGACAAATAAAAAGAAGCAAATTAAATTAAATTTTTTTCTCTTTTTTTTTTCATAGAAATAATAGACTACGTGGTTCGTCGAGAGCTTAATGATACTCTGTAAGGACGGCAGAAAGCTATGAGCATTAACCATCAACGCACGGAGCTGGAAGCTTTTTGCCTCCGTATGTTCGTGGTCTCCTGATCTTATGGACGCAAGAGTTTCTTTCAGAGCTACTCAAGCGGAAAATCTTAACACCCTCTGGGGGATTAACGAAGGGCGGATGATTAGGCACTCATGAAGTACTTACGTCGCTGGACTCAACGACTAGTCCTGGAAGCAACCCCAACAGGAAAAGGTTACGCCTCCAGAAAGCTGTGTTCTGGAAATGTATTTCGTCCCTTTCCCGGTTAGCAAGATCCTGTCATAAGGTGGACTGTGTGAGCCATGTACACCCGGACTCAACGACTGTTTATGTTTCACTTTGCACGAGCCATTCGACTGCGAAAATGTTCAACACAAATCAATGATTCGAATGGCATTGGCATTTTTAATTATATGCTAATATTTATTTAATTAATCAGCAATTTTCATTGGAACACTCTGCTCTAATGAATGTTATTGCAATAGAATAATTATCGTGACAAGATCGTCTTCGCCCGACGCTGTAAAGGGTGCGAAAGTCATGCTATCCCAATCCACAGGCTGACACGATCAAAGCAGACCAATTGTGCAGGGCAACGATTTAGAGCCTGGGTTTGTTAGGGGGACCCTTGAAATTTCCGTTCCGTTAAAAGGTTTGACGGTTGATCTCAGTGACGAATACCCCGGGTGCTAGTATGATTCCCTGGTCGTTGGTGTATCGTATTACACGTGACCGTAATCTCGAAAACCCTTGAGAATTCCACCGTAAAGTGATACACAGCAGACGCAGTAAAAATCAAAGAAAGTCGAGGTGTTAAGTGACTCTAGGAAGGAGGGGATCGAGAGCGGTTCTGCACAGAAAAAAGGACATTTGTGTTCGTATTTTAGAGCGCACGCATGATCCCATGGCGTTGCGTTATATTAGCATATTAATAAGAAGCTTGGCGACAGAGGTCAGGGTAGTAGGATTAGGACGTGGAATCCATGGCGCAGTCATCTGTGTCTACGTTCGTTCTTCGTACCTTGCAGGATTTTACCGCGTTTATACTCCACGTAGAAGGATCGCCGAACCCTCTTGCGGGCCTCTGCATTCCTGATGATCCAGTCTCCGCATTTAGAATTCAATGGAGCGGAACTAATTGGCGTCGTTAGCCCGCAGCATTGACGTGCTGCACGTTCATCATCTTCTCCCTTTTTCTTCTCTTTTTTCTGCTCCTCTGATATTCCTGTTCGCCAGGTATCGTGGATAAAATTACGAGTGAGTAACACGCATCTTTGCTCCTTTTATAATGGAATCGGCTAGGAAAGATTTGTTTTTTCTTGACAGCAAACTTGGCTGTTGAACTAGCGAAGGATACTTTAGACTTCAATGTCGCACTGATTATTTATTCGTTCGTTATGATCGAAAAATACTTGCTGGCTATCCTACTTGTTTCTTTACCGAGGATTCTTGTGTCGGAATGCAGCAGGAGAGCCTACAACTTTGAGTTCAACGAGCTCCGGTCATTCGATGATCTCCTGCTAACGGGGATATCATTTTTCATTTTTTTTTTGTTTCAACATCTTGTGTGAGACGAGCTATTTGTATGCACGAATATTGTTTACATATCGAAAGGCATCGCAGTCAGAAATCGTTGGAGGCTTCAAGTGAATCGGTTTCGCGAATCGAAATTCTCAGCACAACTTCGATCAAACTGTTGAGCGATTAGGACTTGGTATTTTTTAAATCACGGATACATTTTTTGAAATGCGCAAAGTGGTCGCATGAGCCAAAGGCTCATGTTGCATTTTACTCGGGGAAGCCTCGTTGAGAAGTAAACAACTCTCCAGATGCTGAATGCGACGATAGGAAAGCGTACTTTTGGGACAGGCGCCGTGAGAACTCCATCCCTTACTGAGTCTCTGTACAGTAAAAATAGTATTTATATTCTGGAATTCGGACAGCACGCGTTGAGCTGGATTCCTGATACAGATTGTTTTGCGAATGGCAAAACTCCCTCCAGATTATTTCATGAAACCCTGTAAATCTGGTATCACAGGAAATATCTTTCAACGTGTAGAAGCTGAAGCCCTTCGAAGCTGTAGGGTCGAGAACACCTTCGTGGAGTTACTGCAGCCCTGTTCTTACTTGTATCACGAGCCGCTTGTGTTACATTCATTTTCCTGTCTGTATGGTCATTGCGATGTAGCTACTCACTAAACTTGGTGAGAGGGGCGGAAGTTTTCCATAAATATGAATGGGTGTTGGAGCTTTGTTGACATTATAAAATAAGCTGCTTGAGTGCGTCGAATCTTGGACGCCTTGCGAGCTCAAGATGCATTCCTGGTAGGACTCGTTTCGCCGAATTTTGGACCACTGGATCTCTCGACAGTGAGACGTTAGGCAACTCATAGTGAAACTGTACAAGCTCCAGAGAGTTGATCGGGAGTGGCATTCCTTCGGCTAATTTCTTACTACCATCGAGAATGCGATCCTGGTTGGGAGTGTATCCTCGAAAGCTGGAGCCTGCAAGGCTGTGTTCACCATAAGCGTACGCTCGTTGTTATTCTTTTGGCATGTGTATATGCTCTTAGCATGGCTGTTAGAAGAGGCTCAGAGTATGGAGAAATTCTACCACTTCCTACCCTCATCTGCTGCCTTACTAAACCTGTTTACCTCTGCCTTCTCTTCGGCATCGCTTCCACGCCCTCTTCTCACGTTGCTTCGTCTTCTTCGCATTCTCATCTATACACACTCGAGGAAGGAATGTAATCCTTGAAAAATCCTATTGGTTGGTCGAGTAGTAAAAAGAAAATGCGAGCCCACACTAACACATTCCGTACGGTCGACGCATCAATATCTATATGAACGCCTTCTTCGGATGCTCGAAACGTCAGCCCTCCAGCCAACGTATACCCTTGAGCCCTTCACCTACTCATGTAACCCTGTTATTTCTATATAATTACTGTAATTTATGTCGAGCAAAAGTATACTTTACTCTCTCGCTCTGTTACCCTGTCCTTGGCTCATTTAATCAATGAACTTGGCCCATCATCATTCCCTTGTACTTCCTAAGTCGTGTTAATCCCATAAAAACTATTACCTGACTCGGAAACATCTCGTAATAATGAAAAGCATCCATCCTTTTTTTTTGTTACACACGTGCCATTTATTTCCACACTCATCTGGCTCTACCACGATTTATTGTAACGTTTTCGATTTTTAAAAAAAATTTTTAACAATGTTGTTTTACATGCATTATAATATTTTACAACAACGATTAGGTGCATGAATACACAGCACACCGCAGCGGTGGAACAGTGTAAAGCTTTAAATTTCGAATCTTTGCTGTGCCATATTACATGCGCAGTGTAAACAACTCCGTTACATCGATGTAGCAGGAGAATAAGCGAACGAAGGAGGTGCCAACGCGGGAAACTTCAGTAACCAGAGTCGCATATCGCAGATAGAGGAGGTGAAACGGTTTCTTCGGGCATAGGACCCTCGAAACGTTTGCTGGCTTTCTAACGCCTTCAAAGTCGTGCTCGGAAAAGACGGTTTCGAAATTGCTCGAGCTGTTCAGATTATAGATGTTTTTAAATCGGGAGCTGCTTCTGAGTGACCATGAATCGGCCTCGATTGTGGAATAATGACGTTGCAAATATTTCCAGTCCCTGATTTCTAATTATTAAAGGAATGTAGTAACCGAATCGCTCTATATTCAAGAACATTATTTGCTGTTTCTCGAATTTCACTAAACAGTCACTGACGTTTCGCTTCACAAGTTCGCCTCCTTCATTCTCTGTCCATGCAGGCTGAAGGTGACGAAAGATATGACGATTCATATCTCTCAGACGCCGGAAAATAGGAACGCAGGAGTGTCTAGGAGTTTGCGTTATGCCTCAAGGTTCTCGTAATATTTCATGAGAGAATGAATAAAGATACGCCCAGAAAGTAAGAGACAGAGAGAAGAAGACGGAACAAAGGACAAAAAAATCGAGTTAGGCTCGCCAACATTTTTCATTTTTTGATCGACCTTGCAGCAGAAAATTTTACTGCACGAGATTCCATTTTTTTTCCCTAGAGAACAGGTTCGCTTGAAAAATCTTGTGATTGACATAAAATTCGTCGGAAGCTTGAAAATACAATTTCATTCCTATTATCAGAAAATAAATGAAATTCGTTTTTGCTGATTGGTCATATAGTTGATGATCGATCTACTGAGATCCACTCAATGGAGAATTAGAGGAAGGAATTTCTCATATATTTCAGCATCTATCGACTCCTCCATTGTCTACAGGTTTCTTGATCGTTATCCCCACTACCCTTCACTCCGACAAATCTCTTTAGTCATAAAGGGGCCCCTTTATGACCCTTTCACTGGCTCCTTCTACCAGCTTCATCCCTACATATACCTGTTGACTAATGCTGCGATCCTGTTCGCGATGCGTGGGAGGATTCCCTTCGTCATTGTTACAACGCATAGGCTATACTTTTCATTTACATATGTTCGTATGCTCGCATCCCTAGAATATCCATCAAATCCCATAGCAGAAGACTTTTTGATAAAAACAGTGATTGGGTTTCAGTAGGAAATTCGTGAACTTGGATAAATGGAATGTTGTGTAAATCTCATTAGCAATGTAGGAATTGAGCGAAGATGGATCGTGGCGTTAGTATTTACTTCGTCCGTTTTGTTAGAGGTTTCAAAATTCTAACGTAGGGAATATGTTTTATTTCTATATTCCCGGGGTGGAAATTACGTCGACCAAAGATCATCTTTTCAAATTGTTACATATATTTTGGTCGAATTTCGAAAAAATATGGAGAATCATTTTTTTGTGGAAACCGTGACTGTTCCGTTGAACTGATAGTGGAAATCTATGTGGATGCAATTTTTTTACTAGAACCGCCGCCGACAAGCCTCGTTGGCTCTTTTCGCTCTCCCTCTCTCTCTCTCTCTCTCTCTCTCTCTCCCTCTCGGAAACGTGGAAGTCGACTCCTTTCCATTTCGAGCGCATTCGTCTGTGTTTGTGGGCTCACTGAACACCCAAACTCAGTGAGTGTTCCAAGGCCAACGAACTCTTAGTGCCTTCTACAATCCTGTTGAAAATGCGTGGGCGCGGTTTCCCCGAGGGCCGGCCCGAGACACTAGGTCGCACCCTTTTCGGCCACACGCTAAACCGCGGTCCTCGCCCTCTCCGCCCAACCCCTGCCATCCTCGCGCACGCGATCTCGGGCTCGCCTCATCTCCAGTTCTGCTATTCTCTTAGTTTGCTGATGATCAATGATGTCTCACAATCCCTGTCCTCCAAGCTCAGAAAAAACTCATTTGTCCATGTCTTCTTTCTCCTCATTCCTTATTTCATCACTTTTGTAACGCGTCTACTGGCCAGCGTTTAGCCTTTTTGGGAACAACAGGATTTTCTGTTCCGACGGAATTAGATGTTATCTTTCTGAACTGAGTGGACCAGCAGAGATGACATCTTGAGTTATGGTTTAGAAATTCTAAAGGAAAAAATTCATGCAAGACATCACTAGCTGGAATTCAATGATTATCCTTCCACGGGATGGTCCAGATTGAAAAGAATTCCGGCAGCTGAATAGAATATGGACCATATGTAAATACATCTGCTGCATTTCCTGGTGAACGCAGAGATTTCAAGTTCTACGCATATGCTAGAAGACCATAAGAGGGAGATGTTGGAACAGTCACTCTTAAAGACTTGAGTGTTTCGTAGGATCAAATTATTGACTTATCAATATTTACACGTTGATAGCATCAATTTTTATCAATTATATTAGACAAAAAGGATTCCAGTTGTGCGGGAGCTCAGCCCCTGGAAGCTGGAACAGCCCACGAGGATGCCCGATTCGTTTATAGCGCAGAACCTTCGCACCCTTCAAACCGCCCCTACAGTCTACACTGGCTTGTGGTATAGTATTGCACTCCATTGATGATGTGACGACCTATGGTACGCATGCTCCGAAGGGTTTCACTGAAAAAGTCGGAGAAAACGATTTAAAAGAAAACGACCTTCCACTTTGTATCCACACATTCCGGATATGTTAATTATCGTTTAAGCTATTGCACTGAATCGTATGGAAATTGAGGTTGATGCAAAATTTCGAGAACATGTAGCCGAGAGGCATCAACGAGACCAAAAAATTCTGGGAGAACGATTATAAGAGTTTTTGGTCGAACGAAATGATTCGTCCCTGGAGGCGCACTTCCCAACGATTATTCTGCTGGGAAGGCTTTGCGCGAGGATGGCTATCACACCAACCCTCCAACTTAAAGAGGCGGAGTCGAGAGCCGCTCATCTGGGTTTCTCGGTCAGGTCATGGAGATATTGAGAATGTGCACGAGAGTCTAGCAGCCTTTCCACTCAACGTATGTATTATATACTTATATGAACTAATGGACGAAGGTGGCTTGCGTGCTAAACCCTATTCAGTGCACGGAACCATTAAACATTTTTGCATGTCCCTGGAGCAGCAGAAAATGACCAAAATATAAATAGCAAGTGATCCTATTTTTGAATAAGGAGATGCTAACTCCAATAAAATTCGTTGTATAAGTTGATCCTTCGAATCTCATTGAAATAGCCTGCATTACATAATAAATCTGAGAATATAAACAAACACACTCCAAATGCTTTACATACCCTGGGGAGCGTGATAAATAAATATCTTGAAAAAAGAAACATAGATCAAGGGTGAAGACGTCCATAATTCTAGTGATGAGAGTTGGACAGCATATCAAGTCCATATAGTGATTCGAACCATCTCAATAAAATACTTTTTTCAATTCATACTTATTGATACTTCGATATTGAAACACAATTTGCAAAAGTTGTAGTCGCAAAAAAAAATTGCTTTTCACTATTTAACTTTCGGTCATTTAAGATTTGACGTCATTTCAATTCACGATTCAACCTCGCGTGTGTGGATTCATTAAAAGCCTCGGATTCCAGAGTATCGAAAACGAACCTCTGCACTTTTTTATGAAAGGCGACGAAGATAAAATAGCAGTGAATACTGAAAATGTACCAATCATGGAAATGAATTGAGAAGAACAAGTGGTAATGCTGAATGACAAGTATGTCTGCGCACAGGTGAGACAATGGTAAAGCCCACGCGATGAAAATGAAAGAGAAAAAGGAGGAAGTAGGTAGCGGAGCGAAGAACATCGAGATGGTGCAGAATTCTATGCCCCGTACACTTATACCTCCTGGTGATCTCGCCGTCGCGTTATTGTATATATTTAATATAAAATGTAATGTGATATCTATGTATACGAGGAGCTTCGGAGCAAAAACTGGAGAGTCGTGCTCGTCGGTGAACTTTCTTTTAGATCCTGTGTTCCTGTTCGAAGAGCGGGGGCGGCACCCGCGGAGGGCAGGCCGTCAAACTCGCGGGGCGGAACCTTGACGACGAGAGGCGGTGCGGAACCGGCAGGAGGGCAGCTCGCGTCCACTTTCCGCAATTCAAGAAGACATCGACTTTGCATGCATGTTATGGTATTCGAGAAAGCCCTTCAACAGATCGATGAGCATGAGACTCTTTCGGCCTATCAAAGATTCCGAGTGTTTACCGACCAGATCGATCTACACCCTCAACTGGAGAGCAGCCTTATTTGACGCTGTGTATGGCGCAGTTACACAGTAATAGCAGCTGAGAGGCCTTTGTAAATACAAAACACAGTATTGATTCGAAAACATGTCAGTTGCTGCAGAGATAAGTTGACTACTGATGCAGTTTTGTAGATGTAACAAAGTCAATAGTACGCGGGCTTAATGTCCAATGATTATGATTTTTTCTTAAAAAATGAATGATCCTTATAAGCGATCTCAAAGCATCTATTTTTAGGTTCATTGCCTTGTCCTTCGAGTTGTAGCGAACGTATCATAAGCAGATTTGACTGCCTTATGGCAACCAAGTTCGTGTGATTGTTGTCTGATACATATTTGATGTGTCAGTAATAATCGTAGTAGCAGCGATAATGATCAGAACAACTCAGCCCATTGATCGCTAAGAGATTAACGCCCAGGCATTTCATTCTAGGCGGTCTTTAATGATAGTGTTCGCTATGATGGCATTCGATGATTCAACGACCTTTTCACGGTTTGCGACAGCGAATGGCTCCCGCGATTTCGAGCCATTAAACGCCCGCATCGAAACGCCCCCTAGTCTGGGGGTTGAACTCTCTCTTAGTGCAAGGCATGTTCCACCCCCATTTTCACACCCCAATTCCGTAAATCGACCCGGGGGGGCCATCACGTTTCTGTTCCTCATGTGACCCTGTTACAGTTGTTTACTGTCGTATTGTCCAGACGCTTAAAGGATGCGTCCATTGCCAAACCAGGTCAATGTCTAATGACTCTGATTATGAACGTGCATCAAAGAAACCGTCAACTTGTTCCGAATGCAGCTGTTACACCATATGATCGGGTGACGTATTATCCAAACGTCACACGACCTATCGTCTAATCATCGCACCAAATTCATGCTTCCCTACCACTTTTGTATGTCATCCAATAATCGTTGTCCTGCAACTTCTAGACTCCTGGTAGTGCCACGCTCCAAACAGTTTCAAGAACGATGCCATTTTGACGTGGCGGTTCCGGCATAAACAGGACGACGAAAGTGAAGATTCAGAGACATCGAATGTCAATCTATTGTTGGTAGTCCGAACAGCGACCTTGGATGTGTTAAAGCTAGGCGTACTCGGGAAGTAGTGACTCACTTCTATGTGACGGACATTTACATTTGAAAATACAGCCGATTACGTATACAATCTGGCGCATGTACGTATGAATATTAATTACACTGCGAGTGACAATTCTTAGGGATTCATAAGGAAAGAAGAGGTGAACGGCTCTGAGCCGAATAAACTTGGGGCCCTTTATCCCTTCCCCGCAATGAACCATGCTGGGCTCCGTTGAGCAAGGGTCTATGACCTTTTGATGTCTGAAAATGCTGTCTTCGGAAATCTCATCTATAGTGCCACGTCGATTGGTTGAAAGAACGGAATGCTGCATATTTTTGAATAAAACTTAGAAAGTTTTCGCTTTTCTGTGTCTCATAGATACCGAATTACCAAGTTGCAGTTTTATTCTCATATAAAATTTGGTTCAAGTTCGTGAACTCAATGACGATGGCACAACAGCGTATGTACCGAGTGCACTTGCAGTGCAACATTACATTGCCCTTTGCCGCTCGGATGTTACCCTAGTACGTGTAAGTACTCGCGCACGAGTGCCTGAGTGCACGAGAACCCACAGAGACGAGAACATCAAAGCTTTCTTGGTGCATTGGCTGCAGCCTGTAGCAGCCACACGAAGAAGAGGAAGAACGATGACGAGCGGTCCTTGCACCCAAGAGCTCGCCGTTTACATGTACAGCAGAAGGAGATTCTCGTGCGCCGCCGAATCCTCGGGGACCCTGCCCCTGCATCGACATGTTAGCCTGATAAAAAAGCGTGGGTGGAATCTCGACGAGGAAACCCTTTAGCTTCAACCCTAAAATATGGCAGCGGAACCTACGCTATTATAAGGTACTGTTCATTCTCTTCTCCAACACTCCTCCGCGAAATGGCTTCGTTAAATCGTCCCTCCACGTTTTCTCTTCACTTAGTTCTCTCTTTCCCTCCGTGGTTTTTGGCAACCATGGAAGGGAACGTTGAAAATAAGTTTCTATCTTCGTTGGTTGGGCCGACGCCTCGCACGCTGGGAAACGACAGTTTCCGAAGAGCGAGACGAGCAATCAGAGAAGCATGAGATTCTTGGAAGTTTATACGAAGCATCGATCGTGAGCGACTTTTAAAACATGGAAGACTACCGTGCCTACACGTCAGCAACGGCGGCAACTCTTCACGGTTCTCGTCGTCTACCTCGCTCAGCCTTATTGTTGGAGAGTCCGTTCGCTCACTTCCACATCTCCCTCGGGTTCGGACCAGGCGTACTGTCCTATTTTATGGTCGCTTCCATCGGGCTATGCGCCAAGCGAAACCTTCTCCCGTAACCTGTGTTCCTGATTCGAATATGTGAATATATTTTATTCAACCCTTTGCCAGCAGGCCCCCGATTAAATTATTTCTATAGCGGGAGGAGGGATCGAAACAGGCTTTCTACTCAGGATTATGCTTTCACGTTGAAGCTTGAAACTCCGTCGAAAAGAGACCTTCCAACAGTTCCACGTATTCATTCCCTGCTGCTCACTTTTTACCGTCCTATCGACTACGCCCACCAGCGTGGGCTGTACTCTCCTGTGCCACTTCTAACCAGGGAATCGAATCATGATTCGTTCCTCACATGGCTGGACCCATCAGTTTCGATCAGAGGGTGAAATACGAAACTTTTGGGCATTCCAACATCCTTCACCCGAAGGATTTCAAGGTATAGCACGTCGATGGGAGGATGAGAATGTGGAAAACCAGCGAGAGAGTTTGTAAGCAGGTGGCTAGGCAAACCAGGAGACGCCAGGAACCGTCAGGTTGTTTGCCACCCGCCATCGCCATCGCCACCATCACGGATTTTCGTAAAACTTGCAGGTTCCTTCTGTTAGCCTGGCAAGCGAAGATCAAACCAATAGACTGCCGATAGCCTTTTGAATATCGACTGCATTGAAAAAACTATCGGGAGCTTGAGGATACCGTCAGCCGAGCCGTCAGCTCTGAGCATTAGCTGTCGGCAAGACCTTTTATGTGTGCATGGCTTTTCATCCTCCGTCTGACTTCTTGGGCTCACACGTTTTCTAAGTCTTTAGACATTGTTACAAATTTTGTAGTTTAAAAACATTTTTTTTCAGATTAAACGAAAAACGCTGGTACATAAGAATTGCACAAGTGTTTCCTCGTGGTCATTGTCCGATGACAACCTACTGGATTGATCATGATGCAACGATGAATAATACAAAACATATAAAGCAAAAAGTAATTGCGAACGATCAAGTTCGTGTTTCGAGAAAAACATTTTTGAAATTTTTACACTCCATGTGACTGAATTTCGCCCCTTGCAGCCTCCTACATTTCATAGTTTCATACAGAGAACTCCTCGGAGAGATAATTCCCTGTTTCAACGTCGGGTTATGACGCCATCGATCTGACACGTTATTGGACACTTGTCGTATGTCTGATGGTCACGATAACAACCGAGACATGATGTGCTCATGTGACTCGGTTGCTCATTGATTCGTGCATGGAGGAAGCATTTCTTTGATGGATTCTAAGCTTCTATCTGGCGCGTTCTGCCCTATCGTAGGATTTCAAAAGAGCACGTATGAGGCATTCGGTTTTGAAAGCACACAAAGCCTCGAGCAACTATACTTGCTGGCAAGCTGGCACGAATATTAGAATACCTCTTCGCCCCTCATGATCTCCCCATTCCGATGTGTGGCTCGAAGCACTTGAGCAAGCAACGTTTTCTTTCCTTACGAGCATCGTAACTTCTTTCTAGTCACATATGTGAATTTTTTCATATCCGTAAATCACTCGAGTACCTTCTTAGATATTCAGCGTATTTTTCTTGAAGCATCTAACCAATTCACAGTCGTATATGCGCACCATCTTTTTTCTCTTGCCGAACAACTCCCACAGCCGTCGGCCTAAAGGTGAAAAGAGAAAGTGATAGGAAAGTTCGGTTTTCCCATGCGTTTCATGCTTCCCTGATAGCACCGGAAGGAGCCGATTGATTGGAAACGGCCGGAAGGATTTCACCTGCACCGAACGACCGCTCACGATTCCACCAACTTTCGGGGGATCCACGCGATGGAGGGAGAGGCTTCACGCGGAAAAGAGACGAGCTGATTATTCCACCGCTGGCTGCATCCCTGATAACGAAAAACACCAGAGGAATTTTTTTTATCGAATAAAAAATTGTCCGATGGAATATATTTCTCGTATTTTCGAAAACACAAAAAAAAAACAGAAATTTTATAGTTTTTGATAACGAACATTATCAAATCCCGTTTATGCTCAAGTAATTCCATCAACTACGCGTACAAAACCGATATTGCTGAGCTATTAGAGGCATTACCGGAGTACCGTGTTGACCGAATTGTAAACGAGCAATCATCAACAAAAAAACGTTTGCAAATCGATGTTGGACATGGTGGTCCTGCATACTAATTCCGAAGACTTGCAATGGCCGAAAATTATCGAGAAGATTATTTTTTTACATCAAGAAGTAGAAGTCTGAGTAGAAAATGATTTTTTCGCCCGATCAATTGCATAACGTTTACTTCGATTTTTATTGATACGGATGAAAAATCTCGTTCTTGAGATTTGACGACTGTGTAACATGTCCAAAACGAGTGCGACGTCCGATCATGAAAATCACGTTTCTGCTACCCTGTCAACCTGTTTACCTTCTCGATAATCACCCTTTTTGTGTCAACGAACCATGCAAAAGCTTTTGTTGGTCTTTCACTCTCATGTTCCCTTTGCGTGAACCCAAGCGTGCATCGGAGCAATAATCCCCTAATTGGCTATAATGATAATACGACGAACAAAGGAAACGTTTGGAAAATATCAGGCTCGCAGAAATGGAGAGAAGTTGCAGCGGAGGGTGCAGAAAGCTCCGTATGCATCCGTTGGACAGAGACGGACGCTCGATAGTCAGTTGTGAACTATTCGCGTGCAGATCACACAATTTTTCACTCAGTGCTCAAGTCTCATTCCTGTGACTAATAGTGACGAGAATAGTGAGTAATTTATATTTACGAATAAACATAAAATCGGGGGAAAATATCATAAATATTCATAAGCCAGGAAGAATATGAAGTTTGAATATTTTTGTTATTCTCGACTCATTGCCGACGGTAGCAATTCAGAAAACTCGACAGAAAGTAAACCAGACGAGAGTTTTTGAAAAAACATTTCGCTATTTATCATCAACGATTTTGGTTGACTTTTTATTGGATGATTAATTTAAAAAATTCTGCTCTCGGAGCTAACCGTGTGGATTGTGTCTGGTTGAGATGTGTAACGAAAGGGTCATACGAATACGAGCCTATACACATGTATACTGCATTCACAGAGATTATTCCTGCCCTGCGAAGGAAGAGCTAGAGGTGGAGAGGAATTCGTAAATGGGGAGAGGACGGAGAATGCCGATTGACCTCTTTCTTGTTCTATATGCCGGGTAACGTTTCTATGAATGTTTCGTAACCGCCCACAACCCTTCCGATCTTTTCACCGAGTGAGGAGGGAGTTTCACGGATTGGAATGTGTTCCAATGTCCCGATTCATGTGGTATTTTATTTTTTTTTTATTTTTTTTTCAATCCCTGGCAACAGCGTGTTTGGCTGCGGCAGAAAAAAAATTCAGGAATGAATATTTTGAACATCCTCCGAGTCCCATACAACCCAATGAAACCAACTTCCACGGAGGAAGCCTGAAGGGCTGGAACCCCCGAAGGGTTGAGAATGACAAAGTGCTGGTTCGGTTTCGTCATTTCTCCGTCGTTATAATTTCCTGGTCACTGTCACCGCGTTCCTTTTATACGAAGTCATTCATGCGTATAAATTCATCGAGGATTCCGTCTTTCAGTTTATTCGATAGGAAAAAATTCGCCCACGCTCTTTCCGGGATGTACGAAAAATCGCAAAGGTTGAAAAACATGGAAATTTCTTTCAATTATTATTCCCTGAAAATTTGATTGACACGAATTTCCAAAAAATGCGTAAAAAAACTGGCTATGCTAATGCCAAAAATTCTCTTGGCACGTTTTTTCATAACAATTAAGTTCAGTAGATTCCCTGTGTTACCACTGATTTATCGGACGTTACAATTTTCAGTAAATAATTAAAATGCAGCCTCGTACGTGTCGAAAAATCGCAAGATTCTGAATAAAGGTTGAAGCATTTTTTAAAATATGAATTCTCCGTGTTTAGTGAGAATTTGTTGAAGGTTTCAAAAGCTTCGTCTGAACTTTGAGTAAAATGGTTTCAGTGAATCGATCGAGGCCCTTGTTGGCTCGGCTGGTCGTTGCGTGACGAAAAGCGTGGCAGAACTGACGGAACCACACGAATCTCTCATGTTGGCCTGTTACTCCACCCTGACATTCTTTTGTTCTCGGTGAATCGAAAACTCGGAATATGTCTCGGTCCTCAGACCAGTGCGCTTGGAACGAAACAGCTCCGAGCGAGGATCAGACACACACATGTGTCTGTATGTAAAGGAGAAAGGAAACCGAAGAGAAAGAGAATAACCGAAAGGGGGGAAAAAAGGGAGAACGAGAGCGAGACTTTCGAGAATACAGACGAGTGACTCTCGAGGTCTGTCGAAACGCCCAGGGTGGCGGAACGATCGTTATTTCTCGAGTCTCATATTTCCCTGTGACGCGGAGGAGTTACTCCATTGTCCTCAGCTTTCTTGGGCTACACTCTAAGACGCTGTTCCGACATTTCTTCTTCTCTTTTTCTCGTTCAAGCCTATAAAACCGAGCAGAGACTTTTTTATTTCTCTGCAAGCTCTTTGCGTTCGTATTCCTGCGACCAGGGGTTCTCCTGCATCACGATCACTTCTCGAGGTAGACGAAACATATTTTTCTTCAACTCAATAATCTACAGTGCGAAATAATCCCGAAAAACGTCTGGAAATGTTACGAAACGGTGAAAAAAAATCGTGTGATCCAGTTTTTTATTCGACGCGATTCTTTCCTTCTTGATCGCTTCTTTCGGTTAATAACTCCACCGGCATTATCCACTCCTTACACCACGTTTCTGCAAATTGCTACTTGCTCATAATGCCCTGATAGCTCGTCAAGATGGGGTCGGAAATCGAACCGACATCGAAAGCTTGTCCTCAATACTTGATGGAACCTTTTCTCCACACAATTGAGCACCCTCCCAATATTTTCATGCCAGCATGGGTCCAAGTTATACAGTTCTTCCCCATGAGTAAATACCACAGACGGAAACCAGATTCCGCACTCATTCCTAAATTTTGTTGGCTCTGCAAATTTGATATCTCACTGCGGCGAGTATCGAAAACATCGACACCAAGTGAAAGTTAAAAAAAGGGGGAAAAAAAAATTATACCACAAAATTGTACTATTCGAGGAATTTTCAAAAATGCTTTTTAAATGCATTGATAGTTGATCAGACTTTGCATTATTGGATGAAATTAATAAGAGGATTCGAGAAAGTTCCTTTTTGTATTCAGAATACAAAAACCTCGGCCTCAAAAAATTGCCAACTTATTATAATCGAATGAAGAAACCATCAACTAATTTTTGGTCTTCCAATAATTTTCTTTTTGTTGTTTTCATATTTATGCGGCAGAGCAGCGATAAAAGATTAAAAAAATAAATAAATAAATAAAAAAAATGGAAAACGTAATGGACAAACGAAAAGCGGAATGAACGACAACGGCCGAGTGTACCTAATTGCATCAAGGTTCGAATATTACAGATACAGTACACTAGATCCATGAGAACTTTCTTGATACTCCTGCTGCCCTAATACAATTGACGTCTACGCGATTTATCTTTCTCGAGGCAGGACAAATTGAATTTATAAAACTTCACACGAGAGTGTATAGAAAAGTAGAGGGTGGCTATTGAGAATCATTAGACTGGAAGTTTCTGAAAGTGGGTCGTTGATTTTGAAGGGTCGGTATAATAAATCCTATCCGCAGTGACTATCTCCCCATATTGAAATTCGCATTGTCACTCAGAACTCGTAACCGTTTGGCCGTTTGTCCATTCCTGTCACAATTAGAACAACGATCACTTTGTGTTCCCACGTGCTTGAAATTCTAGGGGAAAAAAATGAAAAGTCCGCGGGAAAAGAAACTCGGAAAAATGTCAAAAAACTAAAAGGAAGCATCAAATTTTCAGTTTTTTTTTATCGGCAATCAGAATGACAAAATGTATTTGAAGTAACGAGGATGAACGATTAGCTCAAGTGACAAGTCTACTACGCGGGAATTGTCCATACCGAAGCACCTCACGCGTTTTGATGATTTCCTGATTGTGATCCTCGGAGGACGGTGAAAAAAACTCGTCTTCGAAACGGTTCTGACGATTTTGTTATTGCCGACGTCGGAGTAGTTCTCGCACGGGGCGTCTGATGTCACAGCAGTGAGCGAAGCAGCAACGCGAACGGAGCAAACTCCGGGACCAGCAGTCGCGTTGAGTATAAAAAAAGCCTGCGCACGTGAAAAGCATTGGATATCTCTCGTTGGCTAGTTCCGACGATGACGATATCGTGGTGGCGCACTGTCTCTCCTTCCAGGAGACTAGGAAGCTTATTGCTATCGCAACAAACCTCAAAACGCATCACACATAATGTCCTAATACCAAGTCGCACCTACAAGTTTCATCTGTTATCACTGACGCAGAGAAGGATTTGGTGTTGCACAGACGTGGACGAATCTGCAGATCCAGCCCGATGATACGGAAGAACATGGTTAAGGATATTGACGTGTCTTTCGTGGCCTGATTACTCGCATACACGAACATTATAACATCTCACGTACATCTAGAGCTACCAATAAATGGTATTTGGTTAACAATTATTTTCATTTGATAGTTGCGCCCTCGTTACTTATCGTTTCTAAAAATTTCCGAAGAAACTTTTGCTCGAAGTGTTAATTTTTCAAATATCGTAAATTATTTCTTTCGGGGAACCAAACAACCGATTTGAATGAATCGGACATTCGCCTAATGGCGCAAATGCTAATTAACTGGGCATGGCAGATGAGTCTATGTCTGATCCAAAAAAAAAAAAAAATTTGTGAGTATTTTTGAACCTAAAATACGCACGTACTTATTGGGAATCATGAATTTTCTATAACAACAAAATTGAATTGTCGAGAAATATAGTAGAGCGGAAACATTCGAGAACGATTTTCATTCAAAGTAGTGTCAACCCTCAACTCATACCTGCATACACGCTGTTTGTCTCCGGAATGGGAACCGAACGTGTAGGAAAAGAAACTTAGTCATTTTCGTTTTTTGGTCTATGGAGTGGTCTTTAGTTTTTCCATGCAAAGTTTAAAATTTTCCAACCAATTCTCATTTTTGGTACCATTTCGGAGCTCTTGAAATAAATGAATAAACAAAGCAAAACACTGGTCGCTTATAATATTCAAGGTATCTCAGAGTCCGGGCATTTCTCGATTTGCAGGTTCCTTCGTAGCCTGTATTCCTGATGGCACTGACGTCTGAGCGATTTGTCTTTGGTCTGTATCGCTCTAAAAACTGTTTTATGGCTCGTTTAAATCCCCCTCGGTCGTCCAATGGCGGTAGGCTTTACGCGATTCGTGGAGCACACACAAAGATCGTGTATTCTCTTATAATACGCGTTTTATTATATCGGCCATGGTACACGGTCGGTCCGTTCCATGAAGGGCGTTGCCCAGGCAACTAATCGTACACCCAGCACGCTAACAAGTGCATGATTCCCTGGTTTCGAGTTTGCTAGCGTTACAAAACGACGTAAGCCATGTTGTTTTGCGGAGGTGGAGGACTGAAGCGAGTATATTGGAGCCCTGGTAGTCCCATACACTCACTCAATAATTCTACATGCAACTCATGAGTATTCGTCCGTTTATAATTTTGTACTGTAGGTAATTTAAGGGCAGCTCGCTTATCGTAAGGACAAGTTTTCGTTCGTGTACCATTTTCATTTTGATTGATCATTAAACGTCGATGTTTCATTTATTCATTATGTGCTAATTAATTAAGTTCTCAATTTTCCCAATGCGGACTGAGAAAATTTGATGATGACAAAATAAAGGGATTGCTCAACATTATTTGGGGTTTGAAATTCGAAAAAAGCAGTAGATGCTGGAATAATACCTTAATAGGTAACAACGGTACATTTATTTTATAAATCGAGGATTGATATTTCAAGTGAAATTCAAGTTCCACGTCATTTCGCTTTTTCAAAATATCAAAGTGTAAAAAAATGTGTATCTCCTTTTTAAGGTATAACTATCGCAGAATGGGTTGATTTAGGATTTTCTTGAAATTTAGTGTAAATATTCTTGACATTAAAACGAACAACTTTCCTATGAGACGAAACATTTTCTGCCGTCTAGAATTTGAGATATTTCATTTCCAATTTTATATTTTTCCCATCTAAACGCATGTAAATTGAAGTCGCGTTTCTTTTGTTTTTTCTTGCAACTTTTTTAACGAAACGCGACTTCAATTTACATGCGTTTAGATGGGAAAAATATAAAATTGGAAATTAAATATCTCAAATTCTAGACGGCAGAAAATGTTTCGTCTCATAGGAAAATTGTTCGTTTTAATGTCAAGAATATTTACACTAAATTTCAAGAAAATCCTAAATCAACTCATTCTGCGATAGTTATACCTTAATTGTTTTTCTCGCACCCACACAACTGATAGAAAGCTTTGAGCGCTCTCGAGTAAAGACAGTTACTCTTTGCCGGGTAGTGAAGAGGAATCAAATCGATGGACCAGAAAATCGGTTTTTCTCTTTAAACTTGAGATTTTATTTTTTCTACAAGGTCAAATTAAATGAATGAGAAACGTAACCAAAAATAGTGATGAAAATGTAAATAGGAAGAAGTTTTCTTAGCTCAATATTTTTTATTTATCTTTGATAAAAATAAAGCAGAAGATATAAACGAATTATTGTGTCCAGAAGCTTTTTCGTTGCTGTTTGTCAATTACGACAGATGGAGTAAGTTTTGCTTGGAATTTCAAATTACAATGGAGCCTGTAGCGCTGCGTGCATCGGAGGGAGCATTAGGAACCCTGCGGTTTGAGCAGGTTCGTCCTCCACTTCGGAGATGATCGCCTAATTGAATTGGCCCTCGAGCAAATTAGTATTCAGCTCCCCATGTAACACGACTCGTAGGGCTGGAAGGTTCGGCCCCTTGAGACTCGAGGGTATTCGAGTCTGGGAATGAGGAGAGAGCCCTGCTCGTGCAAACGAAGGACAAAGAGAAGGTAGCGGAGCTCAAAAAGTACGCTGCAGTTGGTTGAAAGATAAACCGTTCCAACAGGGACCCATGAACCGAAGCAAGAACATCGACTCTCGCGGCTATGAATGTAAAGAGTAACAGGTGTATTCCACCTCTCGAAGGATCAATGGTACTAAAGCCTCCGAGTCCTTGAGTAGAGCCCAGCACAAAGGACGGCTTTATATTCCAACAGTAAGCAGGGCCCTTAAGGGCCGTTCGACCCTAAAGGGCATACACCTACGCACTTTCATCAGGAAATCATGACGTCTGAATAAGTCTCTTCACAAGCCCTTTGAAGAATTCGAAGGGATTTCGCCATGGTATACGAAGAAGGTTGAGCAAGGACTCCAAGAGCCTTATACATATAGCGGACCGAAAATTTGCTCAAGCAGAAAGAAGACGCGATAGTGTGCACGCCGAGAATAGCAAAAAAAAACAAGGTTGACAAATGTTGTTGCTTTCTTGACTTTCGTTTTGAAGGTTTTTTGAAGAAAAAAAAGAAATCAAATTCACTCGAGATTTTTTTATGCATTTCTAAGATTTATATATTTTCTTATTTTACTAAATGAATTTTTTTGTTCCAACAAAACACCTTCATGCATATAAATATGTGAACCGTATACGAACGTTGAACGTACCAACGTACGTTGAATCCTCGAAGGGATGGACTCAAGAGCCAACCCCTCCCATTCCTCATCCTGTTGCCAAGGGGCGAGCCGAAGTGAAAGCTAAATCGGCTAACAAAAATAACAGGGATGTAGGAGAGATAGCGCAGTTCGATTTTGGAGGACTTCGCCGCTATGAACGAACTCTACGGTTCCTAGATGATGCGAAGTAGAGCGAAGGGCTGGACCACATTGAAGACGTATAGCCATGAGTGACTCTACAAGATATTCCATCCGAATTTTTGTGAAGGCTGCGGGCGATGCAACCATTTTTTCCATCAATTATCGAAGAGCAAAAAATCGATTTACTTTTACTTAATTATAAATACAGGAAAATTTTGATAGGTCTCGTCCGTTGACTAACAAACTTTGGGTTGGGACCGTATGCTCTGTAATGATATTTCTTCATTTTTTTACTAATAACAAAACAGGAAAGGACAGCGAATGGCCTTTTTCCAACTAAAGTAACACCCAAAAACAGTCAAAATACCTGATATGAATTAGAGAATTCGAACCAATACCGTTAGTTTCCAAAAAACTGTCATAAGAAAGAAAAAACTATTTCCCACGTCGTACGTTAAATCCAACTGGATATTATTTCTGTATAAAAAATGTGACAAATAGAAAAGATTTAAAGAGAAAAAATTCCGTAAAATATTGATAAATACTATGAAACGTAAAACTCACAAGTTCCATCGTTCCCAGAGTCGTTTCCAAGACGTTGTTGAGTTCGAAAACCGCAATCGTCCATATAGGCATAAAAGCTAATGCTAGGGTGAGACGCACACGCGTTAAACAGCCCAAAGGCCTACGGGAACTTTCTCAAAAGGGCTTAGCTAGCAGGATACCATAAGTCCTAAGGAAGATAGCCGAAGGACCCCTTCGCATCACGCACGTTTCCTTTCCCTTACGACGAATCCAATGGCCCTACGCACACGCTGTTCGAAATGGTCGATGGTGCGATATTCGGACTAACCCAGAAGCTTTTCAAGCGCTGACGGTGATCGACAAGGATGCGAGCGAAGTTTCATCGAATTCTATATATTCCATGATCCTTTGTTTTCTCCATTGATAAGCAATAACTCAATGTTCATTTTCGTTACGTCGGCACAAAAAATGCTGTGCGATCATTGAATGCAGTAAATTTTTACATACGACGAAGAACCATGGGAATTTCGAAATTGGATAAAAAGGGATGACCTGCATCTCTAATACACTGAAAACAAAATTTTGTTAAAAAAGATGGATATTTTGTTCGATACGTTCGACTATATAAACGTTTTTTTGAACAATCCTAAAAATTCTCTTCGGAAACAAATTTTTGTCTTTTCACTCGTAAATATCGCTGACAATTCCGTTAGAAACCAAATGCATTGCCAAAATCACGAAAATTTTGAAATTATCGAAAAATATTTAGTTTACCGTATTCGTCAAAATATCGACGATTTTTATCAAAATTTCATTCACAGTGTAGCGTTGTAATTTACAAACACATGACTAATTATTTTTTATTCAGATAAAAGTGACTCTTATGGTCGGCATAGATCTTTCCGCCAAGTATACCAGTGGTACGATGTTAGAAGATAAACAATAGCCAGCTTAATGACCATAACGAGGCAGCTATATTTCTGTGCATTACTTGGATTTATTTTTCGAACGCCTGACGTAAAATTTGTTTAATTTATTTTTCTCCACGAACGTGAGACGAAATCTGACGGCGATCCACTCGTGGAAGAAGCTCGTGCTTTGGAGCACGACACGTGGCAGCAACAGGAAAAAGAGGGAAAGAGCCAGAGACAACTTGCCTCCCTGTCATATTCTCCTGATGAAAAAATCAAGTTTGTTTTGTAGAAGTTTTTTTTCCACGCTTTGAATATTATCCCCGGGTGTATGGGTGCAATTAATAATTCTTTTTACGTCCTGTTGAGCATCATTCTTATGCAGTATTATGTGTAGATAGACTTGAATGTTGGGGAACATTCAAGCGCATCGGTGTGCTAAGAGGAATGTTTGAGGCAAACGTCCCTTCGAGGAGCCGACCAGCGTAAAGGGTTGAGACTCCAGACTTACACGTGTCATCGTGATGATCAGGAATACATAGCAGAGGTCGAGGTAAGGGAGGCAGCAACATATTTGGTCGTTTCACCAGGAAACCTCGATGGCCCTTATGCCATTGGACGAAGAACCTGGCTGTCGCAACCTTGGTCCTGAATGTATAAATATATACTGTTCTAGCGTTTATTGTATTTCTATATTTCAGTCCATGAGAGCAAAAAAAAATTGTTTGCCAGCCGCATGGTCAATCGCACGTACGCCGAGAAGTGTTGAACGAATTCCTACAAATTTCTCATAACGAGAAAGCTTATGACGCCTTTCTGAATACAGACATTAAAATGAACGCATAGAAAAAATTAAATACTCATATAAATGTTTATAAAGCCTCGATACTGGCGAAATCGTTGACTAATTTTATCTCTGACACAAATTTTCGCTTGAGAACCAGGCAAACAGTTTTCCAGTCACTTCTTTTTTACCTTCACCCCGTGCTCTTTGTGGGATTCCATTTTCACTAAATTTCCAAAAAACTGACAAATTTTGTTTTCATGTCAAAATCGTGGTTGATGGAAATCAACAGCAGTGCTTGATAGTCCAAGAGAATCTCGTTCCTCTGATTTACATGAATATAACTCAATTAACAAAAAAGATCTGCCCACTCGATTGTTTATACCCAAAAAATATGGAACCAATTTTGATTGAAATTTTACGAAGAAAAAAGTTGTAAACTGAATAACAATCGTCAGTTACAAAATTCTCTCGCGATGTTACTTGTGATCGATCGCCAAATTACAAAAGATCATTTTTCCAAAGAAATATTTTATTTTTTTATTTTTTATTTAACCTAGACAGTATTTTCAATTTTATTCCGTAGCCTTTTTTTCAATTATTTCACGAAAAACCAAATAACAATGAAAATAGTAAGCCCCAGCCTCGAGAATGCCGGCAGACGAGAGCAACTTTTCTCTGGGTCGATTACTCTCTCTCTCTCTCTCTCGCTGAGAAACGAACGTTTGAAGAAGAAGAGTTGTAGCTGAATCGGCGAAGGGTTGCCTGGGGACCTGGTTACATGTAAACAAATGGGGATTCGATAGGGCATCGTCACAGGGTATTATGGCTGCAGTAGAGGGTCTCACAGTGAGAGAAGCCCTCCCCCCTTTCAATGGCCGTGGCGGAGTTCGTGTGGTGAGTCGACACCCCTCGGTATGTTACAGTGTATATATATCGATGGTTTAAGTGCTAAGGTACGAGTTTCCCCCCACGATGGTAGGGGACTCTCCGCTACGCTCTCAGCACCATTCGCCGAAGAGAGATAAAAAGCCAGGAGTTCTCGAGGGAAGAGAAATGAATAGTGCAACAGAGAAACCACAAGCAGTGACCGAAGTGAGATCTTCACTCGATCTCGTATCAGAACCAAGTTTACAAACGTTCTCTTTCAATGATTTCAATTGCATTAATGATTATATTAAAAGTATGCAACCTCCAAGTGTTTCCATGGTCCTGCATACTTAGAAAATTCATGGGACACAAATTTCTCCTCATCTTACACTTACCGGATCGATAAAATTATCGCACGAATGAAGCCAAGCCGAAATGTTAATCCAGTCTGAGAAAAATTCGAAATAATGCAATTTAAAAAAAATCAAGTTCCTTATATTCATTGTCTGTATCGTAGAAATAATTTTTCCCACCGGAAACGTAGTAAAAGCTTGAGTGATCTTAGTTACGGAGCCTATCAGACCAGAGATTGACGTTGAACGTACGATGGAGCTAAATCGACAGCAATTAACTAGTCGCGTCTCAAATTTCCCGTAATCTGCAATAAATCGATTCGGTCGTCGTAAGCGAGATGGGCCGGCAGGTAATCCTGAGACGGCGAGGTTTATTTCTATCATTCATATTAAAATTACGTCGAGTATACTCCGGCAACGTGATCGCCTGTCCCATCAATTTCACGAGCAATAAAATTTAAGTTTTTTTTCTTAATTAGAACTCTACCGATCGCGATCAACCATAAAGCTTGAAAAATGCAGGATCGGAAATTCATACGTATTGGGGATTTAACATTAGAGTGTGAAAATTAAAATGCGTGTGAAACGTTTAGGAACGTACCGAACAGCGCCTACACGAGGAATATACTGGTATATAACGTACAGAGAAGTGTCGACGGTGCGATACAAGCTGTATGAAGACACGCGTACACATATCTGTAGTAACCACGAAACAACACAACCACGTCGTGAATATCAAGGATTCAGGAAGGCATAGGAGCAACAGCAGGGATGCTGTTGTACATTAGCTCTTGTGGAGCTTCAATGCGACGAATGAAGGGGGCGAATTGAATTGTGTGTATTCACGACCACGGAGAGCGAATAATCCACGTCGAAGCAACTTTGTTCCTCGGGACAGTAACGAAGGAGATTTCAGGAAAATTATTTCAGTAATCTCATAATAATCGCAACTCGAATAACAAGTCGTTCCCCGTCGTGGATGATAAATAAATAAGATGCAAAAATTCGAAATTGATTATTTAAAATAACATAATACAATCCCGAGAGCATGTTCAAACGTTCGAAATAAGACTCTGTAGTTATTTCACTGAAGACAAAATTTTGTTGAAAAAGATGGATATTTTGCTCGATACGTTCGACTCAACGTTTTTTTTCTAATAATCCTAAAAATTGTTTCAATGCGGCAAGAAATATTTTAGGAAGTCTCTTCGGTGTCAAATTTTAGTCGTTCCACTCGTAAATTTCGCTGACAATTCCGTTAGAAACCAAATATACTGCCAAAATAACGAAAATTTTGAAATTGTAAAAAAATATTTAGTTTACCGTATTCAACAAAATATCGACGATTTTTAACAAAATTTCATTCCCAGTGTTATTTCGTACCATCGTAAACAATGGTTGATCATAATTTAATTAATTAAATAAATATTGTTTCAATTTTAGGCCGAGAAATGTCTCGGCTGACGCATTTGTGAAATGGTCGAATCGTGCCTTGCGTTTATTTAGTTTTTTTTCGCTCATTTTACGTGAGGAGAAGTTCTGGAGTCGGGGACCTTTTCACAGAAAATCCACCGATAGATATATACCAGTGAGAAATTTTTAGGGGTGCAAAGTATTAGGGATACATAGATTTGTTGGAGCTTATATTGACGACGAACAGTTCATGTTGGATATATGTATGTTGATGTGAACATGTGGACGGTGTACATGGTGCATATGTTGGTGTAGGAACAACCTATTGTATGTACGAGGGATGCTGACCTTACAAAAGGTAGTCCTCGGAGTCGAGGCCCTCCCCTTGCGCTATTACACTCGGCTGGGCTTGCTCTACTTCCTCTTTGAGGAATTCATTGTATTCCTAACACATGGTGCTCACAAACGAGGGAACTATATAGGTTAACATAAACGCACAAAAACATGTGCATCTAGGAGCGGGTTTCGTGCGTTTTGGCTGGTCAACGTCAAATCGAATCAATTCAGAATAAAAAAAAATTTATATTTTGACAGCTTCCGGTTTGACCGTGAGTAGCTTTTTTTCGAAAATTCGTCTATTAGGTATTAATGATCAAACTTATTCCTAGATAACATGAAAAAGTGTTGACTATGATAATCAATAAAATGAGATCGTCCCGAGCCTTTTTGCATGCTTTTTCGTAGTCTCTGCAGAGAGTTTGAAAAATACACTGCGGGGTTTTATTATTCAGATAGCCAACGAATGAATAAATATTCATGTCTCTTTGGCTAGTCGAAAAAGTGTAGACAATATCGACGAAAGATATTCGTCGGTTGTAGAAAACGGTTTACGAGAAAAACCTTGAAAACCTGTCAATCAAACTTTCATTGTTTTTTTATTTAAAATTTTTTTTTCTTTAAATAGGAATGGCTCGGTATCTTTGAGTTTTGTGCTCAACAAAATGAGAAACATGAGATGAAAGAAAATAATTGTGAGAAACTGCAAAGCCAAGAGCAGGTAACGAGCAATCTGTCGAGCAATCTCTTTCTAGGAATAATGGCGTCCAAGAGAGTATTGAAGCCACAAAAAAGCGTCGGCGCGATCTTCATTCAGGGGCGACGTCCGCACATAAATGTACGTTTCGCATCATTGCTGGAAATGATAAATCGGGTACGATATCCCCTTGAACCCTCACCCCTTGCCTCCCGCGCCGAAGCGTCTCGACGAGATAACCAACAACTACATAATCTTCTTTACATCTGACCAAGCAATGGCTCACGTTCCACACGAGTTCATATGTATTTGTATACATATATATTTGTATATAACTACTATCTCGTTTTCTCATCTAAAGTGTTGGAAAGAACAACGGCGGGTCCTACAGAAAGAGGATCAACAGTTAAGGGGGTAAAACTCGACAAGGCATCCCGTTTTTACACCAAAAGTATAATGGTGAGGCTCGTCTTCGAATTATACTGACAGAAGGACTTGAAAGTGTTTTTTTGGGTAGTAAAATTTTGTCACTCGGCCTGCAAGGTTGTTGTGGCTCTCACCAGAGCCTGAAAACAGTCCTTACTTACTCTTCGCAACCACTGCACTTTTATTTTCAAAATCGATCTGCAAACTCGACGATTTCTTATTTTTACTTCGTATTTTGTGATTCCTCATTATCAGGCAATTAGGCCAATTGGAAATAACTGATTATTTTCCCTGTTCTAGTGCATCCACGGAACTAACATTTTCCACGCTTAGCTGTACCATTTTTATTTTATTTCTATGGAACACTATACAGGAGCACAAATACCGTATTTCGTTTCCAATAGTGCCAAGAATCGTGTGAGTGCCAGATCCGCGTTCTCGTTATTTATTTCTTGACGGGAACGAGAATAAGACTCTGCTCTTCACAATCGGACCGTTATTATCTCGAGACAGACTTGCGTCAATCGATTTTTCCTAGTGACTTCTCGCTCTCTTCGTCCTATGTTATTCCGCGACTCGACGGACAACACCAGTTGAGATTGAAGATTCTGTGAGCGCAGGCGTTTCTCGAATGTTCGAGACACCGGAAAATCGATTTTTTTCAAAACAATTTTCATATTGATGCGTTACGAAAAAAATCATCGACGAGAAGAAATTGATAAAAATTCATCATCATCGAAACATTTAGTGAAAGTCGGTTAAACTTTTTCATACAACTGTGTGCGTGTGTATATTGGTGATACGCAATTACCATTTGTGACAATGTAAATCATAAAAGTGCAGAACGATTTTATGAGAAATTAAACGTTTTATTATTTTATTTATAATTGAAATGATTCTCATCGATCTACCAAAATATCGAAAATAAGAACGAATTTTTCAATATTTTTTAACTATTCCCATTAAACAGTTGTGCGACACATTTTTATGCATTCCCACAATTTTGACTGAGCTAAATCGTAATAATCATGATGTTTTTAAACGACACGATAATGGTGTTAATGTACACCGCAAATATGATGGCAACTCTGCCTAATGATACCGATACTCAAAAGGGTGCCAGTGTAGAGATCAAACGTCAGAATGTCACGACCACGACCTTGTCACCGGAAGAAGAGGAAAACAAGTTTGATTTCGAAGATGGTAAGAATATCGAAAGTTCATTTTGAAATAATTCATTAACAGCGTCCAGCAGGATGTTGATATTACTTGATGATATTGTTTGTTGCACCATCAATCGTTGTATGCAGAATTCTACACACGTGCGACCCCCACAGATATTTTTAGGATATAAATCTGTAATTTTTCGTTTGATTAATATTTACAAAATCCTTTTGCAAAAAAAAAAATGTTGGGACACTTTTTACGTATTCCTGGTTCGATTTTTGTATCAACTCTTAAAATTTAACACTTTTTCAACTGCTCGACTAAAAGTGGCATGTTTCATTGAAAAATCAAGCGATGTACTAAACTGCAGAGATTTTTCCGAAAATTTGATTTTTTTTGTTGCTGAAAACCAATAAAATGATATCGGTAATTTGGAGAAACTAATGAACCCTTCGTATTTCACTGGATGCTCGGGAGAAAAATCTTATTAATTTTCGTTGTACTTGGATGCCGAAGTTGGGGCCGATACTTGGCGATCTTAGTCAAAACATTGAGAAATATTCTTGATTTAACGCGTCCAGTTGTCAATAAGATGTTTTCAATTATTTGATTCTCATTGACGTCATACAACGTCTGCGAAACGAATGCAGGGATGAACGAAAAAAATGCAAGCTGGAGATTGGAAACATGCAAAAGTTACGAATGGGAGAAAGTTTCCGAGGAAAGCCATAAATCTGGAGAGAGAAAATACGCCAAGTCTGCTAAATGACAAATATTATCGCAGGATGGCGAGCCTACCCAGCGTCATTGATAACCCTATACGAGAATATTGTGACAGTGGGGCAGTGTATCGATAAAAATATATTACCCACATGGCGATATAGTCGAGACGATAAACGAGTATCCGTGATCATAACTTTCGACGCTTTGACACGAGAGAATTTACGAAATTGTGATGATTCTTTATATGACGTGACACATGTGCGTATTTACTCCAATCGAGTTCTCTTGTCAAGTGAAATGTTTTCGCTATCGATGAAGAAAATAATGAGCCAAAGTCTAATTAACCAACAATATTGTTTCAATTTTATGTTGCGTAGTATTTCTAGTACGCAAAAAACATTTCATAAGCTTCGTCCAATTATTGAAAAATGAAATTCTTTCCTAAATTCTTTTCAATGCTCCTGATATCATGGAAAAAACGTTGGTTCTTCGAAATTGAGCATCGATATGATTACAGATCGTTAATTCCATGCTATTCAAATTTGCTGTTGAGTAACTCGTTATAACGAATATTTTACCCTTGACCCATATGTCTTTAACGATCATGTAAAAAAAAGAAGAAAAATGCTCAGCATGCACATATTTTTTGCTTTCTTACTGCAACGGCGTCTCGATTTTATCAAAGGTCACGTTTCTGGCTGTACCCTTGAACCCACGGGCCCTGTTAGATATCATTTTTTTATATCCCATATGAGTAGACACGTGGGATCGTTTAGACAATCAAAAACCGTCAAATTTATCATTTCCTTATCACGAGACATAAAAATTGTAGTCAAAATAACATTTTGAAAAACTATTACGCATTCGATTGAATTTTGGTCGAGCACGCGCAGACATCCAAATATATTAGCAAGATTATCGCGATTTTCTCATCTTTTTACATATTATTTTTTTGTTAATCCATAAATAACGGTTTTAGCGAAGACCAGGGATTCGATACAATTTTTTTTCAATTTTTAGCATTCGGCACAATGAAGAGTCGTTAGAATATGCAGGGAGAAAAATTTCAGTTGAAATTACTGAGACTCCAAGTCAATATTCAATTCGAAATATTTTACGAAGCCATTCGGTTGACTGAATTCTTTTTCTCATCAGTTTACTGCTCAGGGTCCTAAAAAGCCTTTCTTTCTAAATTTTTCTTCCAAATCTAAGAATGTTTGATTCAATCTCACGATGCAGAATGGTACATGTGGCGATGCTACCGACCCTACGGTTGTTTCTACATCGGCGCTCCGTGGTCAGGTGAAAATCGACCGGTTTCGACATTTCCGGGTCGACCGGATGCCGTGGATCCTCATTACATGCTGTACACACGAACTCATTCCGAAGAGCCCCACGAGCTGTTAATAGACGATTTCGACAGCATAAGAAAATCGCCTTTGAAAAACAATACGAATCTGTACTTTATTGTTCACGGATACCTGGACAACGGTGACAAGACCTGGATTCTTGTGAGTTTTCTAAAAGTCTTAATTAGGAAATTATGAGTGCATTCATTTCCAGGAATTATGATGCCATTATAAGGATGCAAAATGAATTGATAGTTTATTTAAAGGAAACATTATTTTTAGAGAACCAAGCGAGAGTTGTTGATCAGAGAGGACTGCAACGTCGTTGTGGTGAACTGGATCGGTGGGGCTGGACCACCATATCCACAAGCAGTTGCGAATACGAGATTAGTAGGTGCGATGACCGCAAGAATGGCCATGCAACTAATTGAAATAGGTGGAGTTTCGACATCGAGAATCCACGCTATTGGACATAGTCTGGGTGCTCATACTTGTGGCTACATAGGCTATCATCTTCGGAGCCAGTACGGGTATACATTGAGCCGCATTACAGGTAACAATCGTTTCAAAGTTTCGTTCTTATCGATAACTATACGAAAAACCGATCGCCAAACTGATTATACGAATACTTGACGCAAAATGATGTGATTCTCATAAAAATGGTAAAAACTTCAACTTTAAAAAACTCAGAGTGTAGATACCCAAGGAATTACCAAAATTTCTTCCTTCATAATTTTCCCAATGGGCCCTGCAAGGAGCTACGTTCAGTTTTCGAATTTTTCGATAATCGAACGAGCAGAGCCCTCGCTCTCTCATGTCTGTCGTGGAAGGTTCCAAAGAACGAGAGACTAGAGCGAGTGACGAATCGGATCGTTATGGGCGAGCTATCGATCCCATCGAGAAATACCAGGATAACAGAAGGAATGTTGGGAAAAAATTCTGTTGGAAGCCAACGTTGTGTCGCGAGAGGCGAGACCCCATTCGCTCCAGCCATTCATTAGCTTCGATTATTTTTATGAGACTTTTATGTCTGCCCACTCTGCACGCAAGGAAAAAACATGATGGATGCCAAAACAGCACATTCGTGTATTTTCAAAGTTATTAGATTGTTTATAACATTAAGTGAATATTGGAGGAAAATGAATTGTTTGTCGAGAGTGTAACGATCAGTCGATAAACTATGACCGCGAAAAATTATCAAGCGCTCCGTCAATTGACAATCAACGACTATGGTGGCCATCTCTGCGTCGGTAACATCAAAAGTCCAAGAAGTACCGAACGATATAGAAGCCAAAGGGGAGATCGTCGAGCCAAAAAGGAAGGGATTCGTTATTGTTCCGTGACGAGATCACCATGAATAATGGATGGTCCTAAGGATCCGTGGGGCGACTGAGCACCACGCCCTCAGACCCGCCCGGAAATAAGACCATGGTAAACAGCTGGAATAAGAGAGCAGAGGATGCCAAGAAGTTGCAAAAGAAATTGTGTATTTCGTTCAGGACCGCCCTCTGAAAACCCTGCCAAGATTTCCAAAGTTTAAGAATCATTAGAAAACAATGAATGTCTTATCTTGGACAATTTCAATAATTGGAGTGGCATGAACTAATTAATAAGTAACAAATTAATGTAAAAAGTCATCTGAATTCCAAGACTTTTTGAAATGACGACTAAACAAGATTCGAAAGCCCCCGTGATGATACAATTGATAAAATTCGTATAATTGCAAAAATTGCCGGATTCGTTAGTTAATACCTACACCATTTTTTTATTTTTTTCAGGACTCGATCCGGCCGAGCCGCATTTCAGCAATACTTCACCGATGGTTAGACTCGATCCTACAGATGCAGAATTTGTAACTGCAATTCACACGGATTCCAGTCCATTTATGAGCGGTGGTTTGGGTATCAGTCAACCGGTTGGACATATCGATTTTTATCCCAACGGAGGACGCAATCAACCCGGATGTAATCATGGCGTTTTGAACTCAATAACTTTGGAACGTGGCAGTTTTTTTCGTGGTAATTATTCACGGTGTTGATTGAGTCTAATCAAGTGAATGAGTTTTGACGTGTGATTTTTTTTCTCATCCATAAAAATATTACATTTTCTACATTTTTTTGGAGTTAACAGGAATAAAAAGATTCCTTGGTTGTAATCACATCCGAAGTTACGATTACTTTATCGAAAGTATAAATACGGTGTGTCCTTTTCTCGCTGTACCATGTTCGTCCTGGACACGTTTCCTCGAGGGCGATTGCTTCGACTGTCTTAATCAGTATTGTCCCCGATTTGGATTTGATGCTCAGCCTGGAAACTATCATGCATCGGTATATTTGCTTACGGCATCGGAAAAACCTTTTTGCAGTAAGTTGAAAAAAAACGTTCATTTTTATCATGAAATCGGGGACCACGAGACCGATTTCGGTGTGAATATTGCTCGGAGAACCGGCCAGTAATCAGAAGAAAAGTAAATAATTGAAAAATCGACGCCCAAGGAAAAGAAAACATTCACTAAGAATTATCGCTTGTTCGAGAGACTATTACTCAATATATTTCTGGTCTATTCCATTTTAGAGGGCCACTATCGAATCAGAATAAACATTTCAAAAACCGACGAGAGTGTCGTCCACGGTGGCGAAGTCGGATTGTTTGTGATTCGAGTTGTTGGAAAAAATGGTAAAACAACTGAAAGAATGCCGTTGAGCACAAACTCGGAATATTATGAGCCCGGAACGACTCATACTTTCGTATTGCCCGGCGACGTCGTGGGAATACCCGAAGCTGTTGAAATCACATGGGAATATCAAACTTCGGTGTTCAATCCTCTGACCTGGAGACTGCTCCATACACCGAGAACATATATCGACTCATTAACGATCGATAGCCTTGAATCTGGGCACGGGTGAGTTTCCTAAATTGAAAAATGCCCAAAAACTCAATGAAAAATTACAATGACAGAAGTTGTGATATTGACGAGCTCCTTTGGAACGTGGTGAATCGGAACATTCGAAAAACAACCATTTGGAAAAAGTTTCCAAATAGTTGCAGTAGCAGATGTGAAATTAGCGATCAAGACAATAATCAAGATCAAGATCAAGTTTTATTCGGATATTCGCCTCGAATCACGAGACACAATAACGATAGAATATTTTTCACAAAGCATGGCATTTGGACGAAAATGTCAATAACCTTTGCCATGACTATATATGTTACGTTTTTTTTTCAGAATAACCGTATGCACTGACGAAACGAGGGCTTTGATTGCAAATGAGCCAAGAACATTGACCACGGACAACTGTCAACACATCGACACAAATATTGTCCATACGTGAAATAAAATTAATGATAAAAATATGTGTCAAAAAATCTAGCGAAGAAAGGGAGTGATTAAAAAAACGAACAATGCAAATTATCTGGTAAAAAATTATTGTAAACAGCAAAGAAATAAAAATGTTTACTATTTTTTTAGAATATTTAAGCGAAACATGCTCGAAGATGATTTCTTCCCAATCCTCGAAACATCCATCGACGTTTAAATCCCACGAAAGACTTAAGACGTTGCGGAAATTCCTCGAGCAGCAAAAGAACGAAGCGGAAAACGTATCTATCGATCAGAATTATTGTGAAGTATTGAAAGGAGAAGTGGCACGAGCCTTGCTGGCGTGTATTCTGAAATACTCCAATACGGCATTTCCGTGACGTCAAAATTGTTTGGAATCGCTCCCACGCAGGAACGGCTTCAGTAGAACTTTGGAATATGAGGAGCAATTTCTTATTATTGCGTGCCTTGCCATGGATAGTTGTTTAATATAAAAATTAACGACAGTGCACGCAATTTGAAAAAAAAACGAAAAAATTCCAATCTGATAGAAAATATCATTTGAATAAATTCCAAAAACCAGAAGAGTTACATTCCATCCTGAATATTCGAATAAACTATAAGCGATGCCTGGCGTTGCTAAGGCTTTACAGATTTTCCACACGTCAAACTGCACCGAGCGATACGATTGCTTGTGGATGAGTGATTAGTCATCCAATCCTCGTAAAGATATTTTTTTTCGAAGCAACTGAAGACAGCTCGGATGCTCTGACGAAATAAAAAATGCGTGCAAGATGTCGAAAAAAACAAACAGAAAAAAAACGTTACAACCGGAAAAAATTAAGTTCTTACGATAAATTATTACTTCTCGAAATGCCGATTTATTTTGCTCCTATTAATATAATTAATGCAATCGAATGGGTTTCGAGCCGCGGGCACAGCCGGGATTGTAAATATAAACATGTATAGTAATGCATCAAGCGCAATTCACCGGTTAACTCACCATCGGGTAAATACAGAGCAAGCGCGAATTGCCTTTGCACTCAGTCAGTCAGGCACCGGCGTTCCTGCACCGCGGATCTCAAAACAGTTGCTCCCGGTCTCTCGTATCGTAATATCGAACAAGTTCACTATATTCTTTATAGTACATACAAAAATATATAACACAATATCCACATATACATATATAAAACGCTATGTATATGTGTATACATAGGCATGTATATATATTTGTTTATATGGCTATATAGATGTATATAGGAGCATGTATATATGTATGAATAAAAAGGTATACGTCTATATATATAAGAGTGTGTAGTATATACAGACAAAACCGTTACCTGTCGCGTTACTTTCACACGACGAGAACTAGGCCTTCGAAGAGACATCAAGCGCGATGTACAACTCTCGACTGGATCGCCAGGAGACTTATAACTAAAATCTATAACGGTGAAACACTCCGAACATTTGTTCTTTTGTACTCGTTCCTTACAATGCATCAGGATTTATCTCAACGGTTTCAATCAGTGCGTGCTTCGCTCCAAATTGTTTCGACGGAAAAACTACGGAAACGATGCTAATTTTATCGATTGAATTTATCGATTCCAAATGACCTTTATTTCATAGTAATAATAATAATATTTATAGTAACAAATAAAGCTTCGTAGCTGCTGTGAATGAATTTGTTCAGAGACGATAATAGTGTTGTACGAATTGCTATTTAAATTTATACGGTAGAGTGTGTTCCATCGCCGCCCATACAACGAAAGCGGAAAGACACGTGGAATAGCGAATTGATGAAAGCGAAAGAGAAACATGCGAAAGCGGCTCTGACATGAAAGAGTTGCCTTGAAGAAAAGTAAGTTGCTTCTATTTTTTTTTATTCTCTTGAAATTGTGCACGTTGGTTTATGAATTTTTTTTTTTCGTCTAATGGCTCGATCTTTTCATCGGAATTTATGAAGATGATTCGTAACGATGACACGTTCGTTGACAATGCAGTTGACGAGTAATTTTTCACCGACCGTTCGGAACTCATTTAATTTCGATCTTTTTTTCGAAGGTGAAATCTCAGTGCAAGTAACGTCTCGTGGTAAGCTACACATAAAATAGAGATATGATCCCGTTCAAGACTTGATTGAGTACCTAAATGGTTGACTATAAATCATCCATCGAGAAGCGTCTGCTTAGCTATCGTAATCTTTCATCCAGGCACAGGTATGCACGCATACTTGGACACTATAAGAATTAAATTACTACGAAAGAGCATATGTGGCCTGACGACTCGTGTTCTCATGTGTCCACTTTATCTCGTCAATCAAAATTTGATTAATGTGCCACCATTTAATTCCGAGTAAAAGTTCATTATCGGCGAAGGATGGAAATAGAGATTGGAAGAATAAACATTTTTGGGCGAGGACTGCAACAGGAAAAAAGGAAAAATCATTTCTATGCAACAAAATACAGATCATTGTTTTTTTTCTAATCGTGAAATCGTTCAAAGGCAGTAAATGGTTGAACATTGTTGTGAACAATGTTGAAGCGCAAATTTTTGAGAATAATTGATGAAAATAATATGGTAATTGATCACGATCCATAATTATGAAGTTTACGGATTCATGCAACTACTGAATTAACTATAGGTGAAAAATTTTGGAGTCATATTTAGCTGGGGACTCAGAAGCCCCTTTGAAGAACTCTCTTGTGTCCGAGCGTAAGCTGCTTTTTCCGTTTACAAGTGCACACGTACCGGCAGTTGCGAGAGGACGTAGAAATTCCTTAGTTATTCTCGCACACATGAGAAATTCTTGTTGCAAATATACGCCAGCGTATATACGTATCTCGTACCACTTAGGCAGGAGGGATTGTAAAGTGAGGGTCAGCGAGGAGGTGAGAGAGAAAAGGAGAGAGAGAGAGAGAGAGTAAAAAGTATGAGAAGGCGAATGCGCGCTTTCTCCACACGACTAGAACGTTGCCTCAGGTCTAAAAAGATCGGCGCGGCTAATCACACGCTATATCCTATGTAGATAAATTTTGCAACTAGCAGATGCGTATGAACTACAACTTTTTTCATTTATATAAATCGAGCTAGCCCCTCCTTGCGATGGTTCAATTAAAAACGATTCGAAACATTTCTGTCGAATGGTTCGGTGGGCCCGAGCACGATGTAAGCAATTTCAGTAATCAGCATTCTCATTATTGTAACTTCTGATCCGTTTTTTTCAAAAACAGTAATCTCCCAGCACTAATTTTGGGGGAAATCGGACATTCGACTTCGTTACATAATTATACGAAAAAAAAAAAATGAAAAATGTTTGTAGTTTCAGGAAATGAGATAATAAGAAAAAAACTGTGCGTCATTTAAAAAAGTGAATAAATTCACAGGATTTCTCATCAGTCCTATTAACGTTGTTGTAAAAACGATGAGACGTTTTTTTTCGTTAGTATTGACAGGATTTTTCTCGATACCGTGTTTCACATGCAATCAAGAAAATCGTTTTGCTACGATCAAATGCAGCCACAAGGAAATGGATAGTGTAAATCATGTATGCAGGAGAGGAGGATATAATAAAGGAAATTGCATGGGAAAAGCATCGGAAATCGAGGCTCATACGTGCGATGATGACGATTTAGCTTTCGTGCGGTGCATGCTGCATCTGCAACGAAGCTTAGGATGCATTGATCGTTCGCGACACGATGCCATATGCACGATCTTTCGTGCAGGTATATACGTCAGCGCAGGTCCGCGAGAGTAGCGTTTTTCGCCGCGGTTTGTCGGATCCGAGCACTTGGCTGCACTTCCGCGTCCGGTTTTCTGCGGCGTTTCACACGGCTAGTCCACTGCGCATTAAAGTTATAAAATATAGCATGCCGTTAGAAGGTAAACGAGGTGCACGATTTGTACTGGAGGCTTTAGTGGCATTTCGGACCACGCAGGCATACCCTCGCAACGCGATGCGGTTTCTTATCTGCAAAATTCACTTTTTTTAATGATGTCACGGAAGAGAGTAATTATTAATTATCTGTGGCGCGATGCCACTAATTACACCGTGAGTTCATTTTGTTTATTCTCGTCACAACTAATTCCAGGCAAATTTCGTCACAGTTTTTATTTCGCACGAATGTGAAGGTTGATGTTGAAATTAATTGTTATTTAACATAAACGACTCTGTAACCACTGCACTACAATTTTTAATATCAACATTAATTTCAAATTTATCATTTTTTAATTCCCAACTCTCTGCTCGGAATTGCATAGCTGAATAGATTGATTGATCCGAAAAGAAAGTAAATGGACCTACTTCCTCGTTATAATCTCATCGTTCAACGGACGAATCATATGACTGACAATCACAAAAAGTCGCAGTACATGAGCATACACATCGAAAGTGCAATTAGCAATTTCTTCGTAATGACACGGATTCGTTTTATTACGTAAGTTAAGCTTTCGGCTTACTGAATATATCAAAAGACTCGTCAATATAGTCTCCTGACGACACGTTATGTTACAGGAACTTTCTTACCGTAAACGCGCAACGCATCAGTACCCATCTCATACGAGAAGTCTAATTACATACTTCCCAGCAGGAAATAAACTTTACAAGAAATGACAATGCCACGCTCGAAATTCAAACAGTTACTTTTTTTTCTGTTAATAACACAACCTGTTTTATTGCGATGCTTAGAGTATTGAGTAATAGCCAACGCACCATTTCGAACCTGCCACCAAAAGCTTACAAACCGAACATACAGTAATTCATAAGTAAACAGTTTCCGAAAACGCAGCCGCAAAAAGTGGAAACGTAAGTCCTCAAAAATGCATTTCGATTTAGAAATCCATCAAAATGATTACGCGAAATAATTCGTATTTCCATTCCGTGTAACTTTTAGGATTTCGTGCAGATAATTTATTAAGCGAAATAGAAAGCAGCGAGAAATTTTGGTTTCCTTAAAATCCGTCGTGCTCGACGTTTTTAACTTTTCGCTGCTGGGGTTGAAATTGTATTTAGATAATTGGCATCCTTGACCATAATACCGAAGGGTTCCATCATATTAGCCGCGGGACCGGCTTTCACATCGTTATTTAAAGTATGTCGGTCAGTTTAAAGACCACCGCACGACGTTGAGAGCTGTCAACAACTTTTTTGTCTCTTGTCTTTCTCTGACGCGTAGTACAGATTGAAATTACCCCGTCCACGTGAACAGCTCGTATACACACCTCGAATGCATGTATACATTTTTCTTCGTGTATCTCCGATAAATACACACTTTTAAATGATTTATGCATTTGAATGGAGTTTAATCAGTGGAAGTATATGACGACCTTAATTGCATTAATTATGGTGGTGCACGAAAAATTCTATTAAACATTTCATTCAATTTTATAAAGTGCGAAATATCTAAACAACTATTTTTACCAAAGTAATTAAAAGAAGCTCGCATTCTCCAATGTTTTATGTTGGACCTGGTTGAAATTTTATCAATTCACAAATACTGGAATCGATGCTTGAAAAAAAAAAATTTTCGTTATTTTCCTATGCAAGTCAGTAGCCTGATCAATGTTGGGAAATTTTTATACATTACGAAATATATACTGTGAAAAAAACGTCGCGAATGGTTCGGCCATGTTGGAAATATTGAGAAGAAATAATTTCTAAAAATAATATCATCCGGAGAAATGGATAAAAGAATCGTTTTAAAGCTACTGAATTTTTCTTGCCTCCGTTTGTTGAATTTCGCAACGACATCATTTCACGAAATTGTATTTCTTTGGGTAAACTTCCTGGACGTGATTATTACGTATGAATTGTTTTCATTACATAATTCATAACGATCGAATGAAGGAAACAAATAACTGTGTTTTGTTACGTAATACTAAGCTGCAAATTACTTCCTCTGTGGTTCCGGAATCACAAGTATAGTTCCTAGCCTAATATTAAACATTCATGAAAGAAAACACCATAATGGCATTTCTCGGGTCGTTGAAAAGTCGGCTGAAGAAATTCGTTGTTTCTCTTATGTTTCCTCATTCCTTTTTTAGAGAGTCAGTTATTCGTACGAAATCTATCGGAGCAATCGGGAATTAGCGAAATTTACAAACACATGATTGTATCTGAACACTGCTCCAGTGAACGAAGTGGTACGAATAGTTTTTCACAGATCCACTGGCTTGGAATTTCACAAACTGTTCGAAAAGCCACTTAACTCGTGAGGAGTACAAAAAAATGAAGCCGATACATAAAAATCGCTTAGAAATTTTGCTCAAACTTCCAAAGTCGTCGATGAAAATGTGGCGTTTCGGAATTTCGGATCCATCGGTCGATGATTGGAAAAATCTGTAGCTGCGTTGATTTTTGCATTGAAATGTGCACACAACGGTCGTGCAAAATTCCACTCAATAATATACGAAGCAGCTATTTTTCTTTCAGTGGAATTAAAAATCGAAAGCTGAATATCGTGTTCACAATATGAAATTGTATGCAAAGTGAAATTTATCAGACGTTGTGCGCGACTGCGGCCGAATGCTCGTAGGCAAGCAAACGACAAAGTGGTAAAATTGTGCAATTCACTAGTGGTTCTGGTTCTCGGGATGAAAATACGAGAGAAAGGTTTGTGTGTATTACGTAATCGTAAATAAAGATGCCTCATTCGCCACATCTCGGTCACTCGCAATTCTCTCTCTTTTCTCGGCTTGCTTTACCTCACAAGCTCCTTTCATGAACTTTTATTTTCTTTTTTCTTTCGATCGACAAGACGAGAATTCTTGACATGGTAAGAAAGTGAACGAGCAGATCGCGAACAGGTTTGCTTCAGCGATCCCACCATTCTCGTCATCGAATGTGTACGAGACGATGACTCACTGTTACGCTTTTTTTCTTCCTTTATTCTCTGTACCACAACATCGTCGTACCTCAACCTCTTGCAACGCAAGGACGCTCGAGGACGCACGATGAAAGTGTTTCGTAAGCCAGAAATATTCAAAAACTCAAGAATGCAACAACTTTTTCAAAATCATTGGCTCACTTCCTGCGGCCAATATTTGGAAAACTCCTCCAACAAGGCTTGCGTAACTGTCTCATTCCCCTCGAAACTTGTCGCGTTTGCAAAACTTTGCACAACTTTTTTTTTATATATCTATGAAAAATATAGAATTTTTATTCACAGGAATTATTTATCTAATGTTTCTGCAGATTTGTCATTTCGAACGACTATTTCGAAACAGATAAGCGGGTTTGTCGATTCCACGTGACCTTTGGGCATTGATAAATGATTTGAAAAAAAAAAAAAAAACGAAAAATAATAGTTTTTCGATGGCACAAATTCCAAAAAATGAAAAAATAATCAAATCGTGTACTGCTCCACAATGAAAATAAATTATAAACGAAACTATAAACCTCCGGAATTTAATTTTTTTGCAAACACAAAACATTGCACAAAATTTGACGATTTTTCTGTCAAAACTTTTCTCATGGCAATTTGTAATCTGAATGAATGAGCTGATCCAAGTTCCCAAACCTTAAAAGTCAAGATTTGTAATCAGCGCTAATTGGAACAAGAAACAATATTAATGGCTCAGAGCTGGATAGAATCTTCGATGTATAGAGCAGGTTGGGCGGCAGGGAAACTTCGATTATTCGATTATTGAGAATCCAATCATAGAGCGCGATTAACGAACGATTAATAAAAAAGTTAGTCAATGGCTCAAAGTGTAAAATGAAGGAATACACGCGCGGGCAAAAGTGCAGGGGTATATCGGGTGAGTGAGAATTTGCGGTAGCCTCAGTAGTGCATCTCTAACTTCCTGTACAATTAGTCACGGCAATGTAACGTCATGCTGAAGGCATTAATACATGTAGAAATAATACCATGATGGAGCTCTATGTAGAATATACATTGTTCTTACAAACTCGCATTAGCAAAGGTGCTGAGCAGATATGTATAGATACCTAATACATATCTGGACGAAATATAAATATATATGTACTGTGTGTCTGAGAATAGGAAAGAACTTGGCAGACCGCGACCACGAGCCACCGGAGCATGGAATCAAGAAATTCCTCGTTTGTTTGCATACACGAAATGTTGCACTTGTAGTAAAAAAAAAAAATGTTGCAAAACTTCGTGCATATAATACGGAAGCAGAAAAAACTCCTATACATAAGAAATGACAACGACCGTTGAATAGACTTCGAGTGTACCTAAGAGACAATGGTTCTTATCGAACACGTTTGCGTGCATGGAGAGAAACGTTGATTCGTTTATTTCGAGAAAAGCGATAAAGTGTTGCATAAAAATTGTGGAATCTTGTGCCAATTCTGTTTGAAATCAGTGCAATTTTTTGTCTACCGTTTCGTAAAAATTGTTCACCTGCGAAATCGGTTTTTGCGTCGAAATGTAGTTACAGAAAGATTTTCACTGAAATTTATAACTGCACGTGAATAACGACTATGTGGAGTTGGAGTATTTGAATCCTGAGCAATTCTCTTCCTCTTTCGTTTAATATCAATGACACTAGTGCATGGATTAGTTAACGAAAAAGCTATTCAAATATTTTGTTTGTTTATTTAGCAGAAAAGTGAGCACTCCGGAGAGCGTTAATTGCATTAATAACCCCACCCCGCTCCCTCCCTCGCTCGCCATGCACTGACCTCCCAACTCTCGAGAGCCTTAAGGAATCCTCAGCGAGTTCGATAAACATATCTCCGGTACGCGGGCTTAAAGTCACTTTCCCCTCCGTTCGTTCCGCAGCAAAGACTTTCTTCGCTCGCGCGCACATTCGCGGAGGTAGCCCCGTTAGAGCGGCAAATGATGGCGAGCGCTGAGCAATCGAAGAGCGTATGTGCGATGATTCGAAAAATGGCGCACGCGCGACCAAAGGAAAGGGAAAGTAATGCCCTGCGTATTCTTGAGTGCTCATATGCACTTATGTGTGTCTGTCCAAATCTTTAGCTTTAATAGCCTCGTATTACGCACACTCGCACACGGATAATTAACGTGGAATAACGTTGTTGGTATGTGAAAAAAGTCGTCCATAGTAAACACATATATATATATGAAAAGAAATTTTACATTGAAAGTGATGTAGCATTGCCGGAGGGAAGGACACCGAGAATGCAGGTCAGCGCTGCTTAAACAATATCCTCAAAAATCCCAAACAATTAAGATAATGGAATGGCACCAGCTCTCAAAACATTCGTAATACGTAAGAACCAGAATTTATGCCACTTTCATTTACATAAACGCATTCGTAAATCAAACTTATAAATCCTTCGATATCAAATTTGTTGATGAGCCGATGATACCACGAAATTTGTTATCAGTTTTTGGAGAGGAATTTGTCGATCGTCATGCAACGATAAGCCGACGGTAATAAATTATTCAAACGTCAAGTGACCATTTTCAGAAATTTTGACAAGAAAACAAACAAAACGAATTGAATTTTCTATGATTTTGGTGCCCAGGTTATGCGCATATAGGAGAGATAGTGAAATTCCATGATTGGGTGGGTTGCGGTAGCATGCAAACGTGCGGCTGTACAGAATAATCGTCACCAATGGCGCGTCGGCCCGAAAACGCTCTCACTTTCGAAATGGTAATTATTTAATACGAAACACACGAGACACGAGAGAAAAAAGAGAGAACGAGACCGCGAGAGGACTCACACGGTAGCTACGAGACACAAACCTCTCTCCGCAAGAAGAAATGCTTTCCTCCTCGACGCGTCGCAGCGACGTCACAACATATACTTTTACATTATGTTATTACGAGCTGACAACACACGTTTCTGCAGCTTCCTCTGGATTTTTACGATGATACGAGACCGAGATAGGATTTCGAGAACCCGCGATCATGGCAGAACTTACATACAACATGAAAGATCTCTTCTGGCATAACACACTTTCGTCTCGGACTCGTTGGCGCCACCCTGCATCGAAAGCCCTGGGGCGTCTGTGTGTTAAGATTTGGAGAGATATTTTTTTTCCCTCCATGTAATATTCTGATTATGCAAAAATATCGTACCGATCGATTTAAAAAAAGAAACAAAAAGAACAAGCGATTCTCGAGCTACCAATAGATTTTGGCATTGCTACTAATACGATTTTCTAAATGACCATATATTCGACTAAAAAAATGGTTTAAATCGTTGCAACTATAGAAATGACAATTCAGACACAATCATCTGTTTACCGATGCCAAGGAATTCCGAATTAATCCAAGATTCCCTTAAGTGAATCCCAAAAATCACAAATGTTCTAAGCTCGAGCCTGAGGCCTATGCATCACGTTGACAAGTCTACCGAGAACATGTTTTTCTTCGACTTGGTAGAACGTGCTAATGGTGATGCGAAGTCGATGCGACCTTCGACGACCAGCAGTACGAACCTGGGCCGAATACGAATTCGAAGCCTCCGGGTACGACATCGCGTGTGGTGCCTGCCTCAACTCTGATGTGTGGGCTCGCAAAAGGAAAACTTTGTACCAGTCCGATTGCAATGGAGCACAAAAGTTGCAGTTGCACTAATGAAACTAGATGAATTGCCAACCGCAACAAGAAATACGACTATTTGCAAAACGAGCTGCGCGTTCACGTGGAAAGAACGACGACGATCAATTATTAACGTGATAAATTTTGGTTATTCCAGAATCAGTGCGTCGATGTGTAAAGTCGACTAAAACGAAAACAACTTTGCAATAATTAATTGATCCTATTTTTTTCAATAGTCATAAAAACTCGTTGATTAGAAGAAAAAATTGCTTTCTCCCTAAAGCAGAAAACAAATCAATTCACCAATTGATAGGGTCGAAAAATATGGCAAAATTTTCAGTCCGTGAATTACACACGTGCAGAAAGCCCGGCACAGCGTCAGTCTGAAATGCGATACGTACGTTAGGAAACTAAATTTCTAAGCATTCGACACATAGATTTGTGATACGTCTGTAAAAAACAGCAGACCCGGAAAAATGTATAAATTCAAGATAATCGCAAAATATGAAAAGGTGCTGACAAGATACGTGATTATGCTTTTTTCCTGTGGCACAAAATTGACACCTCGTCGAGACGTATACGAGCGGTAGGTGACACAACTGAAAGTACCATAAGCCACACGGTGTTCTTGCATAATGTATACGCTCATATATGCTCATACGTGAACGTGCTCACGATCGTTCCAACATATTTACAGAGGAGCTAGAATATTCGAAAAGTTGCTTCACGAGATATTTGCACAGAATTCCGAGTAACGCGTTAGGAGCATCGAATGGTAACCATTTTTTCCGTAATTACTCGCAATACAAGCCTCCATACCCATCGAAACTTTGTCCTACATTTGAAAAATAAACAAAAAACTCAAATTTGACCGAGCATGAAGCGTTCATTCGTATTTCAGGTCACGTTTCATTGTGGTGTAATTCATCGCCAATTTGACTCATGCAAGTACCATGAATTTCGACTAAGTGAATAACAGAATTATAAATAATAAAAATAACAAGGAAATTCAACACAACATGTTAATGATATGACTTGTAAATCATTTTGCGCAACATTGTAAAAATATCATAATTTACGATTCAAAACAATCAATAGAGTCAGGTAATGAATTAATAAATTTACATATCATTCAATTTTTCTTCCTTTTTACTGACCATGGTGTAGAATATTTCATATGAGACATCCACATTCCGTTGATTTAAAAGTTCAAGGAAGATGAACCCTGTGAATAGAAAAACGTGAAAGAATTGAATTATAATTGCGTGTTCGTTAAGTGGCAATGTGTCAGATACAAATATGTCCAAACACGATGAAAATTCTAATAAGTTTCCTCCAATTATTTCCTCACATTGCTCATCAACAGTGTGTCAATTTCCAGAATTTATAAATATAAAAACAATTCTACAGCTATCTATACTAGCCCGAAATTTCAAAATCATTATTTTAAGAATAACTAACCAACGATTTATCGTCGCATATGTGATCGCAAACCGTACCGAGAAACTTTTTTTTTTTTTTTTAATCCAACCAACGTTGACTATGCAATAAAATCCGACACGTACGATTGCATCATCGTAAGATTGTCGTGATACAACGTACCTGATCTTGTTTGGTTTCCTGGTTAGTTGACAATCTCGTTTGTTACGTGGACCTGACAATTTTGGTGCTCTCTCATGTCGCGTGACATAAATCCCTCCACGACTTGGTAAATTCGCGAGCCTCTTTCACGCTCACTAAAAAACTCGTTTTCGTTATAATTCGTTATAAAAATGAAATGCACACTAAATTTGAACGAAAAAAATGTTTGCTCTAACGACAAACGCCATTTACCATTTTTTATCTTAAAAAAAAGAGAAAGGGACTATGCAAATATTATAATAATGTAGAATTCCATTTTGCGTTTTAACCAACCAGCAAAAATTCATAAATTTATCTAATAATGATTCGATTCGACTATGAATTCCATTTCGATTTCACTAGTAATTGCTCATTCAAAATTCGTCAATCTATACGATCGTGCTAATTATTGGATGGGATCAAACTTTTATATTCAAGATCGCACGTACCCAGCTGCTCGTTCGAGCAAACGAATCAATTAAAGCAATTCATCATTAAACTCTTCGGTTTCGGCCATAAACTGTTTATTCCTTTTTCCATATTGACTCCGATATGTTGATCAGTAGAGCATGCTGTTACGAACCCCAGCGATACGATTTTAACCGAATCGTGAATCAGACTGAGCCACCAACACGAATATTAATTCGTCCAGTCATTTGTGTCAATTAAAACTTTCCTCCTACTGACACACGAGAAAACACTAGTCTGCGAAGAAAATTAATATAAGCCCACAACTTCATAGATCAGCAAAAACCTGTCATTATCGCGAGTATGGCGAGTGAAACTTGAATGAGATAATTATATACATAAGATAGATACTGAGTTCAATGTATACAACCTCCAACATTATAAAAGCCATCGTTCGTTGTTAACGAACAAAATCGACCTTTGAGTAAGTTTTTCAATCGTATAATTGGCACCTATATACTTGGTAAGCTTGGATAACCAGTGCCAATCGACGGTATTGAAAAACGATTCCAAGCAATAACATAGACTTTCGATTGGAACTACGAAAGAACAAAAAGGATTTACTATTGAGTACAATAACTCATTACTCAGAAAAACTGTGAATTATGGCGGAAAGGAAGTTATAACGGAAACGGAAATCCTCGTAATGTTTTTTTCAGCTCCGACATGACGAATCGATTACGAGCTACTAAAACGGATAAAATTGAAGAGTCTATTTTTCCGTTAACCTTCGATTTGCCTTTAAGAATATCGAGCCAGAAAAATAAATTCACTTATATTAGTTTTTCAATTAATAAATAATAGAAAAACTAAGTTTCGAATTATCCATGAAATTTCATATTTCGATGATACCGAACGGCTGTATCTTATCTGGCTCTCCGAGTAGAATCGTAATTAAAAAGGTTAACCTTTCAAATTACGATTCTACTCAAAGTTCTGAGCGAGATAAGATACAGTCGCTCGAGACCATCGATTTCACAAATTTTCCGATTTTTTTTTGTATTATTCAAATTTTTACGACGCAACAAATATTCTATTAAAACGCATTTTTTTTTTTTCGGATTTCGAATGGCATATTGAGTAATATGAATCATTGAAATCGGCCAATGTCCAAGGGTTGGAATCTGTAATTGAGCATTAGGAATCTAGAATTAAGATTCAAAATTGTTTCAAATTAGGAATTGATACACAAATGAATACATTATTTGGGGACTGGGATCAACGGTTTCTCAAGAGGGTCAGGTCCGATAAAGTCCGTTAGTTGAGTCAATGGCGAAGGAGCACCGCGTTAAAACATAGAAAAACGTATTGCGACGATGTCAACAACGATGGTGTGTTTCGATACCGTACGCGAGTGCTATCTTGAATTTTGCAAGAGATTATTTAAAAGCGTGTCTGGAATATGGAATGCGGACGTGCTTGCTCCGCGGTCCTTTAAATCGTGAATTATTACAGAAATTATGGCTGCGTGCTCGCTGTGCTACTCGAAAAACTCTCGACCTGTTGTTTCTTTACTTGCGAATGATCTGTTTCCGCAGATTGTAATTTTTATTGGAAAAAAATTCATTTTGAATTGAAACGAACTTTCGGACATTCCATTCCATTGCTCCAGCCACGAAATCGCATCTGCATAATGAAAATTAACACTTCAGACCAATAAAACTTTTTATTACTCGCATAAAAAAAGAACGCTTGAATAAACATTAAATTCGTAATAAACTAATTTGAGAAATGCACGTGCATTCGTTCCTGAATACTATCAGGTTCAATGACTCCGAGTATACAAAATAAGATAAATAAAAAAACATCTTTGAGGCTTTATTTGAGAAGCTTCTGCTGTCGAGACAATTATCATTTGTGAATAATAAACGTTGGTCTACGAAGGGAAGAAAAATGGAAATTCACGTGACGTATTTGTGTCTGCGCGTTAAAGTGCATTTCTTCCCCTGGCCTTTTTTTCACTATTGTGGGGATCCATGACTTGCGGTTGTCTATAAACTTGATTGAATTTCGAAAGTGCTAATCATTCTCTTTTCAAGATCTCTTTCACGAATAGTGGATGGGACCACTGACCAACGGCAAGCTTTAGAGCGAAGGTCAGGATTATAAAACATATCCCCTCCGGTAAAAACCGACTAGAGCAGGTCGATCGCTCGCTTTTCTCCAAGTTTGTCTCGTTCGTCAACTCGGTCATCGAGCATATACCTTGCTACGTTTCGACTCTCACGAAATTCTTTGCCGGTCTTTCGCTCTCGAGCATTTAGTCACGAATCGTTGTTCGTTCGCGTACGACCACGACGGACACTCGCGCACTTTGTTGCACGTGGTACAACGCGATCAGCTGTAAATCCCGCGTTTTTTAACATCGCTTCAGAACGACCGTGTTTACGAAGTCACGAGCAAAACGAAGAGTATATTCGTGCCAAATACAATTTCGATTTCAACCGTTGTGCATAGTGCTATGAACTTTATTTTTTTGGGTATACAAATTTTTACAAACTTACCATTTGCTACGTCGGGATTGATTTTTTTGGAAAAAAATTTATAAAATTAAAAAATGTGTGCAAAAATTTCACGTCGTCACTCCAGCGTTGGAAAAAATCGTTACGATAACAGTGCAAATTTCGAAACACATGAAATCGACTACTTGGAATTTCCGATTTCGTTATAATTATTAAAGTCACCAGAATGTAAGAAAATATTGAACGAATTATTAAAATCTTGATCGTGGACATTGTTGAATTTTTTAACACAAATTCAAACTATTGCTCAACTCACGGAACGTCGATGCATCGTCAGCTTTTCACAAGAGCACAAGAAAATATTTATAAATAAAAAAGTGGTGATGCAAATCTCGTTTTGCGTGTGTGAATATACGCGACTTGGTAAATAATAAAAAATCGTAACTTTGTAATAACAACGAAAAAACCATGACTTTTTTTGTGTTTGAAGGATGAGGTGGAGCCGTTTAAGAAACGAACCAGCAGCCGAGAGCAAAACGGCTCTCATCTTGCTTCTCGTTGCATTGGCTCCTGTTATTTGCGCTGCAGGGATCCTTGACCCTTGGCAATGGGCCCGAAGCGATCGGATCGAAGTTAACATTCCCTGGCTACCATGTAAGTATTGACATAATATTTATCAATCATTTTTACGATCATATATCGAAAGCGAATTCAAATGCCAAAATAAAACGATCAAAAGAAATAAAATCTTTGTCACATGATTGCCGGATTACCAATTCAAGGCAAAATCCATTGCAAAAGTGAAAAAGCAGGAAAAGTCTTTTGGGAGGACCAAAAAAGAGAAGATTGTGTTTCAGAATTTCGTTTTTCAAATATTTCACTTTTTATTTCTTGGAACGTCTGTAACTGCAAATAAAAATGGACAGTTTTTAAATATTTGCTGCAACAGGATCTTCCATTGCTAATGTAGAATCGGTGCATATCTTTTGTTTTTTTATTCGATGAAAAATGTTGGAGGCTGCGGTGGTCGATGCACACGCCTTTTTGCGGAACGACCTCAACAGGATCGAGCAGCTTGATTAAAAGTACATCGTATATTGACGCCTTTCAAAAAAGTTTGCAAAAAAGTGTGCCACCTTGTGCCAGATTTCGTCTCGAATGCGTTCATAATAATTAATATTCCATTTATTCTATAATTTCATATAATTCCTGGTCTGCTCAATTAATTCGAAAAAGATTTTTCACTAATGACGTTTTACCTTTACAGTCGAAAACGAGACACGTTGTTACAACGAGTTGGGCTGTTTGAACATTACCAGAAGTTGGTATCACCTCATCCACAGACCGCTCAATGTATTCCCATTGCCACGTGAAGTCATCAATACGAGATTCATCTTGTACACAAACGAAAATCCGACAGAAGTGAGTTATCCCATAATTCAGTAAGAAACAAAAAAATGTAATTACGATTTTCTATAGGCTTCCAAAAACTGGACGGAGACTTAAGGTGATGGAGCAGTTCACCTCGAATTTTCGAAATGAAAATTCTCCGTCGTCGTTTGACTAATCAGAAAAAGCCTCTGTCAGCGGACGCGGGACGATGGCAAAAATCCGCTGACATGGGCTTTTTTTTATTGGTGAAACCGTATCAAAAATATTCAATTTCGAAAATTCCAGCTATCTGCAGCTGTCTCTCTCGCACTCACATGGGCGAGAAAGCGACTGCTCCATCACCTTAAGTAAATTCTCTGCAACGAAAAAGACGTTTGTGTGGAACTATTATTTTTCCATTATTTGTCGCAACTACGATACGTTGAAAGCAAATTGAAAAGAAATTTCAAATCCCCCATGAAAACGATTAACTCTGTTTACTGATAAGCGCAAACAGATAATCACGATGCAAATTTTTTTCAATTTTCTGATTAAATCTCAATTTTCTTCTTCTTCGCCCGACACTTGAACATTGTTATTGCCGGAAGATCCGCGGGTTGTTTATCGCTACTATGTATCGCTCGGCCGGCCACGAAAGGCCTGCAGATTTTTTAATTAGTCTGAGTATAAAGAGGCGTTAATTGCACGTTTGGCTGGGGGTATTCAATTGTGAGTTTCATGGTATTAACGTTACCATCAGAGTCAAGCTTTTTCTCATCGTTCGGATATCTCGTCCATCAATATATTTCCCCGTTGCTTCATATGTGAAGGAAGTTTTTTTTCTAGAATTCAATTATTCTGAATTATAGTTCGAAGACAAAAATAATGAGAAAAAAAAATTCAATGCACAGGGTCAAATCCTCATAGTGGCAAAGGACAAATCCATCAAACGATCCAACTTCGATCCTAAACGACAAACGAAATTCATCATCCACGGATTCATCGATACTCCCTTGAGTAATTGGGTCAAAGTAGGTCATCGTTTCGGTGTTTGTAATGAATCTTGATTCAGTTTGAAACTGATAGTAAGAAAAAATGCCGGGTCTAACGAAAATGCGTGCTTTCTTTCTCGTTTGGTCAGGAAATGAGAAATGAGTTGCTCAAGCATGGCGACTACAACGTCATCATCGTAGATTGGGCAGGGGGAAGTCTTCCACTCTATACTCAAGCTACTGCCAATACCAGATTGGTTGGTCTGGAGATCGCTCATTTGATCAAACATTTACAGGTAGAGATGCATTCCAAAAACATTCCTAATCGATCACAATAAATATTGAGTGTCGATCGTATAATACATGGGTCCAGTCTCGGGTTGAAACTATTTTGGAGCCTACGACATTCAAACTGTTCATTTCCATGTAACTTTGATCGAAAACTGGTATCGCGAGGCACGATAATTTAAACAACATTATAAAAAGTAAAAAATTCCATTCAAATGTCTCGATCGACTCTGAATTTTTTTCGATTCCTTCAATTGACATGGTGCTATGACTCTGAAGTTTGCAACGTTGAGTTTCAACGAAAAATATTTTGTATATTTATTATTTATTGAATTTTGAAAATCGTGGCAATTTTTCGTGTCGATTGAGTTTTTAGGTCGCTGAGAGGATCGTTTTACTGTCCAGACGAAATATCAAATAATAAAATACTTTGATTACTGAGAAACAATTTAATGTGAAAATTAAAAAAAAATGTTTACAGACAAATTACGGTCTGGACATGAAAGATGTTCATCTGATCGGTCACAGCCTTGGAGCCCATACAGCGGGATATGCAGGTGAAAAATTGGAAGGTAATATCGGCCGGATCACGGGACTCGATCCAGCGGAACCGTACTTTCAGGGAATGCCAAGTCATCTGCGTCTTGATTGGACGGATGCCGAGCTCGTCGATGTCATTCATACCGACGGAAAGAGCATATTTTTCCTAGGTGAGTTTTAATTGTTATGGACATTATTTTTATCTTCGTAAATTCCAGAGAGAATTGGAACGAGAAACGGCAAGAAAAAATTTATAAACGTGGCTGAGTCTGAATGCATGGAAAATGGAACGAAAATTGTTTGGAGCTCGCGATGGCAATAATTAATAGAAGAATTATGAGATATTGTGGAAGCAGCTACTTTGATGGCAAAATGTCTTCCAATGAGCACTTTCCATACTTCTGTGTAAAATTGAAGTTGAAAGATTGAAGTTAAAAAAGCTTGCTCTCGGCCATCGCGATCTAAATGAATTGATAAATTTTTGATGCTATTTATTCGGCAATTAAGTAACGTGACAATGACTAAGAACTTCCAGGATACGGAATGAGTCAGCCATGCGGGCATCTCGATTTCTATCCGAACAATGGAAAGGAACAACCCGGTTGCACGGATCTGAGTGAAACGACCCCATCCCTGCCGTTGACACTGATACGCGAGGGTCTGGAAGAAGCCTCGAGGGTGCTCGTGGCGTGCAACCATGTCAGGGCTATAAAGCTTTTCATCGAGTCGATAAACTCCAAGTGCCAATACGTCGCTCACGAGTGCAACAATTACGACAGTTTCCTTCGTGGCGAATGCTTTTCATGCAAAAGCAACAGCAGCCTGAGCTGCGGTGTGATGGGTTATCACGCGGACACTAGCCCAGCATTGATCAAACGAAAGGCTATGGGTCAGGATGCTTCGGCACTCCTTGGCTCAAAGTTCTTTTTTTCTACAGGGAAGGAAGATCCTTATTGCAGTAAGTTGCGAACACACGTTGCCATAATATTCGCTACTCGACGAACGCGAATTCGCGTTCAGTTGAAATAATTCACGATTTTTCAAGTAAATTTTTTATAGACGATTTTCGATTTTTTAATCGAAATTAATTGAATGGCTTATTCCTCGGTAGGACGTCACTACAGGCTGACGATTAATCTTGCAAGGCCTCCAACGGCCGAGAGCTGGGTGCAAGGGTTCATGAAAGTTACACTTCATGCCGACAACGGAGTGATTCGAAACATGGACCTCACACCTAGGTTAGTAGACATTACCTAAGCTTATGTAAAGTTCTGTCACGATTATTCTTTCAATTTGTGCTCAATCGATTCTCAGTGGCTACATGAAATTGGAGCATGGAACTACGACGAAAATCGTTGTGGCACATGCTGCGGGGGCGACTGGAGAGCTCGGGAAGATCAGGAGAGTAGAATTGTCATGGGCTTATGACATGGATGTTCTACAGCCAAGATCACTGTGTTTCTTTTGGTGCAACGATAGACTCTACGTCGATAGTATACTCGTCGATATAATGGAACTTCCTGGTCGAGGGTAAGTCTCATTTCTTCAAAAATTCATAAGCTTCCATTTATTTAATAACAAACTTCAATTTTCCGAAGAACAAACGATGAAAATTGAATTTTTCTCAATTTCAATGAAATTTTAATTTACAATAATTCTCGCTACTACAAAATATTTATTTATACTGCAGAAAGCGAGAAACCGATTTATCGAGCAAGCTTTGCTCAGCAAGTAGACAAGAGTACGCAGAAATCGCAAGTGGCTCAACAGCCTCGTTCCTCGATAATTGTTGAAAAACAAAGTATCCTGAGCTGCAGGGATTCCGAATAAATCAGCGATTACGATCGACAATGAAAGTCGTTGGCCACAAACGCATATGACTCAAGATCCTCGACGATTTGTGCAAAAGTGTGAACAACAGCTTGTCGAGAGATTCAAAAATGTTTTTCGAGTCTCGTGTGGTTTCTACTTCCAAGACTAAACGCACAGGGAAGGATCTCTGAGCGACCATCACAAACAAGCGAATTTTTCATGACGCTGGAAACTTATTTAGTGGCGAGAGTACAAATACATTGAAACTCGATAGTGATGAATATTTGTATACTAAAAACTTTTGTAAATTTTGTAAATATATATACTCATCTATATATAACACGATTCGCCACTAACACTCTCGAAATTTATCGAATTTTTATACAAACGGAGAGAAGAATCTTTTAAAAATTACCGTGGTGTTACTTGATCGTGCGATATGTAAGACACGCAATGACAGTATTCATAAATGCATGTTACAAAAATTATGGGTTTTGATGAAAAAAATTACCATCTTGCTTAAAAAAAAATGTGTTTCAAAATGAAAAATGTGACAACGAATTTTTCTGATGCAGCACCGTAAATTTTACAATGCTGGTGATTCTCATTACGTTCATTAGAAAGCACGGTAATTTTTTCCAGAAATCCTTATAAAGTTTAAGTTTTTTTCTCTTCGTGAATGTTGAAAGATTTAGCATAATTTGAAGGAGCGAAGATTAAGCATAGATTTTATTAAAGCGAAGTGTTGGCCACTGAATGGGCTTGAATATCAAGTTCGAAGTGGAGAAGCAAAAAAAACGACTGAGCTGCAAAATAATTTTTGTCATTCAACGAAATAATTGAAATTTGAATGAACCTCCGATGACATTGAACATATCAGAGAGGACAAGTTCTTAGGAATGAGTACTATTTTTTTATAAACGAAAAAAGCCTAAACGATAGTTGATCCATCGCTAAACTTGCATTCTCATTGGGAAGAAGAGTAAACGTTTGTGATATTGTTGTTGTTATAGACATTTAAGTGATCGCTTAGTGCAGCAATAACAAAATGAGTTTTTATACAATTTCATATTTCATTGCTGTGCGACCGAACGAATCTCATGTACAAAAAAATTTTTTGTATTATTTTATAAAGAAAATAAAATTCAAGTCTCGAGAAAAAAATTCGTGAGCCGATAAGTTGCCATTCCTTACCTTGCTGCGTCTTAAAAATGCATTTTTAAGCGGGTTTTCTGGATGCAGCCGATACGACAAGAACCTATGTTTTCGTTGATCGTTATACCGACCCAGGGCCTCCGGTGGGTCAGTCAGTGTGCTTGCGTAACGACCGAAATTCTTCTCCTCCGGAAGTCCCCGAACAAGCACTGAAAAAAAAACTAATTATTATTCAATTGAGGGTAATTATTCGGAAGTGGGGCTCCTGCGAAAATGGGGGTAAAAAAATTTTTTTTGTGTTTTTTATGAATAAAGAACATGAGAAAAAGCAATTTTGAGATGGCGCATGATGTTTTTTACCAAAAAAAAAAAATTTTTTTTTTTGGTAAAAAAAAAGATGATGGAAAATTTGTTAACGTTTGTTCGATTTGTTAACGTTTGTTTGTGTGTGGATGTTAGTTTGTAGGTCANCACTCGAACAAATTTTAACCGGTTACTATAAATTTTTTAACATAAGTTTCGTGGATGAACGCTTTACGAAGAAAAGACCACGTGATCGCAAGCAAAATTGCCCCTCGGGCAAAGAGCCTTGACATTTCAGACATTCTGTGCCCCTTTGTCATCTCCGTCTTAAGTTTGCCAAAGGGAAAGAATATCCTCGCGTTGAGTACAGTGAAACATCTCGAAACTGCTGCAGCCTCTCATTTTATAAAAATCTGTAATTTCTATTACTCATTACACGCGGTAATTAAAATCGAATAGAAAAACACAATTATTTCTGGTTCCTTCTTCCGCTATCAATAGCCAGTCACAGTCAATTCTACGATGTTCCAATCCTGACCTTCCCGAATCGCGGAAATCACTCGCAATGACGATGTTCAAATGCCTATCGTTATTTTCCTTTCGTGTTACAAATTCTCAAAACGAGATTGCTTCCTTTGATTTACTTTCAATCAATTTGCAACCCACAGGGCCACCGATTCTTTGAAGGTTACTTTATGGAAATAATTTGTTGATGAAGCCCTCAAGTTTGCAACACACTTTTACTCTAATTTGCTAATCGCAAGAATTTTTCTGTGCGCCGTTGTTTATGAATCACACGTTTGCCATGTCGGGCTTGAAAATGAATTTATTTGCAAAATTATCGTAGACTCTTGTGTCACCCTAAGGACGAAGCATCGATTTCGTCCAATAATCTACAACGAGATGAAAAGAAATTGTGTATTCGGCAGAAGTGTCCGTTGAGCAAGATTCTCTGGAATCTTCAGTCCGGTTGATCGATCGGTCGATTTGTCGAAGATTGCCGATCGGCCACCTCCACTTTTACTCAACCTCATCCTCTTTCGTATACGGTCTCCCTCTTATTAAAGCGAATATGTCCCCGAGGCAAGACTCTCCACTCTCGCATACGACCGAGGTGATAAAAGCCCCGAAAGGTTTCGAAGACGAGCATAGTCAGTGATTTCCATTCATCCGAGAAGCCGGATACGAAGCGAAGTAATATCATTTCCATTCAATTGCCTGGTGAATTTTCCTACCAATTTTATCCAAGTTATCGAACCGATTGTTGTTTTACACCAGATTGTTACAAATAATAGAAAAATCACATCGAAATTCAACGACGATGCAGCGAAATTCAGTCGCCTTGACTGTGCTGATGTGCAGTTTGTTTGCTGCGAGCACGTGTGAGTATGGATTTTAATAGCGTTGATAATAACAAAAAGACAGCGTTGCAAAAACGGACGTTCAGGAACGCTACTGATTGAATGATGTCAATTTTTTCGAAAATAACTTTTTTATTTTGTCCTTCCCACGTGGTTTTCGTTGTAATTTTAACTTTCCTAATAGAGTCGTGTAGAGGTTTGAAGAAGAAATGTTGAATAACTCTGACTAAAGTAACGCTTTCGAGTGACTAAATTTTCACTAATTTGAAAAGATTTCATAACAGTGCTGAAACGCTTACGAGAACAGGTTTGAAAAGATTCCCCAAACGATGACAATATTTTTCAAAAACGATCTTCACAAATTTCGATTCATTGGAATTTACTGACGTGGCAAAACGAAAACTGGATTCTAACGAATAATGAAATTTTGTCGTTCATCGGTATATTTGGCTCATCGTCTTTCTTCTCAAATTACGTAATGGTTGATGCGTTAATGTTAATTTATTCGATACCTCTGCGGACGGAGGTCAGCCTCCATCACGTTCTCCCGCGAAGACGATCCGAGACTTTCCCTACGACGTGGATATACGTTCCCGCGCACAACTTGTCTTAAGAAAGCGACGAGATCGTAAGAGGATAGAAAAACAAGATTCTCCAGACTCGCGATATTATGCGCGCGAAAAAAAAAAGACAAACAAATATGCGACGCCAGACGACT
>JBAJMU010000001.1:7964584-7979094 GCA_037952995.1 Hyposoter didymator | reverse complement strand
TTTTTTTTTTTTTTTCGTGCATGGGATTCTGGCCGACTGGATGGATTACTATTAAAAATATATTCAAGATTTTGTTTTCATCGACATTTCGTGAGACTCGCTCTTGATAGAAAAAGATCCTCGCGTAGTAAAAATAAAAAATTGGTTATCGATGTATCTCATTATGCGAACTGTATCGAAGCTCAAACAGGACGAACAATTTATTCCACATCGAATTGTATTTTTGATTAACATTTCTGCGGCATCATAAATATCGGTTCGCTATACGACATCGAATTCGATTTCTCTGCAGGTGTCGCCCAGTTCCAAAGGCAAAAACAAGCAAATACGTACAACCGTGTGGAACAGCCTACAAAGTCGTTTTCTTCGTCATCTGCCTCTTGTCCAGAAAGAAACGGACGTTTTGCAGTTCCTTCGCAATGTGACGCTTATATCGAGTGTATAGACGGAGAGGCTGAAGAAAAATTATGTCCCGACGGACTTCTCTTCAATCCCGATGCGCGTTTCAATTATCCCTGCGGATATCCTATCGATATCCAATGTGAAGGGCGTTCGAGTCTCCGTGAGTCATCATTTCGTCAAAGGAAAATATTCAACAAAAGCATAAATATTGTAACAATTTTTTTTGTTCGCCATTTTTTTTCCTAACAGAACCAGCGCAACCAACGGAAGATTGTCCTCATCGCTACGGTTATTTCAAAATCGGTGATTCTACAAATTGTGGACAGTTTAAAAATTGCGCCGATGGCGTAGGCTACGTGTTCGATTGTCCAGAGGGCCTTGCTTTCAATCCCGAATCCTACCGTTGCGATTGGCCCGATCAAGTACCAGACTGCGACGCCGAAGGTAAGTTGTAACCATATTCACAACAATTGCCTGTAAGCTTGAAAAATGTGAAAAAGAACTCAATCGGTTTGATTTACAGTAACTACCACAATTCTCTAGTCAAAAATCAAAAAAGTGCAACATTTTTTGAAACTGTGTCATTTTCAGCATCGAGCACGCCTCCACCAGAGTTTGATAATTTTTATTTTATTTTTCGCTGTAATTAGGGCAAAAAAAAACATTTTCATTGAGAAAGTTATTTTTGGAAATTTTTTCCATTTCGTTTTGGAGTATAACAATAAAGTCAAACAACTTTGATATTTTTATGAATATTCTTCGACTCTGTGGAAATATTTCAAGTACGTTCCGATTTGAAAAAAATATAAAAAGACAGATTAAAATTTTCGCTTTTACTTTTCCCCATGACCATGACCGTTTTCGGAGCACCATGGCCTAGTCGCTCGATTCGAACCCACCAAGACATCACTTGTTCCTTCCCTCGTTATTTTTATTATTTCAACAGGCAACGTGTCAAGAATAATAAAAAAGTGGACAGTTTGTTTTGGCGGGACACCGGACACGTATCGAATAATAACTGCATCCGTAATTGCTTATTTCTATCGATGATCACGAATTAAAATTAACAAAATATTCATTACACCATGTGACTGGACTCGGCACGAATTCTGAGATACTTTTTTGAAATGTTCAACCACGGCTCGTATACGAAATCCATTCGAGGCTTGCGAAAAATTTTACTCCGTCAGAAAAAAAATAATCATCTTTTTTTGGGAATGAAATGAATTTTTTTTCTTCCACAGCTTTCCTCGGCTTCAAATGCCCCCCGGTGGACAATGACAATTTTTATTTCGGCCAACTAACAAGGTTCTTCAGAAGTCCCAAAGACTGTTCGCATTATTTCGTATGCGTCGAAGGTCGGCCGCGTCTCATGAATTGTGGCGAAGGAAATGCATTCAATGACCTCATCAATGCCTGCGATGCCGCCGAAAACGTCACTGGATGGTAAGTTATCTAAAGAATCACACGATATGAATATCAAACCGAAGAAACTTTGATTCGCATTATTTACAATTCACCACCCAAAAAAAAATTGATTACAAATTAAAAAAAAGGAGAACGCTCACAAATAATTTTCTTAGCGATCATCACACAATTTCGAAGTAACAGATTTTCTATTTTCGACTAAACTCATTATCGTAACCAAGACCGCAAACAAATTTCAACAACATTTGGAGGAAGCCCCTGAAAATATATTCGTTTTTATTTATTTTTAGTGAACCGCCATTCCGTGCTGAAGATCCAACAGGACCGTCGGCTGTCGTTTCCGGAAGATCTTCGAGATTGTTCTAAATCAATAAATACTTTCGATAATTTTGTAAGAGGAAATCGAATTGGAATAAATTGAATATCAAAGAAAACTAAACTTCTCATCTTATCAATTATTTTCTACGAGTATCAAAATTTCAATGGCAACAAAGCAAAAAAAATCGTTGCCTCGATGCTATAGGAAAAAAGATAAAAATGACAAAATCATTCCACCAGTTTTGGATGCTCGCGATTATCAGTCATAACAGACGGCAATCTATAAAGCGAGTGTTCCGCAATCTTCAGAAAATTACACGCAGATGTTGAAAATCTCTCAGAATCTTCGATTAGATTTTCTGATAAATTCTTCGATTTATTTGTTTCCAATATTTTTACCAATTTTATCCACGATCATGAGGAAAATGACGATCTTTTGCCAACCGAGCAACGGAACCAAATTTTAACCAAAATTTTCAACATCCATCGATATCGATCGATTTATTTGTCTCACCTATTCGAAAAGATTGAGGAAAAAACGTTGAAAAACACTCGTACAGACTTTGGAGCACACAACGTTGAAACCGTAAATGATTCACCGCACACAGTGTCTCGAGGAGGGGAAAAGGATATCGAGAGTAAATTGAATTGGGTCGAAATACGACGACACGTGTGTTTCAGTTCTCTTCAAAACTCTTCCATTGCGAGAACGTGTGTCATATGTAAGAAAGTGCAAAAGAAAAAACGCTGTCAACGGTTAGCGTAGCTTCAGTAGCAGATTCGCAATAACTCACATTTGGTCATAAAAACTCACGTTGACGCGATTTCTTATCGGGAATGGCATGAGTAGAATACACGTTGCACCCAACGCGCTTCAGTTTTCGTCAAGCAGTTGAACAAGTGGATGAATTTTGAGCACGCCGTAGAAAAAGTGTTTTTCGTGCGTGTTCCTTGCGGTTAATTTTCATTTATAGCGAACCGCGCGATCGAGAGATGCAACACTGCAGCAGGTGATCCGAAAGATTTTTTTACCATAATTTCCTCTTTCAATTCTGTTCGTCTTCTATTTTTTTTGGTTATGCTGGTGTCGTCGGGTTCTTTCCTCATTCGAATCAGTCGTTACGCATAAATTGAAGAAAAACCTGCGTCATCAAAATTTGAAAGAATTTTCCGAACTTCGAACTGTGTCTTTACGGGGTTTTCGAATTTGCAAAAAAAAATGTTTCGCTTCCGTGCTTTCGGGAGCTCGATTGATGAATAATTTTCAAAAAATATCAAGTCAAAAGGAATTTTATTTTTCGAATAATTAAAATTGTTTAAAAAAACATGTACACCCACGAATACGGAAGAATTCGAGGAAGAATTATTTGAAAAAACATCAGACATTATAAATGTCAAAGAGATAATGTGAGCCATGACAGCGGCTCTGAATTGGTCAAGGGTCCACGTACATTTGACCATGGCCGGAAAACAAAAATCATAATCTGCTGGTCAGACCAACGATGAGAGGCCCTTTCGGACGTTGTCGGGACAGGAGTGTCCTACACGAAAGCACGGTACAGGAAGAGAGTGGAGTAGTATCGCACAATCTAATCTGTATCCTCACACATACGATCCATTCCACGTCTAATGATCTGATTTGCCAAAATAATTAATTACTCATTTATTTCTACTCTGAAGTATTCGAATATTGAAAAAAAAAAAAAAAAAAAAANCTGAAATGTTCGAAAATTGAAAAAAAAAAAAAAAACATATCCAAGCACAATGCCTTTCCATTGTCTTTCTATATTCCGTGCAAATTTTCAAATTCATTATTTAATCATCGTTCAATGTCGTTATGAGCGACATTTCCTTTAACCAGCAGATTATGTGATTGAAATGATCAACGAATCCGGTTTTCACGTCAATTTATCTTTGAAAGACCAAGCACATCGTATTCGACGTGGCAAAGATTTAATGTGTCTATGTAAAAAAAAAAAAAAAAAAAAAAAAAAAAANTCACGAGCCAGTAATTTCGTTGTTTTCAATGACAAAATAAGCGATTCGTAATGGCACCGAATTGGAAGAAACAAATTGGAATGATACAGGTTTCCCGAATGATGAAAAATGAAAGGAATAAAATGTGGTGAGAAATTTCGTTTATTTAACGAAAGAAATTCTCAGAAGAACGCTCAATTATGCGGGTCACATATATACGAAATGTTGTAGCATGAAATGCCTTATATATGAATTTATGAATGTGTATGTGTGCCCACATGCTCGCCCACATGTGTACATTGTCGCGTGTATGTTCACAGTGGCCCGGACGATATAGATCGGGTTCTGTGTACAATTGAAAGATACGAAAGAGACACATGCGATTGTGAGTTTCTCGCGTGGCATTGGTGTTTGTATTCTGGACTTAAACATGAGTGATCGGTCTACGCTCCGTACCGCAGTTCTCGTTTAATCAAGCGCTCTAAATCGCGCGTGTTCTCCGGCATAAATGAAAAGCGAATCGTCCGCTCGCGACAACTACATTTTTTCCTTCTTTGTCGACAACAATTAATCGATCTACTAATCTTATTTTATTCAGTGTGTAATTCGACGTTCGGTTATGGAAGTTCTTGCTGATTCGGGCTGGCGCACGGCTGTTGCCCTAACGCTACTGGCCCTTTTCTTAATCTCATGCTTTTTCGAGAGTAACGACCCTGTCAGATACTTCGCCAAATATGTGCTCTACGTTATCTACAGTTCCATCGTAGCTATTTGCGTGTTACCCTACACGCTTCTGTCACCGAAAAATGTCAGAAATGCTCGGTAAGATTCTCAACGTTTCAATTATTAAATTTTCATTTTATTATCATCCAAAATAAATTATCAAGTATCAAGGACGGTCCTGCATTGCGATATCGTATTTTGACCAAATATCGTCTTGCAAACTTAACAAATTCATGAACGAATAAATAGCAATAATGGAAAATCGAAAATGTTGACAATCTTTATTATTTCAAGTAAATTAATGGTTTTCAGTTTTTTTAGTGATGCACCATTTTATACAAAATTCTTTATCTGAGTTTTAGTTGTGTTCCATTTCACTTTTTATTTTCCTCTATTTTCTTATTAGTTCAACAGGCTGAACTTTTCCTTTAATCACTGACAGTAGATGGGGCATTAATGAATTTAAATAAATATAGATAGTTCACTCGTCATCACGTTCATTTAACCGATGGTCCAATTTGGTATACTTTGTTATGAGAAAATAATCATTTTCTGATGAACAATTGAAAACACTTGAATGGCAAATAATGCCTAAACAGAATACACGCCGAAGAATTCAACAGATTTTTTAATTTGTATCGTACGTTGCTCTTTGCGGTGAAAAATATAAGAAAAATTGATTTTCATTTATAAAGTTCGAGTTCAGATTCCCAACCAGTGATCGTGAATCAAAACTCACCTGCGAAGAACCACGTTAAGCCGGAAAGATCGAAATGTTTCAAAACTATAAAATATTCTACGTCAATGTAAAATATTTGTGATTCTTGAAAAATGGAAAGAAACGATTTTCAAGCATACGAAATTCCAAATTGTAGTGTAGCTTCAAAACTAAAACAAAAAATCTTTAACCCATTGGTTCGAGGAGCTTTTTCTTGTGTTCTCGTGATTGACGAATATGGAAATAAAAATCTTATCGCTTCGCAAGTGTGTTAGTAAAATTTTTGTATCATTCAGCGAATGAAAAATCTTGTAGTCTCGAAAGTTTTATGACTGCAGGCGATCTCGGTTATCCATAGATCATTTTGTCACAATTATTTGCGTACAAAAAAAATTGATCTATTCTGATATTTCTCGAAAAAAATCGCCCAGGAAATCGGAATGTCTTTAAATTTCCATGAGTCGCTTTGAAATATAATAACGATTCATTAATCTAATTGTATGAGGAAACGCAAAACTACACTCTACTATACTGTGTCTGTATGTCACAGTGTCGCGTCAATTTTTCTGAGTTGCTACACAAAGTTGCTTGGAATCGAATGGGATATCAGAGGTAAAGAGGAGCTTGGCAAAGAGAGAGGCTGTATCATCGTAGCGAATCATCAGAGCGTCCTCGATATACTAGGTATGTTGATAATCACATTAAAATCGAATCCTCCAATCTTTAGTAGTACACTGAGAACAAAATTTTGTTGAAAAAGATGAATATTTTTTCGATACGTCGGACTAAACGTTTTTTTGAAAAATCCCAAAAATAGTGTCAGTGCAGCAAGAAATAGTTTAGAAAGTCTTTTCGGAATCAAATTTTTGTCATTCCACTCGTAAATTTCGCTGACAATTCCGGTAGAAACTAAATATACTGCAAAAATAACGAAAATTTTGAAATGTTCAAAAAATATTTAGTTTGCCGTATTCAACAAAATATCGAGAATTTTTAACAAAATTTCATTCTCAGTGTGTGAGAAAGATAGATAGATGGGTGGGAGGGAGATGGTTAGATGGGAGTCTCCCTGCATGTCCTCGTGAAGAGTTCTAGTCGATAGCGTTTCTGGAATTTTTTTTGAAATATTCGCATAATGTTTAAAATTTCAAAAGTCACACTCAACAAACGTTTCAGTGTTGGGAATGTGTTTTTTTTCTCTCGATATCAAAAACTGCTCTTTAGTGTCCAATTTTGGCTATGCACTTGAAATTGAAAATATTTTACGATTAACTGATTCACTAGAGTTAACGAACTTCAACGATTATCAAGGCTGCACTGATACTCTTACAAGTTTTTCTTGAATTTAAAAAAATGTAGGTATGTTCGTTATGTGGCGGATAATGGACAAGTGTGCAGCAGTAGCGAAAACCGAGATTTTTTATGTATTCCCGTTTGGTACGATCGCCTGGCTCGCCGGTGTTGTATTCGTCAGCAGGAACAATGGAAAAAAATCAATGGAAACATTGTCCGAGACGAGTGATCTCATAAAAAATCAAGCGGTACGTATAACAGATTCCTGGTGTAGAAATGCAAGCGGAAATTTGTAGCAAAGGGAAAGGTTACAATTGATTAAAATTCTCAACCGAATATTTTGGGTATCAACGAATTTATCCAAAAAAAAATGCATGTCCATTTTTTATCCTGTTTTGTTTTTTTTTCAATTTTTCTCAACTCGCCACTCGATGGACGAAATTAATCCTATAGACAGCAACGCATGCTCTACATATCGTAATAATTTTCAATATTTATCCATTTTGAACGCAAAATTGGCAAATTTTGGTAAATTTTTGTTACACTAAAGTCAACGAATCCGAAGGATCAATACACTGGGAATGAAATTTCGTTAAAAATCGTCGATATTCTGTTGAATACGTTAAACTAAATATTTTTTGATAATTTCCAAATTTTCGTTATTTTGGCAGTTTGTTTGGTTTCTAACGGAATCGTCAGCGATATTTACGAGTGGAACGACTAAAATTTGCTTCCGAAGAGATTTTCTAAAATTTTTCTTGCTGCATTGACATAATTTTTGGAATTATTCAAAAAAACGTTTAGTCGAACGTATCGAACAAATATCCATCTTTTTCAACAAAATTTTATTTTCAGTGTATGAAATCGTCGCGTGTAGAATAATTCTCATAGAATTACGAATTTCATGAAATACTACACTATAATATGAAAAAGGCCGATATACCGCACGTCTAAACATAGGACAAATGCTCGAGGTAGACAAAACTCTTCATCTTCCCGGAAGGAACAAGGAACAAGAACATATTGGGAAACGGATTGCAGTCTTTCAAGAAAGGAGCATTCAGGATGGCGATTGAAAACCAAGTTCCAATACTGCCAGTCGTCTACTCACCGTATTATTTTATCGACGGAAAGACCCGATTTTTCGGTCACGGTAAAAAAAAAAAACAAAAATCTAAAAACGTCTTCGCAAAATTCTGCAAACTCGTGAATAATTTTTTTTCTCATCATTATGAAGGAAAAATGATCGTGAAAACGTTGAAGCCAATTCCAACGACTGGGCTGGGGACCGAGGACATAAACGATCTGTCAGAAAAAACTCGAGCAACCATGCAGGAAGAATTCGAAAAATTGGCGTCCGAAATTCTCGCCACGTTGCCTAAGGATTATCCTGCGAACGTTGAGAGTCGAGCTCAATTTGAAAAATCCAAGAAAACGGACCAAATTTTATCATCTCTACGAAGATAGTTTCGTTTTTTTTTAATCTTCGGATACTGCAAATCCGTTTTGCTCAATGGACTGTTCAATTTTCAGGATGATTGCGACTCATCGTAACTTTGTTGCATGAAAATCATTGAATCATAACGTTTGTCATAAATCATGGAATCATCTTAGCAATAACAATCAGCGATAATAAAACGTTTTGAAAGTCAACATGAGAATTTCACTTCAATCGTTTCGAGCCGACCAAATATTTGAATATTTCGACAAGAGTTTTTTTTTTTTTGTTAAAGTTTGACAAATTCCCATTTGGAAAGACGGTGGCTGTGATAATTTTCTGAAATCAAGTTCCAGTTGCAATTAACGATCCTTCTTCAATTACTGTCAAATATCGATAATTACGAACTACAGGGATCAATCTGATTAATATTTACGACGTAATTTTGGTAACGTCTCGCACTGAGAATGAGATTTAGTTAAAAACCGTCGATATTTTGTTGAATGCGGTAAACTAAATATTTTTTGATAATTCCGAAATATTCGCTATTTTGGCAGTATGTTTGGTTTCTAACGGAATTGTCAGCGAAATTTACGAGTGAAATGACAAAAATTAGCTTCCGAAGAGACTTTCTAAAATATTTCTTGCTGCACTGACACTATTTTTGGGATTATTCAAAAAAACGTTTAGTCGAACGTATCGAACAAAATGTCCATCTGTTTTTTCAACGAAATTTTGTTTTCAGTGCGTGAAAGCTCGTAAAATGCATGAACCAAAAGTTGTGAATAAATATTTGAATGCCCGAATTTGTTTGTTAAGTGCATCGGTAAAGAAAAATGAACAATTCCACGTGTCCAGGGTTTTTGACAATTTTTCGTGGTGAAAATTGTGGCAGTAATTTGTACAATTTTTTCCGCTTGATAATTATTATAATTCGAATCGGGCAGGAAACTGTTTTGTGTCGAGATCGAATTTTTTTTTGCCGTGAAAAAAATGATCTGAAATGTACAACCAATCGGAAAGAATCTCAAGACACGAAAGACAAAAGTTCAGCAATTCCGAAGCCTTTGGTCTGACCAAATGGCAAGAGACTGGAGTTACGTTCACCACGGTCGAGGTTGGACTGAGCGCGAGCGTGACCGCTCGCACCGAGTTGTGAACACGAACGAGCCAGGGAAACCGGTTCGCTCTGCTTCGCTGCTGCCTCATCGTACCTAGCGTATATATCCCAACTAGCAGCTGCTACCTTCTCCATGTTAGCCTGATATCGATGTCTAGGAGCAGGAGCTAGGAGATCGGTAGCAGGATCGGTAGACTGCGCAATATGTACAGAGAGTTCCAAGCGCTGCTCTCGTTACTCCTCTCGGTCTGCGCTCGCTAGCGTCGGCCAACGAAACGTTAAAGCAGCCATTACCGAGACGCACACTGTTTTGCATTTTCGCAACATGTTCCAATGCTTTTCTCCGATTTTACAAGAGAAATCGATTGAAAAAAATGTGTATTTTTTCTTTGATTGCAATTAAAAATTCTATTTCATTTATTTGTGGAGAAATCTGTCGAAAGTTTGGAAATTGAACGACGAATTAATGTAAAAATCGATAATTCGTGTCAGGGATGCAAATTTCCCCAATTTTTTCAATTTTAATCTAAAACGTTTGAATTCCTAGTCCAAATTTTTGGTTTTTTCATTTCTAAGGATTCATTTCGAGTAGGAATTTACTGCGAACACACAAAGTAACAAAAACGTTGTTCTTGTTTTTTGTAACTTGATATTTAAGATCAGAAACTATGAATTCATCGAAGGAAAGAACCGATTACTGTCGAAAACTGAAGAAAATTCCACATCGTGTCACAGGATCTGAAACTTTTCGGTATTTTTTCAACAATATTGTAAACGAGACGAAATTTTGATACGAACAGTCGAGAATATTGAACGCATGTTCCGAAGAAAAAAAAAGTAAGAAACCTTCTCGTTTACTTCATTTTTATGAACAAATCTCATGTACAGGTCGTTTATAAAAATGACAATTATTTAAATCTCGATATTTGATGAGGCTGATAAAAATATTTGCACAGAACTATCAGACTCCCTCGAACCTCAATCCCGATCGTCCAAGCATTCACAATTCCCATTCGAACGATTCTTGAAATTGTGCAATTATAACTAATTCCGCGATTGCGTTAGACGCTCGTTAAAAGCGAACGTATCGCATCAATTCTTATCAAACAATAAAAAGAATTCCCAATTCTCGTGGAATTCGGTGCGACCACGTAGAATATTCGTCTCCAAAAAAGCAATTACGGTTCATACTGATAATTGGATTCACAAACCAATCGAATCGAAACTGGACCGAAATAGAATTCCTGATGATGTCAATGATAAAAATGTGACGTGAAATTTCGCATCTATAAATTCATGTCTCCACAGAACTATTTGCATGAATATTTTCCTCCGTGAATAAAACATTTCGTAACATGATTCCACCGTGAATTTATTTCATTTCAGTATAAAACTCTGGATTCAGTAGTTGCGAAGAACTGAGACTCATTTGACTAGTACAGAGCCTGCATCTGCTTGATACTTCAGTAAGGATTGAAGAATAATTCACTGTTCATGGAATATCGAACATATTTTGAATAACTTGGCGTCGAGTAGCCGCGGCGTCACTCGAAATGTCACTGATCTTCGATCAACACGCCGTTAGCCGCTACTTTGTACTTAAACACAGAACCTTTACATCTGTCGTTCCAAGCTTCGGTTCCAGTTTTAGTCAAAACAAAATTGCCATCGACGGCAACTTCCCGACACTTGGTCATATTTTCAGCTTCGTTTTGCGGCGTGAACTTCCATGGTTTTAGAAGACGCATTTGTTGGGGTTGGGTTGGCGTTGTCTCAACTTCTGTTAAAGTTTTAGTGGAAGAGCTCAACAGCTTTATTCCACAGTCTTTTTTTATTCGCCTTTTCTTCTTTTTTTTCTTGGGAATATGCTCTTCGGACGGGTTGCCATCGTCGTCGATGATACTCCTAAAAGTTCAAATGTTTTCTGCACAAAATCTTTTCCATGACACGCTCCGCAAACTCACTTTTTTATCCGTTTGAAAAATTTGTGTAAAAATTTTTTCGAGTCTACGTTTCAACAACCAGCAAAAACTCTATTGCATTTTGATAAAGTTTTATCCAATCGTGTACGAAATACTGAACTTTGGTTACAGTTTTGCACTGACAAAAAAGCAATAAATGCAAAGATGCGTCTTTATTTCATTTTTTATCTATTTTGACAAAACGCTTATGAGTAACGATAATTTGAGGCTGACGATTACTGCCGAGTGAGCATAGACTTTTAGAGAGAACACACCTGTTTAATAAAGCGTCTAATTTGTTGGCAACATAATTTTTGAAGCTTTGCGACACTCGAAAATTTTCGAAATTATCAGCACGTTCTGTGACTCTCAGCGACGGTTTGATTTCTGCGACGTTGGGTTTTGCTTCTAGAATTATACAATTTAACCTTAACGCTTTGTCTGTGAACGTTTTTTCCGCACCTTCCGTCTGTAAACCTGGACACACCGTTATTTCAATTATAAAGTTGCAATTCCAATTATAAAATTGTAGAAAAATGAATTTTTTCATCCATTTATTTTCATTCAATAAATCAACAGATCCGTCGTATTTGCCCGGACACGAATGACCCGGGTTTACAGACGAAGTGTTCACGAAGACTGGAATTTTATGAAAAGTGTGGAATAAGATGAATTAGGATACAAAAGAATGAGGCTCGGAATGATTTAAAATTGTCCCATTAAGGCGCCATGATTGCGGAAAAAATTGAGGTTATGTGTTTGATACACAAAAAACGAATTACCCGCTAGCGAAGCATTTTTAGGTTCGAATAGTGACTGCGGTAAAAAATCTTCGTCGCATGCTTCTTTATAAGCACGTGTTAAAATTTCGTCATCGGAACTCGACGAAAAATCCTCGTTTTTAGACATGATGCGGCATGGAAATTCATCGCCCGGCGAATCACAACAAACGAGACATTATGAAACGAACGACGAATGGACCAACGAAAGAGATAACTCACGGCAATGCGACGGTTGAAAACCTAATTCTGTAAACACTATGAGGAAGCAAAACAATTTTCTATTGAAACTTTCAATAGATCAATCCCGCTATCAATTATCTGACCGGGTTTACGCGGATAAAAAAAACGTATCATTTTTATCGTAAATTCGAATAAAGAATTATTTTTGTTTTTGTATGGACGATGCAGGGCATACACAATCGATAAGTCAGTTGTCTGATGTCTAATGTTTGGAGCGATTTCTATCTCACCGACTGTAGTGCATTGGAAATTGATCATGATATCCGCCGGAGTTGGACGCAATGATATTTTGTTTTGGGTAATTGTCATTATCTGAATTATGAAAAGATCGGAGGAACAAGTTAATTAAAAATAACAATTCGATAACAGAATACGATGCAAAAATTGAGTAATTTGCACAGCTAATTTCTCTTTGGTATTTTTGAATGAAAAGTGGTGTACGGTTTTCATAGCATTGGCGTAAACTTGCATCAATCGAGTGTGCGGAGCAACGCAGTGTCGCAGGTCGCCGTGGTCTCCGTTCGTTCGTTTGCTTGTTCTGTCGTTCTGTCTACGAAAAAAAATGTCGACCGCTGAGCTGAATCCGAGGCCCGTCAGGGTATCCCCGTTGATAAAAGTGAGTGAAATAAGGTTTCAATGAATTTCCCGATTGTGCTAGCTACAAAGAAAATCGAACCTTCCTCGTAATAACATTTTTTCGTACTTGTCACTCTTTTTTTCTGTAAATCGATCGCGAACCCTTGCCCATCCGAAAAGTAATTTCTCATTACATAATTTAACGTGTAATCGGACTGAGAGTGAGACGAAAAATCCCATCAATTCACACATTGTTCAGTATTCTTTATCCCGTTTGCTTGCAATATCGAAATTTGACAAATTTCGAAATAAAAGAACATTGACATTTCTCTGCAGCTCCCGAATGGTTCCTGCGTCATTCTAACCCCAAATACAGTAGCCCCCAAAAATTCATTCAAAATTTTCTGTTTTCATGGCAAGTTCGGTCGATGGAGCTTCCTCGTAGCAGGCATTGCTTACGGTATTGTCAACCAAAGCAGATTGTCTAAAAAGGAGGCTGCTTTCCGGGAAGTTGAAGCCAAGCGCAAAGTCATCCGCGACAAACAACTCGCCGAGGAGAAAAAGCGCGCAGGGGAGCGTGAGTTTATTTAACGAATACCAGGGCTTCCTCGAGTCCTTCCTGCACTTAAAACTTTTCTTCCATCAATTGAAATTTTGTCTTTTCTCTTTTTACAGTCGAAATGAAAGAGCTTGAAGCACAGATGAAGTAGAACAACTAATTCACTTCTTCTAGTACTCTACACATGTAATAAGATTCTGCAATTAAACAAATGAGAATTGGAAATAAAAAACACGATATAACGAGAACATATTCAATTGCCATGTTACACACCCATGCAGATTGTACATAATGTCTTGAATGCTACGTGGATGGTTAATAAACAAAAATAGAACAGTACAAAATTTGTCAATGATTTTTATTACTACGTTTGGAACAGTGGATTGAAAGAGAAGAAATTACGTTAGAACTACTTGCAAGCGAATATTTCATCTTTGTAATAAAAACTACTGCTCCAAATCGATCATGGACGATCGGATTGCTGAAATGAGAAATTGGCATTTCCTACTGAATATTCGGTCGAGATACGAATCACTGTTGGCCTTCTTTTTTTTTATACAAACATTAAGTGCAAATTGTACGACGAACCACGTTCAATTGGAAAGAACGAAAAAAAAAAAAAACGCCCGAACAGGGACTCGAACCCTGGACCCTCAGATTAAAAGTCTGATGCTCTACCGACTGAGCTATCCGGGCATTGAAACTTTACAATTTTTGAGAACTATAAATTGAAATGATTTTGGAAAATTGTAAATATTCGAAAATCTATTATTTGTCAATACTTTTGGAAAACTATTTTTCTTTCTTTTTCAATTTTGTTCATTTGTTCACGTGAGTTGATTGCAAACGTTTTGAATTATTATTATTTTTGCTCGGGGAGCAATCCGCTTCAGGCATCGTACACCTTCAAGTCAATCACGATATCGAACTATTTTTATTTGCCAATATTTGCCTGAATGTTGATATTTTCGGGGG
>JBAJMU010000001.1:7865817-7964575 GCA_037952995.1 Hyposoter didymator | reverse complement strand
CGGGCTGAAACGGGGGGGGGACGAGGTTGAGTCGAAATTATGCAAACACTGAATTCACTTCATACGTGCGGTGTATAAAATTTTGCAGAATATTGATACCAGGAAAATATGGTGGCTGCTTCCCACCTGATGAAATTTGCGAATCGGCGCAGCGATCGATTTTCGAGCCGAAAAAAGCTCGAGTAATGGAGATCGTTTGTTTTTTAAATGAAATGTTGAAAAAATCGTTGGTGGTGCTTTCGATCAATTGAGCGTTTTTTGCCATCAAACAATAGTGTATTTTACATATACTTATATACACACATACATTTTATGATACAGCAAAATATACAAAATCATGTTGAATTCTATATTCTGAAACGCCGAGCAAATGCGAATTCTGGTAAAATAAGAAGCTCGTAAAAAAAATGAAAAATATAATGAATTCATCGACAAAATGGTGGCCGGTGATTTATTGTCCTTAATGCAGATACTGTGTGGAAGTATTTCGTTGAGATTCAAATTTTCGGCCTGTACGTCGGCGTCGGAAAGACATTGAACGAGCATCGAATTTTTTTTTGAGGAAAAGATTCCAGCGTTTACGTTCAAGCTGCAATGACTTCTGTTTTGTTGTCCGTCGTCACAAGTTGCAGAAGACTCCCGTTGGCGGGGCGGTCTTGGTTCTGTGACCATTTCCAGAATAATCTGCACGGAGATACAATTTTTGAATTATTTCGTTCATTATTACGATTGAGGCAAGTTTATCGGAATATTTACACCATTTTCTTTTCAAAGAATGGAGGAAAGGAGAAGAAACAGTTTTTTCGCAATATTCTTGAGTGGAAATTTGACTCGTAAGTTTATTCTTACTCGGCAATGAATTGGAGAGGCGTCCAGGTGGAAGTATCAGCTTTTGGCATCCACTTGCGGTTCATGGGAGTGTCCAGAGTTACCGGTAAGATGGAAGCAACGAGTGAGTCAGCTGGAAGGCCACTGTCCTTGGCAGCGAGAGATTTTGTGAGCTGATGAACAGCAGCTTTGGCCATTCCATAGCCAATCATTCCAGGTGTCCCTTCGAGAGCTGCTTTAGCTCCGGTCAGTGAAAGAAAACCACCATCTTTGAGACTCGCGGCAGCCAAACTCGCAGCAATCACTGAGCTCCACACGCTCTGTTTCCACATGAGTTCGGCATTCCCAAGAAAATCTTTGCTCGCTGCATTTCCTCCAGCCCAACCACCGGCCACACAGATTATTCCATCGAGTTTATCTTCTTTGAGGACTTCCTTCACTTGACTCAAAATGTAGGTTTCCTGTTGAAGTTTCACAGTGATAATTACCGCAGAACAGAAATTGAAAAAAAAAAANAAAAAAAAAAAAAAAAAACATTAATATTCGTTAAAGTAAAAATCAAATCCACCTGCTCTTTCCAGCTGTGCTCTGAATTCACAATAACGTTTGCATCAGCCTGCTCATTCGCTTTCATGTCGATCGATCCCACCCACTGGAAAAAATACAAAAAATTACGTAATGTGATAAAATGTCATTGAACAATTTTTCGAAAATAAAGAATTTGAATTATTCTCAATTCCGATTTATTTTTCAATTGTAAAATACTGCAAAAGCGAAAATTCTTCTTTCAGTTTCTGCAAAATGTTTCAATTGCAATTATTTCATCTCGTGATAAAAATTCGGAAAATTTTTCTCATATTTTGGTATACACGCGATTCCAAACGAACTTTTCTGACGTCGAATTACATTTTTCGGGAATTTTCCTCATTCAATTTCTCGTACATTTTCGATTTTTATTGAGCACCACTGTTCCAGAAAACAGGAAGTAACACTGTCTCCACAAGAATTTTTAACTTTTAATCTGGTCTCCGTTGCTGAAATCGGACATTTCCAAATGAACAGAGTAAAACGTGAATTTCAAAATTTGACATCGAGGGTCACGTGATTACGATTAAAGACGAGAGATAACTCGTGTACGAAGCTCGAAGTGTCGAACGTATTAGAAAGGCTCCTTTGCTCCATTAGACAGCCTTCTGGCCTTCATATACAGATAATTTTTTTAGTTCTTGATTTCTTACGACATTCCGCAATAAAAATGGTTAGCCAGCTTCCGCATGCATTGAATGAAGGAGCTCAATAGATAATCGTCGAAATCTCTTTTATCGCGCGATGAAAAAATATTATTCGCGTTATATTTACGAGAAACATCGTAACGGGAAAAAATGACATTTTATTTTTTATTAATCAATCACAATCGATCATGTATCAATCGACGAGAAAACAATAATAAAGACGAACGATTTTTCAAGGTGCTGTTGATTTTTTATAGGGTAAATATTCTCATAATGATTTATTATTAAATCAACAAGTAGCCGCCTCGACCTTGCGTCACGGACTCCACATCTGGCGGTGAAAGTTGTGTTTTATATGAATTCTTATGTTTTTTTTTCATCAATGATACGCTATACCGGTTAAAAAGGAGGTTAAGCGATTATTCCGATGTAGTAAAAATAGTGAAACAAACGAATTGGACTTACCCAATTTTTCGACTTGAAGTGAGAAACACAGACGGAGCCGAGAGCTCCTTTCCCTCCGTAAACGAAAACACGTCCGCTGACAGTAGCCATAGTTCGATGAATGAAGAGATTTGACATGTCGGCAAGTATATATCCGAGCCCGAGAAGCTGCGGGCTGAAACGAATGCCATCGTAAAACTCCGATCATTTTCGGATGTTTCCGTCAAGCCTTCTGGCGGCGTTGCCTTTTCTCTTGTGTTTCAATCCTGATCAAATAACTCACAAACTTGTGCAGACAGATATTTATTTTTACTTCGATGAAAAAGCCAATTGTATATTGGAAACAAATTCTTTCTCTAGGATTTTTCGTCCTTTATTCCTTTCGATAGGACATATTTGGGGTCTACAATTTAGCAAAGAATCAACAGCAAACCGTGTCATGATGTACCACCCTGCTAAGATATTTCTTATTAAGTTGGATCAATAGAAATTCATAGAGATGAAACGACTTGAGGAATCTCATGGGGAATGCATTCTGTACTCTAATTCAGAGACTATAATTATTGAACGAAGCAATTTGAATTGCAGCGCCGACATATGTCTCGGACGCATTGCGCAGATCGCAAGTGCTGCCATCACAGGCACTTCCGTTTCTTTCGTGGCCTTTCCACGCTCGGTCGAAGTGGTGTCTCTTCCGATTTGTCAAAATGGTAAGAAAGTACGCGTGTATCAGCGACGTGAATAATATCCGTTTGAATCGAGATTAAATTCATTGCAAACTACGAAATTCGATGTTTCATCAGTGACAAACAATAATGGATCATTTAATGGAAATAATATTTATCCGCAGGGTATCGACATCAACCATAAACACGACCGTAAAGTTCGGCGAACGGAGCCGAAGTCGCAAGATGTATACCTGCGTCTTCTCGTTAAGGTAAGCCTTCCAAATCATTTAATTGCTACACATTTTTTCTATTCATACATGAATATTCTTTACCGATTCGAACCGATAAAACTTTTGTAACATAAAGTCCTCGTATTTGTTGCATCTCCAAGTTTTTAGGTTATGTCTCATTTGTGTTTGAACACGCGATAGTAAAGCGATACTCTTGAAATCTTGAAATTCAATCACTATTACAAAATTCTAACCTAACTTTTTCATCTTTTTATCATTTCATCATTTTCTTCATTTTGCGGACTGCACTCTGTGCCAGATTTTTTAACCGTAAACTGGTTCAATTTGAATGTTCGCTACATTGAACTCAACCCTCCTATTCTGACTCGCAGATCGCTCCTGCCTGTCAATTATTACGGTTGATACATCATATCACATTATTATCGATCTCAGGAAAAATTCAACTTCATTAGAGCGCTCTATCACTTGCTTGATCGCAAAAATCCCCCTAAACGTTTTATTTTGAGAGACTGAACATTGTGAGAGAAATATTCGTTGCACGTTGTTCCCATTTTCTTTTTCTCTAAATATGAAGGATTTCTGGGAAAAATGTGTATCTACTTTTTGGTTATCTGTCCCGCACTCACGCGACTGCCAGATCCCCTTACGGGCATACACGTTAAAATATTCAGGTAGAACTAACGACAAAGACTTCTCACTTTGCAGTGAATTCACTGGATTAAAAACTTTAAATCACTGATTACGAAGCACACTTACAAATTTGTTTTTTTTAAATGAGGAAACTACCGACCCGTAGAGACGCTAAAAATAATGAATTTTGAGTATCTTCCAAAATCTGAATTGTTTTTGTTCGGTGAAGTGAAAGCTTCCTGGAATAAACTTCGATAGTAATTAAAGACGCGACTCGAGTGACCGTTTCCTAATATTTCTTTGATTTTGTTGTTCGTAGCTCTACCGCTTCTTGGCCAGGCGTACAAACGCCAAATTCAACAGGATCATCCTCAGACGTCTTTTCATGAGCAAAATAAATCGTCCACCGATTTCTCTTGCTCGCGTCACCAGGTTTATGAAGAAACCAAATCGTGAAAATTGCATCGCCGTCGTCGTCGGCACCATAACTGACGATGCCAGAATCTTCGAGGTTCCCAAGATGACGGTGAGTGCTCGTGTTTAGCAAAATCCATTTACCAAAATTTTGCCCTCGGTGCTTGTGAAAATATCCACAGTTTCCATTGTCAAAATTCTTGCACCATTTCCCACACAAAAATTTGCGAGCTGCACTCTGTGCCAATTGCTTTTCGAGATTGGACCAATTTGAATGTTCGCTATATTAAACATACATCAGCTTTCCTATTCTGTTCTGAAGAAATTCACTTCATTTCAATTATATGAGCTGATACATTGTTCTGTTTTTTTTTCTATTTTTTTTTTTTTTTTTTTTTTTTTTTTTTTTTCAAAAATAAAGAAAACGGTATTTGGGTCACAAGAGTTAAATGCATTTAATGGTTTTGAATGCCTTTTTTGGAGGTTGAGACGATTCATACCCACGCACAGTTTCATGCAAGAAAAATGAACATACTACAAAACGTCATTAATCAATTCAGTGTTCTTAATTATTTTTCTATTAAATTCGCACGTTACTCGATTTTTTGTTGAATTTCGGTTTTTTTTTCCATCCCTCAATTGAAAAAAGTAAAAATAAATGTTATGATCCGAGTAAAAGTTCTAATGACATTGAATCGATTGGAAATCAGGTCTGTGCTCTGCGCGTTACCGAGAAGGCTCGAGGTCGCATTCTAAAGGCCGGCGGAGAAATAATCACGTTCGATCAGCTCGCTCTCCGAGCTCCCACGGGCACCAAGACCGTTTTGATGCAAGGACGGCGTAAGGCACGCGAGGCTGTTAAACATTTCGGTCCAGCACCGGGTGTTCCTCATTCTCACACTAAACCATTGGTTCAATCAAAGGGACGTAAATACGAGAGGGCGAGAGGTCGCAGGCGCAGCTGCGGTTACAAGAAGTAGACATTTCCATCGATCTTCAACATTTAAAATCTACTTCATTGTTCATTAACCCAATAAATACTTTTTTGTATTATCCTCGTACGGTTTTCGTCTTCGATCTAATAACTATGTGTTCGTGCTTAAATATATGCGAGAGTATTGGGCCAATGAACGGTGGAATACGAGACTTAACGAGTTGTTTTTTTATTTATTCATCAGTCATTCACAAATCGTATCCTATTTTCCTTCCTACAGCAGCAGCATGAAAATAATTGTGATGGTTTACCATTTCGAATGGATTCATTCGTTCAAATTGCAAAACATTTAGTTACTCGATTTAGGTCTCAACATGAGTTCCCGGTATTTCTAGACCTCGATGAGGCTTGAATTTTCTTACATGATCGAGCACTCTAATCAGTTGAAATAAAATTGATGCAGTCGGTTGGGAAGCTAAAAGTTAATACCTGCTCGGTCGTATTGTCAGTGGCTTCTCGATCGCCGTTTTCCTCCAGATCTTCCGCTTTGTCGTCGTCGTCCGATGCACCATCGTCCGCAGAACTCACATCTGGAAAATATAATCTAGCCTCCTCGATCGCTGTCTCGGGATTTTCACTTACGTGATAAGGTCCGATGCCGGCGAAGGTCAAAAAAGCCTCTGAACCGATTTTCTTCACCACGCAGACGAATGCCTCGTATCTGAGATGTTTTCAATCTGTTTTTTTTTTTAATATTCCAAGCATTTTCGTTTGTTTGCATAAACTTTGTAAATTCTCATTTTTTGAAAAAATTGAACTTTCTTGATGGTTTGAATCAAGCCAATTCGTGTGTATGGAAACTTTTGGTAGAGCGTTTCTTATTTTTTTTTGAATTCATGTCAGAAATCGGTTCATTATTGGCTCCACGAAGAAATGAAAATGTTCTCAATATCAACAATATTTGCAGCGTTTCTTATTTCGTGTTGTCGAACCTTACCCGGTTTTTGCTTCAATTTTATCGTCGAATTCTTCGATACTCGTCGCTATGAGTTTTGCCTCGGGCGGTTTGTCCCTTTCGAAAATTCCGAAGTTGACAACTTCTGATTCGTGGATGTCGAGCACCATCTTTAACTCGTTTCGTCGAGTACTGTCGTATTTGAAAACAATTATTGGAGCTTTCACAGTTTTGTCTTCGTACTACGGAGCGAATGAAAAAACGTAATCGTCACGGCATCGCGATTGTACTTTTTATAAAGATGGGCAATGAATTTCTTGGGTTATTTACCGGAAACGTTGCGTCGATGTACTTCCGGAAAATAATTCGAAAGATCCATGCCTTGCTGCGTGGATTCGGTGGAGCCCACACCAACGGATATTCCGTGCTCTCTTTGTCACTCGGTAGGAAAGCAGGTCGATGTCGTTCCGCGAAACTGGTAGAAAAAACAGTCTGAACAAGGGAGAAGAAAAAAAAACTACAAATTCTGCTGTCGAGGTCCACGGAACTTGACACGAACTCGTTAGCGACATGGAGATGCAATTATAATCTTAAGGCTGCACTATTATAAATTTCCAACATTCCAAATTCGCGGAAAACCCCAAAAAAAAATTCTCCCAAATTTGAATAGCGTAAAGAGGATATTTAAACATTTTTTTTTTATTTCATATTTTGCACAAAATCGAAAAATACTCGGCATAACAAGAGACGATGAGAAAAATTTGAATATTGCGAAAAAAAGAACATTTTTCCATCAGAAATTGAATGAATAGTGAGCGAAAATTTGAAATCGGAATTAAAAAATCCTGCGTCTGTTTGTGACGAGCAAATTTCGAGCATTTTTGAAAATTTATTGATCTTCCATTAAGTTTGTTGAAAACGAACCATCCTTCCGGGAGTTTCTCGTCGACAGCCGGAAGTCTCGGTTCACTGAACAACAAACTGAGGAGATATTTCTCAACGTCCATTTCCGGTTTCTTTTCGCTGACTCGGAGCCTCATGAACATGCATCGTCCGTCCGTAAGTAAATTTTTCGCATTTTCGTTTATTTCCCAATCGGACTAACAGAGGAAAAACAAGTTTGAGAGAAATTTCATTTTTCAGGGAGATTTGGACGATAAGAAAAGTTACGATCCGATCACCTCGACAAACATCTTCGAAAGTGTTTCCTCGTCCAACCGTTTTCGAAGTTCTTGAGAAATCGTGTAATTGCTTGGTAAAATATTCTCTACGAGATCGGCGTAAGGAGGACTCGACATTTTATCACGTTTGTGGCCGTCAGCGTCCTTGAAAACCCAAGGATACAGAACGAGGAATGTCTCATCCTGCAACGAGGTTGTATAGTACGACATTTCTGCTTCATACTTCGCTCTTATTTCAGCCTCTGCAAAATATCAAACAAACAAAATTTAATCACATTTTCCGGCGCCTTAATCGAAAGCACAGTGTCTAAAAATAAAACGTCTTGGGTTTCAACCAAAAATCAATCAAACGTTCATTACTTTTCTGAGTTCTTCCCAAAATTTTCAAACTCAATTATGTCAAGTTATTAAAATCAATCAAACGTTCATTACTTTTCTGAGTTCTTCCCAAAATTTTCAAACTCAATTATGTCAAGTTATTCAATTTTGTCAAATTAATTAATCAATGGATAGCATTTTTTGGAGCCTTCCCTAGTACGAAAGGCAGATATATTTGAGACTCCGAGTGACACGAATTATACACATTAGGAAACATCAATCATTCAGTCACTTTTGCGATGGTTCGGAACTGTTTATCGTTTACGTGAGTTTTCTAAACCAAATTTTTGGCCAATTCGATTTTATCATGCAAAATTCTTTGTGTGTGAAAAACTCTTGATTTCGAAGGAAAGATTTTTGAAGATTTTCGGAGTCATAAAAACAAGAAACAAATGGTTGCACTCTAGCACCTTTTTCTGCCTTCTTTGCAGCTTCTTTAGCAGTTCTCTCTTCCTCAAGTATTTTCATACGCTTTTCTTCTTCGGGGCTCCTCTGGCCGACGGGAATACAAAATCTAGAAAGTATTGAGACGAATATTGGCCTTGAATATTAAAAATATCACAAATTTTGCATTCTTTCTATAAAGGCTTGCTCATTGTTGGGAATCTGCTGTCTTGATTGATCATGTAGCTTTCACTCTAACAAGGTCCAACGAACCTACAGCAAGACTCAATTTTCACAACCCACATTTCTTCAGGAACATAACTTTTTGTCGAGTGATTTCTAAATTTTTCTAATCGCTTTTCAGTATCGTCCAGTATCTGGCGGTTCCATGTGACCACAAATGAAGCCCGGTACGGTGTTTGTTAAGATGCCACAAAGGGATAAGCGTGTGTGAGTAAGATACGAAAAGTTTGAATAATACAGAAAATAAAAAATAAACAGAGAGAAAGAGATTTTGACTAAAATTCTCACTCGTGTTCCTCGTCGTTCTGAACTCTTCGCAATTCGTCAGTGAGCATTTTCTGAAGTTCTGGGCAATAAGCACCGAACATTAAGTTGACCATTTGTCCATTCTGTGAATAGAGAACAAATATGTACAGAGCATGAGGAATTTCAATGAAAAGATGCTGATGTCTCATCGCGAATGAAAAATTATCACAATTTCGATGAAATGAGTTTTTTCAAAATCGAGGACTTTGATATATCGAGTTACGAAAACTTATGAAAAAAAATGTCATTCTTAATTCATTACATGAATAAACATCCACGTGGGTTCACTTTTTCCGCGGAATCTTTCCAATGCAGCGATGTTGTCACATTTGGCCTGAATATAAACAAAATATAAATTTTATAATTTCTCGTGTACTCTGCGATAAATCGTTCGAGAAAAAGAGGCAAAGATGGACAATGAACAATGGTACACCATAAAATTCAATCTCACCGTCACATAACTCAAAGAATCGCCGCCAATTTCCATCTTTATTTTCTTAAGGATGCTGATCATGCCACTGCAAGGTCCGCTCCAATCCGAATAAATATCGGCGACTAGAAAATCAAGAAAAAACGAGCCCGAATTATGTCGTCGTGCGGATTCGATTTTTTTTATTTAACTGTCAAAGTGTATCGAACTCTTTACCGATTAATCCTTTTCTGTCCAATATTTTTGTCCACTCTTCGTCGGTAGACACATCCGTCTGAAGAGCAGCCGGAGTATTTTTCTTCGCCATTTTCCGTCCCTTGTTCAATCCACCCTGAGCAACAAGATTTCGAAAGATCGCGATTTTAATTACTCCGTTTAAATTAAAATTCTGAAGCATGTGAAAAAACGTCAACACGAATTTCCGTACCCCTCTTTTTCGCAACATGTTCGAAGGAGTTTTAGTATCTTAACAGAAATCAAATGCACGACTCCAGGCTTCTCGACGATGGACTTTTTGTTTCTTTTCAAAAGTCACGATCGCACGAGTGATTTTTCCTACTTTTTATAGAAATCTTTCGAAAATTGTTGCGTTCGAGAAACCGAGAACGATATTTTCACAATTTTTAGGTTTTTATTAAAAAATAAAAAATAATGTCAAGTCTCTTGTCAACGGACTAGGAAGAACACGCTTGCACGGAAGCTCTCGTCGCGGTAAAACTGAAACTGATTTTAGCGTGTACCCGAGGTCTTATATAGCTCGGTGAAACCGCGATGACATCGAAGCAGAAATCGCGGGGCACGCGAGCGCCCTTTTGTACAGGAGTAAATATTATAGACGACGTACAATTTCTTCCAAATCGAGTCACCAACGACACACAAAAGCCCGCGGTAATTATAGTTGACTGAAAAGTACCTTGTCGCTCATCTAGCGATCTATATGCAACGAAAATCGAAACCTGTCTTAATGTACATGATGAATGAAAATTGCTATAATATTTCCTGTGAGCAACTACGTATCGATTGATTTTTTAGCTTTTTAAATCGATCGAGGTGAATGGGACGATTGGACGGACCGATGAGTTATTCCGCAGGCATACGTTCTCATTAATTTATTCGTCGCAGTTCCCGATCTGAGAGTTTCAAAAATAATATTCTTCCGAACGAATTCTACTCGGCGATTGTTGTTGGTCGATGATATTCTACTGAAAAAATTGAAGCTCATGGTTCAACGATGATTCTTGAAGTTCAATGATGCTCATTTTTTCTGCCCTTTTATTGAATAACAATAAAAATCAAATCCTCAATCGCGGTCGAATTATTGAAATTCCGAATATTCGAGAAAATCTCTGAATATCGAGAATGCAAATAATCTGGGTGCCTGGCCACATTGCAAATTTTGCAAAGTTGCAAACTTGCTAAATGTTTCTACTTCTCCGAAGAAAATTCACTACAGAATGGAAAAAAAAATCGAATTCATTTTGTGTTTGTATCGATACTTTGTCAGCCATTGATTCCAAAAACTTTTGCCACATTCGCACCTGAGACCTCGTATCCGCTTCATGTACATAAACTTTATTCCACCCACGAAACTTTAACCCAAACATCGTTCTCTCAATACCCACTGATTCGGCAGGACTTTCTTTCATTCATCATTTCTGACGAGGATCTCCTTTCGCTTTATCTCCGCGCATCACCGATTTAAAAAATAATTTTTTTTCATTTCAATCTTAAGATACTTATTCTTTCTTCCTTTTCAGGGATGCGACGTGCATCCGTGACACTCCAACTCGCGCCTTGAATATACCATCGTCAAAGGTAGCCACGTCCTTTATTCAATTTACTCACGTGACACGTAAAAATAAACAAAAACCGAGGTGGACTATGTAGCGCTTAGGAAAGTTGTTAACCCGACTGCGCTGCAGTAAATTTTGATATCACGTTAAGACTGTGAATAATCAAAATTTATGACTCTCGATTGTTTCGGTCAATTTTGAATTTTTATGGAAACGGAGTAATTTTATAAAAAACGGTGTCATCGATCTACGCCCACGCGTTGCTGCGAAAAAATCCACGAAACTTTCAGTGTCTATGAAGGATGACCGTGCGTGAGGCGTTTTTTAAATCACTGCAGCCATTTTAACGAAATTGTAGCTGATCATGAGTAATGAGACACAAATTGGACTTTGTTCCGTACGTGTCAATAATTCCTTTACACCGATAGCCTTCCGTCTATTATGAAAGGAAAACAAAGTTACAAAATTCACCTCAGCGAAGATTACTTTCCGCCAATTTCGTGAACTTTGAAATGTTACGAAGCAAACGAGAACAAGATCCAATATTGTTGTTTTTTTTCTTTTTAATTTTCAGAAATCCGGAATATTTAATTTTGTTATTCATTCACTTTGAGAATTTCGAGTAGAATTGCTGAACATTGACCCTTACTTGCCACTTTGGGGTACAAACTGCCCCAGGCCTTAGTCATTTATCCACTTTTTTTGGTTTTAGCAATTTTGTTTAGTGTACGTAAATTTTATTTCTGGCTATACAGAGGAAACAATCTTTTGAAAAAAGCTTTCAATATGTTCTACAATAATTTTCAAGTCGAAATATTCAGCAGTTCATTTTTTATAACAATCTTTGTCACTGGGCTACAAATCTACCCCATGGTGGCAAGTACGTAATTCCATAGAGGTGTGGCAAGTAAAGGTTAATAAACTTTGGTGACACCAATTGACTCATTTCTTCGCCATGATTGAGTCATCATTCACAATCTGAAATTCTGGCTTATTAAATGGGACCTCCTGCCACCAGCAGGTGGATTCGGTTTCCATTGAAGAAAAATCAAAAGTACATTGCCAACGTTTCTGAGTACGTGGGAATTATGAAAATTCGTAAAATGTGAAATCAATTTCTTCTCTTTTTAAATTTTTCAGAATTTTTTAGTTTGGAGCTGCGAACATGTTACCGGAAAGCAATAATGATTGTTGCAGATTATTAATTTATAGAGATTTTCGATATTTTTCGAAATAATTTTGTTATTATCCGATCTAACAAAAAAAAACTCTGTCGTGCAAGTAAATATTGCTAATTTTCGAAATAGAAAAATCGTTAATTTTGTTAAAAAAATATCGAAATTCTGCGAATTAATGACAAAAAGTATATCCGGATGAAAATGAGCCAGTGTGTCAACGGAGAATTCAATATTTTGTAAAGCTATAAATCTCGTCGATATAAATAAAAATTTTATGAAACGATTCTTCCTCAGGAACCATTTCAAGTGAGATGCAAAATGTTTCGTGACACACCGCGCCGACGGCGGAAAAAAAGCGACTTCTTCAAGTGATCACAATTAAGAAAAGACGAAACTTGTTTCAATGACGTTCGAGTTTTAATCAGAAGTTAAAAGAGACTCCGGGGACTTTCGATATTCCAGAGTTTGGGTAAAACACAATTCATCGCGGGAAAGGAGTTAAAGTTGGAGAAAATGAGTGCATGTAAAATGTAATTAACGTTTTAAGGATTCACGAACATGCACGCGACATCGGGGATTGCGAGGGACTAAAAGTCCTTGACAATTTAGTCGACTCTCTCTCTCTCCCTGTCTCTTTTCTTCTATTCCTTCCTTCGGTTCCGCTTCCCAAAGATTAATCTAAATATATAAACCTTAGCTGTCCGAGGGTGTTGATTCACGATCTCGTGAACCCGAAAGGGTTGAGCCTCGTCCTCATAAATAATTCCAAATATTAAACAACATATTTTTCCTTTCCGAGTGCTACACTATCCTTGAACTATTCACACGTTGCTTACATTGGATAATAATCATAACATCCACTTTTTACTTATCCTGATCGATTTCTGAACGAGAAACTGAATTTTGAGTTCATCGAAAGAATCTCCGATCCACATAACCGTGACGTACTGTAAGCTTCAAATTCCTTCACTCTATTATCGACATTTGTGCATGTTCGCAATGATCAGAATTCAATGAAATTTGGTGAGTGAATTCTTTAGCATTAAATATCGATATACAAATTTTTTAAGATTTTCCTTCCACATAGTTTTCGAGCAATTGAATACTAAAGTTTACATGCATAAGCATAGTCTTCAGATGTACATCTTTTGCATATTGTAAACTCCAATTATTCGACAACTATGTAGACGAAAAATTTGAAAAAAATTGTGTCATCGTATTTGATGCTAAAGAATGTTATCACCAAATTTTAATAAATTCTTATCATATTCTCGTATCTAGCCAACCTCATAAGATGAATTACTCGGATGTTTTGCTTTCCATCACTGTGTGCTTCTAATTGAACGCATATATACTCTTGCACATTTTAGTTTAATGGTTATTGCAATCGCGTGCACCAACCGCGTGTAATCCTTGCTTTTGTCTTCTAGTGCTTGTGCTTCTAGGACTTAAATTGTACAGCACAGCAATAATTATTTTATGTATGTACAGATGATAAAATGGAAGGGTTGACAGACTAATATCGTTCGTGTTTAGACGCTTCTAATCAGAAAAGACATTTGGCATTCCGCGATGGCAAATTATATCGTCAGAGGTTTCTCTTGTATACTGCAATTACGAAAATTCATTTATTCGTTCGGAGGATCGATTGATACTCGCTTGATTATTGAAAAATTTTGCAAGGCTTATCGAATTATTGAAATTATTAATTATGAATTTTTGGATCATCTATTCTTGGGCGCACGAATCGTAGTTTTGTTAAAAATGATTCGTCTGCTGACAATATTCTGAAATTAACACTGACCTTGGTCTCGCCAAATGGAGCTCGATATTTTGTTGTTAATTTTTCGCATTTTCTGACGCAAAAAAAAAAAGAAAATTCGCAACCAAGAACTTATTAGTGTGAAGCGGAGCAAGGAGTGAAAAAAAATTAGATTCAATGCTCTTGTTTTACATTACTTACATTTTTGCGAAAGGTGTCTCAGAGTTGTCCTTGGGTCTGCAGTATTTTTCACGCGATAGAACAAACGTTACCACGTTGCCCAGGATACGATTACCAAAATCAATTTTTTGAAAAAAATGCTGTTCGATTTATCGAACAGTCGGAAAATTGACGGGGAGCGTAAAAAAATATTTATGAATATCCAATTCCATTTGAATGAGATTTATTGGGTAAATTTTCTTTTTTGAAAAATTGGAACTTGATATGTAACTATTGATCATTTTATTCAGTTAACCGTTCTTTGGTTTTGGAGAATCGCAATCGATTGGTCAATAATAAATGACAACCATAAGCAACAAAATGGAGTTTCGAAAATTTGATTTGTCACTTTATCTGGAAAATAAATTCGTTGGATTTTATCGCATTACGATACTTCCTTTTTGCGGGAAGAATTATTTGAATTTTACTGCTCAAAATCTCGGATCGTTGAGCATTAGAATGCTCGGTCCATCAGTGGAATTGATTGTAAATAAAGCTTCCCTCCCAAAAATGAAATATTCAAAAAAAACTGCAACAAATGCAAGAGTTGCTAATATATATCTGTAAAAAGATTACTCAACGGATAACAGCTGATTCATGGCGACATCTGTACGAAAACCGGCAAAAATAAACAGCTCAGGGGCGTATTTTTCTAAGTCGTGACGAAGGCCGAAAATGTACCGGGGAATGGGACGGGAAAGTTATAATTTTTCACAATTAGATAGAATTTGCTGTAGTTCAATTTAGCCGAAAATGAAGTGTGCGTTAACGTTAACGATCATTAATAATTTGTCGCAAATTCATATTGAATGTTTTATCGCTTCGTAATATTTGTGGGATGAACAGCGCGTGTTTACTGTCACTTTCTGTGTCCCCTTATCAGCTGTCTTCGAATATTGACAGGTGGAACAAAAATGGCTGAAAATGGGTTTGGATCCGACGTCGGTTCTCAAGAAAATCTCGCGGTGGATGCAATTAATTTGGATATCGAGGAGGTAAGTTTTATAAACAACACTAATCTATCAGTGATTCATTTGAACGAAGCAACCAACAGCTTTTCTCGAAACTTAACCTGAAAAAAATGTTGTTAGTGGAGGATCGCGTATTATGCAGGTTATCGTACAGTTTTTTTCCGAAACAAACAAAACATCCTTTGCACCGATGTCAACAAACAAATTCAAACGAGGCTTTTCCCCGGAAATAGCGATTTCGTCGAATCCTTGACAAAAACGAAACGTCAAAAATCGACAATTCACATTTCATCAAACGATAATTATCGTATTTTTCATAATGCGTTCGCTATTTTCAAATTGATTACAACAACAAGAAAAATGGCAATTCTTTTCTCTTTTAATTTCAGGTCCATATTCAAAAATGTAGGAATCGTGAATAATAAATTCCTACCAGATGGTTACAAATATTTACCGTTTGCCAATCCTTTTATTCTGAAGCATTCAAAATACGATTTTTCAAAAGCTTATAAATTCATGTCATTAAATGTCGTGGTAGAGTATTTTACCTAATTTTTTAACAGCATACAAGTTGTTTCGAATGTCAAATCTCCGACGCAGATGATTCGAATAAATTTACGATGCTGCAGTTTGCATCGTTGGAATGCAACGAAATTCTTTTGTTTCCTGAGGAGAGCTCATGGTTTTTATTCAACATTCCTTCAGGACAATGAAACGATCTATTTTCAGGATAAAAACACAAAATCGATACGAAAATCGTAATTGTTTTTAATATCAAACAAACAATGAAACGGAAACGTAATTTTCGCTACTCCCCAACATTGCGAACTTCAGTGTCATATAAATTTAAGACCGTACAGCAGAATTGTCTTTCATTGAGTTTCACGGAATTTTCAATATTTCATAAAAATATCATAACGTTTGGTTTCCCAAGTAAAACGTTTTCACAATGGTGGAAACTCTGCGATACTCGTATATGAAACTAGAAATTGTAGAAATTGTTGTACACCTGCTTGTAACAATGAAAATGACTCTGTGAGGGGAATCGAGTAAATCGGTAAACGATCATCAGTTTCAATGATAAATGTCCTGCTACAGAATGGTAAAATACTTTCTAGATTTTTTTGTAACCATAGCTCGACGATGCTGAATATGCAATACCAGCAGTGGACCAACTGCCGTCATTGGAGAGCATCCTCAAAGAGCCAGACTGTGGTTCCTTGTCCGGAACGGATGACGACTGTCTCGGTGCTGTTTCCATTGACAAACTGGGTAGCAGTGAGACGGCGAGTGTCGGCAGTCTTTTGTCACTTAATTCCTTAAACAGAGGCTTTAGACCGCCGCAACTGCCACCAGCTGGAGCGATTCTCAGACACGTTATCCTCAAAGGAATATCCGCTCAGATTGTTTCAGCAAGCGTAAGAAATTTTTATGGATCCTCAAAAATTCTCTTACTCGATGTTCATAGAAGTTTGCAGAGTTTGAACGACTTTAAGCCCAAGCGACACTATCTTTCTCTTTTCTCGATAAAGAAATTCGACAATCTAAAGTTTTTGGATAAAATATCGACAAACTTAAGAATCATCGAAAAATGACGAGTTTCTTGTTTTCAGGAGCGAGTAAACGCAGGATTGGCAAGCGCCGTTGCTGCCGGTGGAAACATGCTTGTGATTGGTACGAGTCACGGTCTGGTGCTTGGTTTTGATTCCACACAAACCCTCCGATGGTGCGATCAAGAAGCTCGGCATCAAGGCTCTGTATCAGCTTTGTGTTTTAATCACGATGGCAGCCGCCTTCTCGCTGGATTTGCTCGGGGACATATTCTCATGATCGACAGTTCGAGCGGCAAAGTTTTGAGAACCTTGACTGAAGTTCATCCACCAGGAACTGCTGTTCTCCATGTCAAAGTAAACAAACTACGTAATATAAAAATTTGAATCTCGAAAATAAAATCCATTTATAATGACAGACGATTTAAAAATATTCACAATGCGATTTCCTACAGTTTACAGATTCTCCAACATTGGCACTGTGCAGTGACAGTGGAGGGTCTGTATTCGAGCTTAGCTTCACACGTGTTATGGGCGTCCGTGGGTGCGACAGCAAATGTTTGTTCAGCGGGTCACGGGGTGAAGTTTGTACTCTTGAGCCGCTACTATTGAATCATCTTCCGAGTCATCCATTAAAAAGTTACACTTTAGTCGCACTCGCAACTCTATCCAAAGTTATCGTAGTTTGCATAAGACCGAGAATGAGAGTTGTTCTCACCCACCCTTTAACCGGAACTTCAATCGCCCCACCTCAAGTGTCGTGGCAATTAGTCGTTATTCAGGCAGCCGATGCATCCAGAGTCATCGACCCCGTGCTCGCGTTGGCAAGGGACATGACAGTCCACTTTTATCAGGTAATAAGAAACCATCAAATCTAAATCGTGAAACAATCATTCGACTTTTACGTTCATTTTTGTTCTATCACCGAGTCGAAGTTCAGAAATTTCACCTCGACCTTGAATTCTCAATAACGAGTCAGAGCTTGAAAATAAAATTCATGCAAAGCTCGAAGCTTCAGGTTTGCTGGTTTTCGCGTTTTCTCGAACGACAGCTTTTTATTTTTATTCAAATTCATACGAATATGTGGAATTTTACGAAAACACATTTTTCAACGTTTTAATTGACTGAGAATTGCATTAACGAGTTGTACAAATCAATTCTCGAGATTTCGAGAAGTAAACTAATCTTTGAAGTTGCTAAATATCCGAAGTAATGGATGGTTGCTAGAAAATATATATTTTAATTTGAGAAAACCGTTTTCACATCAACTGCCGAAATTCGCAAGTAATTTCGTTTCAATAGTATCGAATGGCTCGAAGATTCGACCTCAAATCTTCCATTTATGAGCGATTGCCTTTGAACTGTATATTGTGAGGAACCGATGTGTGAATATTTTCTCCATTGTTTCGATAGGTTTGCTCCGAGGCTGGTTCGCGGGTCAGGCTTTTACCTCTTCGAAGAGTTGTTCTTGCGTACACGATAAGCAATTTGAGGTGGCTAAATGCCCGATCCCTCGCCATTCTCGATACCCAAGAACGCTTGCATCTTCTGGACGTACGAACGCAGGATAATCTCGAAACTTTGGACATGAGTCGAGTTGGAATATCGTACGCTTCGAGTCACTTTAAAGGTTTATCCACGGGAGGTAATGTTTCCAAGGTAAATATTACTGTGACAGCGAAACCAATGGCTTCGGAATCATCAGAATCAAGCAGCCAAGTAGGGTCGAAATAACAGTATGAGTTCAGCTCAGGAATTACATGATAAAATGACAAAAAAAAGCGAGAAATAGACAAAAACAAAAATGAAAGAAAGTCACCGCAATGAGACTATAATTATTTAGAGATTTATTAAATTTTCCGATTTGCTTTCATGAGAATGAACATTGTGTCAATTCTTCAGGCAATGGCTCTAGCTGGTGAGCGAGCTTGTTACAACACAGTCATAACTTTTGGAACGCAATTGTTGTTACTCGGTACAAAGAGTTTACACGCAGTTTGCATCAGAACGTGGACCGAAAGACTGCGACATTTAACGATGCAGGTAAATACTTTAATTTATTCAAAGCAAATTCTTTCCCAATCGATGAATTATAATCAACGGTTGCAAATGTTTTTTCCGGTGGAATTTTGTGGGGATAACTCGTTTTTGTCGTCGTTGTTTTCAGCGACGTTTCCCAGAAGCTTTGGCATTGGGTCTTTCGTTTTATCAGGACAAAGGCAAAGCGGTTGTGGGTTTGCGAGGTTCTAAACAACGTCGGAAACAGATAGCGCGAGATAAAGTTTGTCAGGTTTTGATTCAATACATGGAAGAACTGAATCAATGCTCGATCGAGGACACAACCGATTGCGAAATAGTCACTACCTGCGTTGACTACTGCGTACAGTTGGAAAACACCGAATTACTTTTCGGTAGACTTTGGGATCTTGTCTCAGAGTCCGAGAGCCTCAAAGCTGCTTATCTTCGAGCACTCGAACCTCCGCTCTTGGATGGCAGCCTTGTACCTCGATTACCACCCCTCATCGCCCAGCATTTAGTAGCCCTCTACGATCACGAAGAAAGAATGGAATCTCTTCAAGCCATTGCAGTTCTTCTCGAAGTTGATTGCCTCGACATTCATCAGGTATTCAGGGCAACATTTTTTTACTCATTTTTTCGTTGAACTCTGTCTCAAAGTTTTTTAATTTCCCTTTCGCTACGGAAAATTTTGATAAAATTCCATACATTTTTTCGAGCGTGTGAAATTTGTGCATAAATTGGCCCCGCAATTTCTATACTGGATTGACAAACAATTATTTGTTTATTTCCAAGAGAAAATATAAATTTTGAGTTTTTTTTTTCAATATCGCGGAGACAATTTTATATAAAAAATACCATACCATAAAATACCATTGTTCCCTGGTACAATATCGTCCCTCTGAGAAATTTTAGCAACGACATAGTATTTTTTCATCCAGACTCTATCGAAAATCGCGGAAATTTTGGCATTTTTTGTCAAATTTTGATATTTTTCGCGAAATTTCAGATAAAAAATTATTACGTATTTGCTCAAATTTCTCAGACGGACGATCAGGGAACTACGGTAGCATAGTAATTTTTGATATAAAATTCTCTGCGTGTACATTTCCAGCATCTATCAATTTCCAATTAACCGAATGAAAATGGAGAATTCGGTATTTTTTGCTGAAGAAGCGAAGAAATGATCATAAAACTGTTTTCTCTTAAGAAATGGAGAGAAAAAATGACTTGAAAATGTTAAGAGTTTGATTTTTCCAGGAAGAAGTGTTTCGATTCTTTGATGACGTGTTGTAATTTCAGGTAACAACGATTTGCAGGCAACGTTGTTTATGGGAGGCTTTGATTCACCTTCAGACTTCAGCGTTATGTGATTTTTCTGCTCCAATACATCAACTCGTACCACTGCTTCAAAGCTTTATAACAAACTCAACATGGAAGGAAACTTTACCGAGAGATTGTATAAAACTGGGCAACGCTCTTCTCGTTTACGCGAGCTGCTGTTTAGCTGGTCGAGGCTTCCCACGTGGTGAATTACCCGACGGTCTTCCACAGCGAGCTAAGGCAGAAGTATTGAGAGCTCTGCTGTCACAACATTCCAGTCTCGCGAGTGATTCCGAGCGGCAATATCCGTATCTCCGAACTCTTCTGCGTTTCGATGCTCGCGGTTTTCTCGATGTAATAGCGATAGCGTTCCAAGAAATGGAATTTAAAACGGAAATGGGTTTACGCCAGCGACAAAGACTCGTTGACATATTGTTAGGAATTGTCGTACCAACGACTCCTCTCAGCCCAGACAATCCAGACTATTTAACGGACGACCAAAAAGCGACGGTTCTTGTATTCGTTGCCAACGAAGTCGCCGAGGACAATGTTAATTTGGAAACTGGCGTATTGAATCGACTCGTCGAAGTCCTCACAGCCGACAGTGCTAATTTCACCACCGGTACTTCCAACGTTACCAGAGATCGAAGAATCGAACGTGAAAATGCTCTTCTTAAACTTTTGCATTCCAAAAAACTCGTCGGCATTACCGATAACACTCTTTTAACTCTTGCCCAAAGAGCCAATTTGTAAGTTTTCCATCATTCATTTTTTTTTTCATTCATTGACAATACGTTTGAGGATGTTGAGCGCCTATGAAACTTGATAATTCTTCAACATAATACACAATAGCTTCTTACCAAATTTTAAGAATTCTATCGTCGTTACTTTAACCACCTTAAGGGCAGAAATAAATTTAAAAAATGATGAGAAAATTCTGAAAATTTAGTATGTTTTTGTATGAAGTATTTGAGAGGTTATGTAAAAATTTCACGACGATTAGGAAGCTCGTTATTAAATAATTAACATTTTTTTTAACAAATACAAAAAAAAATTGTCAATAAACTTCGTTTTGTTTCCGTTGCTTCCAATATACTGTAGATATTTGAAAATTGAGAAGTAAAAAAACACATTTGGCTACGTTTAATTTATTAATGTTAATTCTTGAATAACGAGCTTCCTAAGGCTCGTAAAATTTTGACATCTGTTAAAAACTTTGTACAAAAACATACGAAATTTTTAGAATTTTCTTATCATTTGCGAGTTGGGACTCAACATCCTTAATCGCGTCACCCATTTAGTTGAATTATGCAGCGATTGACAACCAATCGGAAAAACGTTGAGCGTGAGGTTCAATATTTTTCCAACAGCATTTACCGAATTTGCTGAGTTTATCAAAGAACGTTTCGGGAAGTTTTTGGCAAGTCTAAAAAAAGTTCCTTCACTCCATGGGCCCTTTTTTTAAATTCATCCCCTCGATCCTGAAAGATATTCATTAAATCGTCGAAGCATTAAATTAGAATATTCATTATATTTTAGTTTGCGCGTCGCTGAGTTACTCTACAGTGCCCGTGACGATTGGACAGCGGTGTGTCGTTGCTTGATCGCCGACACATTCAGACATCACGAGATTTGGACGTGGTTGGAGAGTTTGCCATCGTCGTCTTTCCAACATGTAGTTTTAGCTCAGGCTTCGCCTCTCGTCAAGATCGATGCAGCGAGACTCGCATCTCTAATTGCCACAAAAGCGCCCACCAAATTTACGAAAATTCTTGAAAGACTGAGTAACGAAAGTTCGTGCTTGGAATATTCGCTCCTGTCGGCTTTGCACAATATCGCCAATTATCGAGAGGACGAAGAAGACGATAGGAAACTCGAGTTGAGCACAGAACAGTTGGAAAACTTTTTGTCTCTCATGTGCCAACACGAACCCGACAGAGTCGTCAATCATATGAATTCGCATCATGGCTGTCGTCTCGATGAGGCACTTAGAATCGTTTGCGAGAGGGCTCATCACGAAGCCGAGGCTGTGATGCTCGAAAAACTTGGCAACTATCAGGAAGCCTTTGATCTTTTGCTTTCGGAACTTCACGAACGTCTGCAAATAGTAAATATTTTTTTAAAACCGATCAATTTCATTGAAATACTTATTTGTGAAGGCTCCTTTCGCGCTGCTTCCCAAAAGGCTCGGTTTTGCTTGCACAATTGAGAAATCCTACGAAAAATTCTAAATCAAATATTTCAACAAATTCTAGTTTCATCGCGAAGAAGTTTCCGACGACGAGGCAGTAAGATCGACCATCCAGTTGTCGGGTCTGTGCCGGAGATCCGCTGGCAATTTAGACTGGATGCCCCTCGTCGAAGCAGTTTTACAGCCACAAACGGATAAGAACAATCAACGAGGTAATTTGAGAAATCTTAAATCAGTAGCTTTGAAATCATTTTCAGGAAACGAAAACTTTTCGGAATCACGCCGAATTTTAGTCGAAAAAAAAATGGAATGGCGTGAGATTTTTTTTTCCCTTATTTGGATGCACGTCGAGTGAATACTTTGTACTTAGGAACTCGGGATTAACTTACTTTTGCTTTTTAGTTGAAAGATTACGTGGGACGCTGCTTAAAATCGTTCTGGAAACTTTAAGCGGTACAACTGCGCTCTCGACCGTTTTAGAGCAGATATTGAAACATCCTTTGGCGACGAGTGGCACGATAGGCGACATAAGGCAATTGTTGACCGGCGTATTGACGCACTCTCGTTACGAACAAGTTCTCGTCGAAACAACAGCTAATTTAGCGAGCTTGGAGATCCACGAGACCCTAAAAAAATCGTTGCGCGATGCGGGTCGCGCGTACGCTAGTAAATCGCAAATTTGTCCCGTCTGTCGACAAACGTTGATCCAGTGCGCCGACTACACGATTCTCTTTGGCTGTGGTCACGTTTACCATGGCACTTGCCTCGGGGAATCGAGGATGTGTTTGAAATGCCGGAATGACAAAGGATGGGCGCCCGTGGCGACAAATGCCTCGGAAATTCCACGACCAAGGCCCCCCGTAAGATTTCGCACGTATTTTTATCAATCGGAAATTTAAATCTTGAAAAAATCGAAATCCGGTTCTAGAGTTTTCCCACAAGTATCGTCTTTCTTTCATAGAGAATTGTATTTTTAAAAAAACATGTCAAAGTGTCTGACGGTCTGTAAAAAATTTAAAAAATTAAGGGTTCGAATTTTTTCACTTTTTTTCTCGGGTCACTGAATAACCATAATTTCCAAACATTCGATTACAATTTTTCCACCGAAGATTCCTGTCTTTTTGGTTATCCTACAAAATTTATTTGCCAGCAAAAAACTCGAAAGTTAAAATCGCTCATCGCAATTCTTGATTCGTGGTTTTTTTCTTCTCAGGAACGGAGACAGATTTTAGCGCCTGCATTTATGCGTCGGAGGGATCTCTCTTTAAGGGTTGGAGCTCCAACGGTTCTGCCCGATTTCGAGGGTATTTTTTAATCTAGTCCACTACAACTTGACCCGACGAACGATCGTTCAATCATTTTTATCCTGACGAATGCGCGACCAATCGTATCAGCATTTTTTAACCTCCGGATTTAGTTTTACTTTGAACGATCATTCACGGTCACTCCGTTCTCGCGTGCATCCTTATCCGAGACAGAGTAAAAATAAAAAGGGTGCTCTCGGGGATATCCCAGTTCCGCAAAAGTCATCTCAACCACTTTCCAGTAGCAGCATTTGTCAATACTCCGAATATTTAGCTGTACGACATATTTGTATAATTGTAAATTATTGAATAACTAGGGCGCGCTTTTTCTTAGAAAGTTAGAAAATTAACAAAAAATTGAAAGAAAAAAAAAACGAAAGTAGCGACGGGAAAACTATGGAAATTCGCGGCCTCAACTGTATTATAATTAATTATAAATAATTATTGTTAATGTACACAGAATTCGTCATCGATCTAACGAAAAATAAATTGTTTATTGTTTCAAATATCAAGACTCTGCACGTTGAATTGTGTGGTCGACGAATAAATAAAAAAAGAACAATACCATCAATGTTGTAGAAATTATTTGATGAACGTTTCAGTTATTCAGAGTAACAAACCAACAAGATCAATCACTTCACTGCTTAAGTTCCTAATCTTATAAAATAGTTGCTGCCCTTTTGGGTCATTCGACCGTTTCAACAATAAATAATGAATAATTATTAATTTTTTTTTTATCGTCGTCAACAACGTAAATTCATACGAAACAACAATTTTTCGTAAATGTAACATCAATTTGTTGAAGGAAATTATTTGGATTTGGAAGAAAGTGGAGGAAACGTGGAACTGCGAAAAAGTTTGTTGCCTGAGATTTTCGGTATGTCCATTTTTCGTTTATTATTCAAAGTTATAAAAACCGGTTTCTTTGGCGCATTCTCAGCCAATATTTGTCTCGGATTCGTCGTTTCTTCGCCGAACAATTCGCCGGTTAATAACTTTATGACGAAATTAAAAGCTACGAGATCTTCCCGGTTCTCGGGGGACTTTCTTGTCGTTGGCGAAAGTTCTGTGTTCGCTACGAATCCATCGACGGTACTCGAGAGCTCAACGAGATAAGGAGTCGTTTTACAGATCACGAGAAATTGTTGAACCTGTTGATCAGAATGAAAACAAAAAAATTCGATAATATTTTCCATTTTTGATGCAAAACTTTATCCAAAAAAACTCATTCCGAGAAAGTTTCAAGTACCTTGTCATCGCAATGTTCTAAACTCTCCAAAATGTGTACTATTTCTTCATAAATTCTGTAACCCCGGGATACATAGTCTTGATCATAAATCACCGACCCTATCTGCAGAGAAACTTTCACAGAAGCTGCTTCTTTTTTTATTCTTTTGAGTATATTCGTTAACGGCACGCCACTCGCTGTTCGGCTGGCTACACGGATGGCAGCATATTCCTTGACCACCTGAAATTCGATCGATTCAAAAGATACGAATTTGTAGCAGTTCAATGAAAATAATTTCATAACCGGAGAATATAGTGAGTCGAATAAAAAGAAAACTGCAATTATCGAAATATTGAAAAACATTGATCGAAAGTTTTTTAAATTATCTGTTTTTTTTTTTATAAATCAATAAAGTCTTTGTCGCATCAAGTTTGTTATAAAAAAAAGTAGATACTTCTATAAAAATTACTCGAAACTGCATTCGAGATCCACGACTGACCGATTTTTTTTATTTCAAAAATTTTTTGTAGAAAAATTTGCTATAATATTCCCAGTTAAGAAAGTCGTTTCTCTTTTCATTTGACAAAGTAGATCAATTCTTTGATATTGATATTCGTGAATTCGTGAATAAATGAATGTTCGAATTTTAAGTGAAGTGGAGGCTTTAAAAAATTCGATAATAACTTGAGATATTAGATGTGGGAGTTATAATTTACTTCTTTGTTAGCATGAACCCAAGACAATGTTATTTGCTCAACGAAATCTTTGATTTCTTCTCTGTTGCCTATCCCAAGATCCGACAACGCAGAGAGAGAATAAAGTTTGGTTGTCAGGGAGTTGGACAGTTCGTTGAAGTAACGAAGCTTCGTTTCCAATTGTGAATCAATGTTTTTCGCTTGAGCGGCTTCCATCCGAAGAATATCGATCTGAAATTCAAATGTAAAAATGAATTTATTTGCAATTGTCTGCAAAGTTTGTCACCTGAAAAAGTCGCGTGAATAAAAATCCTACGGACGAACTAGTAGCGATGGAAAATGTAAATCAATATCGTTTGCCAAAATGTTGAGGCTAGAAGATTTTTCTCTATTTAAATAATTATATTTAATACGAAATAATATTACTCACGTTTTTCTCGAGCGTCTCGACGAGACTGCAGCCAGAAGTTTCGATATTTCGCATCAGGTAAGTGTCCGAAAGGTCGCATCCAACATTATCAATTTCTTCGACCATAATGTTCATCCTTTCGTACGGTTATCAACGTATGAAACTAGTCAACGAAATCGCATCAAGAAAAACAAAAGAGAATGGAGATTAACACCAGCTTTTACCTTCAGCTCCGAAAACAAAAGAGAAAGATTCGAGATTTCATAAAGTGTGTGAAAATAATAGCACATTTTTCTCAAATTTGCAGGTTGGAGTAAACGCAATAAATTATTGACAAATTGTTGGTTTTTTTTCACCGTTATCATTTTTTTTTCACTCACAATTTTGTTCTCCTTTTTATTACTTCAACGGCCAGCCATCAGTTAATAATCGTATAATATACATATATAAATGTCCTTTCATTAACTCGTGAGAACCGAAGATGTTGAAATTTCATTTTCATTACACACGTGATAAATTGCGTACTGGTTTAGTTTTATTCTTTTCCTCCCCTGGCATTCTTCTGCTATTTCATATCGTCGCTTTCAAGTCTATTATTACCACCCGCTAATAATCGTCAGTGTCGTAAACCTCTAAATCATTTAAAAAGTATATTTCTGTTCACTTTTTTTCCATAATCGAATGTTTCTTCAATTCGAGGTCTTTCCTGAATTGCCTTGAGGTAACCACTGCCCTACGCTGCTCAAATAAGTGTCGATCTTTTGCGAGGATTAAATCCCAAGCTCAATGCACAAGCGGAACGTAGTGAAGATGAATTTGTATCTGTGGCAGCATTCCTTATTGACGAGGAAAAATATTACTTATACAGTAGATCTCGAACGCCTCAATTGATACATTTCTGATGGCACGTTTTCATCGAGATTTTTCGAAAAATAATACGTAGTTTTCAACAGACTTTCATCCACCACATTCTATTAGATTCCTAAAAAGGTTCTCAACGATTTCCTCTCATTTTGCCGATTCTGCTAATTTTTTTATCAGCGAATTTTTTTTTTTTATAAACGAATTGTTTTAATTGAAGAAAATATAACTTTAGTAAATATCCACAAAGTGAGCTCTCAGGACACATCCAAAGAGGCAGAATTCGCTTGGAGCAGTTAATCTTTTCACAATTGCTGAGATACAAATTCATTTTCACTCCGTTCAATTTTTGCATTAAAATATGCAAAAAAAAAGCATCATGAGAATTTGGTGCTCATCTGAATAACGAATTTTCAGTGGTTACCCCAAAATGGTAAAAAGTGAGCAACGAAAATAATGTTTATCATAAAACATTAATAAATAGTCGGTAACGAAAACAATAATATGACTCGGTATTTTTATCGTGACAGTTCCGACGAATCACCTTTATTCAATAATTTATAGTTGGGTAATAAGTATTTCTAAATTGAGATTTTTTGATATTTCGTTTCGAATAATAAACAAAGAAAAATCCATATTAACAATTTGATTTTGTATGAAATAAAGAAAACAGAGTTGCATATTTCGAGAAGTATAATTCTGATCGTTGCGTGTTGGGTTTTTCCATGCCATTAACATCCCTAATCAATTATTATCGATACAATATAACTTTTTGGCTAGTTAGTAATTCGTAGTATAGGTAATAACGAGGTATTATTAGCCACACTCGACAGGCGGCGGCGAACTCAAAGATGGCGCAATAATCGTGTGTTTTTTTTCTGTGTTTCGCGTTAAAAAATTGAGATTGTAAAATCAATCTCAAATTTTAATAATTCAATATTTCATCAATCATGCTACTTGGCTCCGGGATAGCGAACTGTCATAATGACAAGAATAAACGCTCCAGACGAGTTTTTCCATGAGTCGTATTTTCATATATATCTACATATATATTTATAATTTTTTTTTTCACTCATTGTCTCTCGAACTTACGCGAACTTAAAAGCTATGCCTTAAATGCTACTCGTCGTTAACCACCGTTATTTATTCACGGCACATTGCTCTTCATTCACTTGCATTCAGACCATTGTTCAATTTGTGAATTTTCACATATTTCCACGTGGGAACTTGTTCACATATAATCCTTACGCCTGAGTAACTTCGTTTTATTTATCTCATTAATGCCATCAAGTTACGAATCATCATGAGCACGACTGTCGAATTTTGTCAACGTTACGAAATTCTCTGTTAGGGGAATTCGCTTTTCACAAACCACAAACTCGTCGAATAATAAAGAAAATGATAAACGATTCAAATAGAGAAACATGATTCAACGACAAGGTCGTTTCGAATATGCAACAATTTTTTTTCTATTCAAAGAAATCTCATGTTTCGTAGTTTTTCAATGCAAAACTTTGAATTATAGAAAAAAAACGGCGCTTTCATTGTTCATTTCATTTTAAGATAAATTCATGCGTGCTACCGTTGCTTTTTGCTTGACTCGTGTTTTTAAAGGACGGATTTTGTTTGCGTTTCCGGAAATAAAGAAGCACAAACGATCGTGGAATTAAAAATCGCCAGGAACTTCGTGTTGTTGAGTCTTTATTTGCTATTAGTTTGAAAGTTACGTTTTTCTTTTCTGTAAAACTTCAGTGCTTTGATCTCGAACGTGTATGAAAGGCTGTAAAAACATCACGGTTAGTTCCTAGTTTAGGGCAGATTGTTTTTTTCAGAAACTAATGTTTCGTCATTCATGTTGTTTCCTAATTTTCCTTTCTCTCGGTTCATTTAATGTTGCGTTAAAAAAATTAACGTTCCGTAAGAATTCATTGTATTTTTTCATTCAATAAATTAATAATCAACATTCAATCAAGTATCAAAATTTAATTGTACGTTGATTACTAATTATCTATTAAATAAAATTGGTAAATATTTACAATAGTCACTTTCGCCAAAAATGGTGGGATTTTTTTTTTTGTGAATATTGTTGCTTTCATGGTAACAAGTGATATTCTATGGGGGGAGGCCGAAATTTCTCATACCGAAATTAAATGTGGGACCATTTTTTATCCATTATTTGTCATGAAAAAAATTGTAGACCACTTTTTAGCAAAAGTGACTATTGTAAATATTTACCATAATATTTATTAATAATTCATTAATGGATTCGGTTTACAAACTCAGGTGCCGGCAAATCGTTATTACTCTTTGTTTGAATATTCAATACTGAATTATCAATGAGCATTGAAGAAAGTTGCAACTAAAAAAAAAAAATAATCGATTCGTCGGCAAATTAATGGGAAATGTTAGAAAATTGGAACTGGAAAAAACTCGTAAACGTTACGATTGAAATAGTTCTGAAATGTGATTTTTGAAATCCGTAAGTTTTATCATTACGGACATTTAAATTATTGAGAAATAGTTGAGGTGAATAATGAGAGTTGCGATTGTGAAAAATGCGATGGATTAAAACGCGCGGCTGCAGAGACGGCGGGGCACAAACCAAACAGTTTTTCTCAATTAATTTTCATTCAATTATGGCGAAGGAAACATTAAACGATTAATAATCCAGCTCTCCTTTCAAGAGCTCTTTTCGATCATCGAATCAAAATTAATTTCAAGAAAATCAGTCTCTGGTTCGTCCAAGCCCGTTCAACATTTGTTGCGACCTTGAACGTTAGTATCAAAATAACTTGTCTGTTTAACATGACAGTCTACGTTTTTGCTCGCTTCAACATAAAAACCATCAACGCGGTGTTTTTCGAAAATCAAATCGATTTTTCCTCGATTTTTATTAGTTCAGAGATTCCTCGTCAGACTGGGCTGAGAAAAAAGCGAAAGTCTCACGGGATCTAGAGTTAACCGCAGAATTATTTCGTAACTTGATTCAAATGGAAGCGAACCAACACTCTCGATCGCGTCTTGACCGGTAGCGATGTATTTGTTCATTTTGTTTTGGCATGACTTGCACGAAACTGCACCGTGATTGTTCAAACCACTGAATCCCAAAGTGCAGATCATGAAACGTTTTTGTTTTTTTTTCGAAATACCACGATCTTTGAATTTGATGCAACTTTTGTTTGTTCTGAACAAGCCCGTGGAATAGTCAACGAGATATTTGGAAAATGGAGCATCAAATTCAGGGATGAAATGGTTCATCGATCGCTACGGACGATCGTGAATTTCGGAAGTTTGTGGACATTCCTGAACGAAAAAACTACAAGTGTCCGAGTGATATCGCGCGCGTTAGTATCAAGAAAAACAAAATAATAAAGACGCGAAACACTTTTCGCACTTTTTTTGTTTTTTTTTTCTTTCGAGGAAAAATATTCCGTCCGACTCATATCCGTTTCTTAGAAAATTGAGGCTCTTTTGTTTTCTATCTGCGCTGCCAATGATCGCGCGAATTATCGTAATGTCTGTGCTGTTGTCTCTGCTGTGACTTGTAACTTCCTCCACTGTGGCGCGAACGGTTGCCCCGTCCGTTCGACGTACCGTAATATCTTCGCTGTCGATGATAAGACCCACCCGACGATCTGTTCCATGTTTTGCCGTTCTGATACTCTTGGAATGCATTGTATCCGGGATTGGATCGCCCGCTTTCGTAATCACGCAACTTGATTTTTTTTGTTCTTCCTCGATCGATTTCATCCTCGTCAGGATCGAAATGTCGCTTTCGCTCTTCTCGCCTTTCGTTGTCTACTTCTCGTTCCAGGTGAGATCGATTCCCGTTCCAGTTCGAGACTGTTGGTCAAAATTACACCAAATTTTTCACATTATTTTTCACGTACGTACAAAAAATATAGGCAAACTTTTTTTTTTATCGTTTCTCCGATAATAAGATGGACGAACGATTCAAGATTGAGTGACCATTAAACGTTTCGTAAACGAAAAAATATGTACTTAAAAGTGAGACTGAAAATTTAGGAACGTCAAAGAGACGTGGAAACATAAATTGAACGTTTATTCAACAAAAATTCGATAAAACGTTGAACGATTGTAAAAAATGTTCAGCAATCGTTATAAAAATTTGTCTATTTTCTTGCGCCCGCGAATTTTTTTTTGGACGCCCATATCGCGACAAAAACCGATTTGCTCGACAATCTCCAGTGAACGGAACGTTTTTTATTCGTTTCTTTTAATCATTATTTTACTCCAACTGCAATAAATCGATAGACATCGTACGAATTTGATGTAAAGTAAAAATGTAAATTTTTCAAAATAATATTTCGATCAAGGGGTAGAAATTTGAATAAAAAACTAAATTTTTCTCATTTATAATTGTTCACACTAGGAGTCGTCCAGTTTTCAGTGGCAATCGATTAGTTTCAGGCCGGAAATGTTTTCGTGCGCCGCTCCTAATACGAAATTTATCAACTTCCCGAGGCTTTTCGTGCTCAGCGATTTTTCTCATTCTTTCGTGTCCTTTTTCGCGACAAGCTTGACAACGAATCGTGGTTGAAGGTGCGCGTGGCGCTTTCGTAAACGAAGCGTCCAAAACGACGCGTCCCCCAATCAGTTTTTCACACTTTGGAATGTTTGAGGCTCTTGTGGCAAGTTTTTCATGCACTTTCGTCAATCTTGAAGAAGTTAACATTTTTTTTCTATACTGACCCGATGACGTGCCATAACCGCGATTCGACATCTTCAGCAGGTGCGATACTGTCTCCGAACGGTTGGTTCCGTTGAAATTTCGCGGCGCTGCTGCACTCATTGTTTGTGTATTTTGGTTGGAATTCAAAGTTTTACCTTCCCTGTAAAAAAAAAAAGAAAAAAAATTAAATACAAAATTATCTCGACGCTCGTAGCAAGTCAAGCATTGAATGTTCGCATTTTGGGTTATTTTTCTTTCGTGTCTGAAAACTTATCAATTCATTTCTACAAAAATAATGAAAAATTCGATAAAAACTGCACGAGCAGATTAATTCGAAGACGCCCCGTTGAAATTTGTTAACGAAAATCAAACGGAAGTGTAAAAAACACAAGTAAAAAACTATCGACAAAGTTCTCGGGTTTCGAATATTTCAACTTAGTACGTAAAAGAGCGCTGAATGGAAAAACGTATTTAGCGTTTTTCCTTTTCGTGCAACGAAGCGACTCGGATAAAGAATGAAAAAAAGGCGAAATTGTGAAAGACGCACTTGTTATCAGTTACGGACCATCCATTAGGTGTGGAGCCGGAAGTTGGCGATGGTGCATCCTTGGAAACGTGCCATCCGTTTATACTGCTAGCAGCTGCTTTAGTGAAGATTCTATCGTCGTTTCCAACGGTGGTTTTGACTCTGATGGGATGCAATTTATCTTTGCCATTCGTTTCGCCATTTCTACCATTAGTTTCGGTTTTTCCATTGTGATGTTTCGTCGAAATGGTTGTAAGACCATTGTCAGTGTTATTGGGAGTTGTGGTGGTTGTCGCGGAGGTCGTGGTCGTCGTAATAGTCAAGGACGTTGTCGTGGTCGCAATCGTTGAAGTAATCGAGCCATTTTGCGATTTCGGATTCACCAAATTCGGTCCCGATTGTTTCGAATTTCCGGAAATCGATGTTGAGCCGTTCTTGGAACTTTTCGACGATATGTCTTTCGTATTTGCCACAAGTTTCGAGGGCTCTTTGACGGAATTGATTTTCGACAAGGTGGCTGTTCCATTGCCGGAACAATGTTTCATAACGGTAGAAGAATTTTGGGCTTCCGAATTTTTCAACGTCGTCGTGAAATTAGTCGTGGCATCGTCATCGTCGCTGGAACCGTCGTAAGGAACGAGACTCGAGGCATTCAAGACTTTGCCATTTTTAATATGCATAACGAGCCGCGGTTGCGACTTTTCAAAGTGTCGCGAGGGCAATTGAGGTCCGATGAATTTTGTACTTTTGCTCGGTGAATTGACGCCAGCGTTGGTGACTTTGAGACTCGTCGTAACGGCCACTGAGTCTGTATTCTCAACCAATTTTTTCGTCAAACCATTCGTTACCTCACAAGAATTTGATGCAATTCCCGATGTTGATTTCAATGGCGATTTCGTGATTATTCCGTTCGATGCAATCGTCTTGGTTATCGCGCCGTTCATTTTACTCGGTTGGCCCGATAAACCTGCATTTTGGGACGTAGATTCCATCTCAAATATCATTATGTAGGCATTCGTATTAAGGACATTGCCGAGGTTGATAGAACGAACGCAAGAATCGTCAAAGGAGTAATATTGCCCGGTAGAGACTTGAGCAACTGCGGTATAATGGCCACAATTCACCGAGGGACCCATGTGCGTTACCATCGACATTAATTTGTAGTATAAATGTCGCGTTGGCTCGCCAGGTTCCCGCCGCAAATAAGGTCCCATATCAACCGTCTGCTTGAATCCTATGTGCCGCGATATTTTACCACCGAGCACACTAAACCGTTTCAACTGGACGCATAAAACTTTTGGCGGCCTCTCGAGACTGAATTGTTTCGTTGCTGGTACACGACGCTTGCAAGCTTCGCATTTGTAATCATTGTTGTCCAACTCCTCGCGACTGAAGTAAGACGCTAACGCATCGTCCAAGGTCGAAGCTTTTCTAATGTCGACGAGAAGATCCTGTTAAAAGTTTCGACTGTGTTAACCACCATTTTATATTTCGGACCCAATACGTTGAAAAATGAAAATTTGTATTTTTTTTGACAGAGATCGACGAATACGAGTCTCGTGTATATCAGCCTATTAATATTTTTTCGCTTGCCTGGAAGTGTTGAAAAGTCGTCGAAACATGACGACACTGGAGACACTTTACTTCGGTTCGTATGTAACCGCCAAAGATTTGATTCACCGGAGTCGTCTCCTTGGAATAACTGTCAAGTTTCGTTGCCCTGTGACGAGCGAGATAGGCCCGCTCCATTCCCTCGAGAAGATATCGCAGAAACTCATGGGCGTCCTCCTGTTGTCCTGGCACCATGGTTCTACATATAACTACAAGTTAACGCAAAAATTAAATCCCTTTGACATTCATAAACAAACCGTTGCTAACAGCAAACAAACGTAGAGAAAAATCATCCAAAAATGAAATTCCGACATTTTTACTAAAATATAACATGAATATTTCGTATTCACAAACAGCAGAATTGCTCTTGAAATTTTTTACATTTTAAATGTAAATTTTATGTGTAAAAACAAATTTTGTATTTATTTTTGTAAATTTTGAAATTTGTTACATTTTAAATGTAATTAATTTTAAATGTGAATTACGAATTTATTAAAAATTTACTTTTCATTGGAATCTTGTTCTCGAAATTCTTTGTAAAGTTTGAAAAATTGAGATAATGCTGATTGATCTTTTCAACGCAGAGTGTAAAACTCTAGAAAATCATTTTTTCGAATTTAGTGAAATTCGACTAAGCCGAAAATTGGCGAGCCGTACAATTCGTTATTTTTTATCAAAATAAAAACGAACGGCAGAGAAAAGTTTTGGAAAAAAGAGAAAAATACATGAAAGTAGTGACGAAGAAAAAAATTCATTTTTCTATTCGCGCAATAACACTCACGTTTGAGCTTGTTGCATATGTAGAATGGTTTGATTGCGCTACCAGACTTTTCATGACTGAACTGAAGAGTCTTGGCAACTGCACAGGTAAGGCACTCCCCTCCGACATCTACAAAGAAAAATCGTTGTCACCAGAATTCTTATGACACGAAACGCAACTCAAATATAAACAAAACGAAAACGATATATTTGGCTGAATGAAATATTCATAATTTTCGAATCAGACACTTTTGAAAAGGTGCACAACTACTTTTTTGCATTCGCCAGAATTGTATCGCGCGTTCGGAGCAACAGAAACGATCGAACTAGCTTTTTTGTTCAAGAGAAACCTGCGACGCTTATTCGCGAACTTTAATTTTGTTCAAATGGTTTTTATGAATATTCTCGCGAGATGGACACGCCGAACAGAAAATCGCTTATAAATCAATAAGGAAGAAAGTATCTTTGTTCTCACCATTCTGTTCGCATTTGGAAGTGTGATGCGAGTCAGACAGTAGCCAATTGACCAAAGCCGGTACGTGAAACAGAGCTTGAAGAGTACTGTTCAGGTAACAAGTGTTGCCGACATTGTACATGCCGGCTCCAACAGGAAACGTCCCTTTCCAGCCCAGATTAATTTTCTCGGCGGGATATAAGGTAACGGCTGGTTCCGGTAAGCTAGGACCCATTTCTTTCAGCAATTTTTTTTTCTGGACTAGGCTTTTGGAGCTCTCCGTCTGTTCCAAAGAGTTTGGCAAGCTCAGCACAATGTACTTTGCCTTGAGATGATCCAACACCGTCGAACGATATCCATCTGTCTCCTCGTACGGTAAATCAGTTTGCAATATTCTCGCAGCGCTACTCGCCAGACTCACGGATAAGTTGTCCGACGACAAGCCCGATTTGCTCTGCCCCGTTTCCAACGAGTGACGAATTGCCGATGCGATTGGATCGCATACGCTAACGGCAGGCATCCCTGAACTTATTATTTTATACGCTTGCCCTAGATCCCACAAAATTCTGTTATGTAACAAACAAAAATACCAATTAGAAAACGGATTCAATTCTCATGTTAATCAAAAATTAACATTCCACAGGAGTCTTTCGAGAGCCTAACAAGAATTTTATTTTCATTGTCTCTCAAAATTTCTGGGAACGCTGGATATAGAAGAAAAGGCAATAACGTGAGAGACTATTTTTTTGACAGATGGAATAATGGGAGCACTAAACATAATCAAAAAACAATTTTTGGAATTCGGAAAAATTACAACTTGATTCAGGATGGAACAATAAATCGTTGGAAAAAAAAAGTTTACAACGATGAATGAAAATTTAATGATTATTTCGAACGCTTAATTTCATTGAAAAAGTTTTCAAGTGACAAAGTGAAAAAAAAAATCGTCTGCGTATCGTTTTATTATCGGCCGTAATTGTTACCGTATATAGGTTACGGAAACGAATCAACTATTTTCGATAACATTGATAATTACGATAAAAGAGAAAATGAAGAATTGAAATAGTAAAAAAAAGCAACTATCAAATTTCGACCAAATGAATGTAGAATGGGTTTTGGATTTGGATATTTCGCGAACAGAGTTTCCCTCGTAAAACGGAACACGAGGAGTAATAGTTTCGATCGGTCTCGTATAGTTTACGAAAAAAAGTCCAATTCAGTTAGAAAAACCACTGTACAAAGTCGCGGCTGTTTAAAAAAAAGAAATAAGATCGAAGCAAAGGAAAAATAATAGTACATTGCATTGGAGATAATTATTCGAGATGTGAAAATTTTGGATGCAATGTGTTACGGCGACATGTGGTGAAAAGTTTGAGGCACGAGGCACGAGCATCAGAAATACTCACACACATGCACACATGTAGACATACGCAGGTCACACGAAGGCGATAGACACTATTTACCGGAAAATGGAACATTGTTTACTCCATCCGAATGTTTTGTTGGATTTAGCAGGATTATTTATCGTGAAAAATCGGAGGAAAAAGGCGAAAAAATAATATTGAAAGAATTTTCATGTTTGCGATCTGATAGAGAGTACATCGCGCGCGGACTGCACACAATCAAGCGATAAGCATGGGCACTGACCAAAGATCGAAAAATTTGCTATTTTTATATCCGTACGATTGGAAATTGGAAAAAAGGAACAGAAGAATTGCCAGGATGGAGATTGAAAGAAGCGCGTGATGGAAATTTTTTCTTCACGGGGGACCTACACACGTTCTTGCTTGAAAGCGGGAAGAAATTTGTTATCGGTATGGATGCGAAACTCGACTCACCTCTCACGACATTCGGCGTTTAACGAACCTCGTTCCTCCTCGCGAAAACCCGAAATTATACTCGAAACTGTTCGAAGATAATATTTCGTCAAATAAATGACATTTTGATGGTGTAAAGTCAACGTTTTGCACCAAACTCAGGAGGGTTCTTTTTATTTCGTACACGGAAATGAGTATACCCCCCCTGCACTACCACGCCACCGACAGCTACCGCTATACCGTAACGGCGGCCATTTGGAATTTTACTGTCCGGCCGGTAGCGCCGCTACGGATACACCGTGTGTAACCTTTTTGCGAGTGTCGTAGCGTCTCGACGACGATGTGACGAATGCGAATTTCGTCGATAGAGCGCGCTAGTAAATTTCGCAGAAATTACCGCGAAAGTGCAAAGAGCAATACCTTCGAGATAATTATTTTGTTATTTTACCGGAAAGAAATAGGTATTCATTAATAAATTACGTTGGAACGAGAGGAATGTGCTAGGAGATGTGGTTATTCATAAGACATAAGTATTCACCAATTACATATTTCAACATAATTGATAGAGTCCTCGATCCAATATTCATTCTTCTGATATATTTATCTAATATTCAAGTTTCTGATATTTATCGAGAAACTTTAAACGCTCTGGCCTTTGTCATAACATAAAAAGTTTGGGTTCCCGCGCCGAGTTTTATTCATTCGGACGTCCTCGAGTCGATTAGACTAACCACTAACACGAGAACACAACGATCGTCGGCAGTGTTGCCAGACAGAAATATTCCACCGTACTAGATGGCACCACAAAACGTACTAGAATTATGAATTTCGTACGAAAAATCGAATTCAACCAAAAGTAATAGAAAAAGGATTTCGCCTGAAAAAAATTAATCAAAACCATTTAAAACTGCAAGGGTACACAATATATAATATAGATTGTAATTTAACTATATTGTAGATGACGTAAATTGTGTCGTACGGTCAACGCAACTGTTTTACCGATGACTTTTTATCGGTAATAAGAACTTTTTTACTTTTTTCCCTTTTTATTCAACTTAATTAAATTGAAATTCAGTAGGTAGGGAGATCGGNATCGTCGGTCTCACCAACATCAAAAAGACTGCTCATCACAGCCTGAGCCTTGTCGGTGGGGGGAGCTACGGGGAGGAGTGATTGAATGCGCACAAGTTTACGTATGGAGTCTGCGCAGAGACTCGAAAGTCTCTTGAGTTTTGTTAGGATCTGTGAAGAGAAAACTTTCGACGAACAGAGCGATAACAACACGTTGTATACCGCAGTCCGTGGAGAAAAATACGTTCATAATCATTTATCTCAATTTTCGGTCTAAAAAGTTTTTTACGGACAGTTCCCATCGCGAGCAGCTTTTAGCTTTTTACCAACCGAGCCCACTCGAGTTGTTAAAATATTATTAATTCAACATTTGCCCACTCAGAGCCCTCGGAGCGTAACAACGAGTGTGTGTAGTGTCAGGGATGAATATTGTTTCTTTACAAATATTTTGAAGGTCGTACAGTGGTTTGTGGTAGCACAATTAATTTTTTAGTCATCTACTACTTTTTCAGAAAACAAAATTTTAAAATTCCCTCTCGAGTTCGCTCTCACAGAATCCGCGTGCACCCATTGGCCGATATGCGACATCTAGAGGGCAAAGGGGCTCGCCCCTCCAATCCGCGGCCCCTCTAATTCACTGTCACTCTCTAACCAAATATATAAAGAAAAAAAAAAAAAAACAAATACGAGAACGAGTTCCCCGGAAAATGAATCTTCAACAACAAGTAGAAAACCTTTTTAACATGTTCTAATGTGTATAAATCCAACAATAGTTCACTGCGGTTATTGACTTCTAGTAAATTGCTGAAAACTTGATTGTCTCCAAGTCTGGCATCGCGTCATATCTTTTTGATTGCGGTTTTGAGGTTAGTTTTTCAAAGTTCGCGCAATATTGAAGAGCCGTGCAAAGGATTCTCTAAGCTCATTTTTGTTTAAAAAGAATATTCAAAACAACAAATAAGCAGCTACAAAATGAACGATCCAACGACCTTGAAACGTCCTAAGCCTTGCGATGGGGAAGAAGAATTGTTTCGTATGCAAGATGAATTCTTGCGAACGAAACAGGAGCCTTCCGCAAAAGTCATCAATCTTCGATCTCAAGCAAAAACAAGTGTGCCAATGGACACCGAAGTTTCCCAAAACGTCAAACCAGCTGCCAAAATCAGATCGAAATTCGCCGAACGTCGGGCGCTCGCGCAACGACAAAAGTTGTCGACTTCACAGTCCGACGGCCCGATCATAAACCCTGATGTCCAACAAACAATTCGCCAAAATGAGAATGCGCTCATTGAGGATGCCGTGCAGAATTTACCGCTAAATCCTTCGAGCATTATACTCGGAAGAATTGTCGAAAAAAGATTTGCAAGCGGCAAAAACCCGTCGAAATGCTTAGAACGTACATTTTCGGATAGCAAACACAAAGGCTTTCCCGACGTATTCCTCATTGACAAAAAAGTACTGAAACTTTCATTTTTATTTAAAAATAATTCAATTTTTGATATTAGATGATAGTCAGTTTTGGCAAAAGTAAATATCATTGCCAAAATGACCGAAGTTTGCAGCGTTGGGATTTACCGAATAGTAGTTTGTGCATTTATTATTTATTGGATTTTGAAAATCATGGCAACTTTTCGTGTCGATTGAGTTTTGGGTCGCAAGAGACGATCGTTTTATTGTCCAGACCAAATATTGAACAATAATTATGAGCTCTCCTGAAAAAAAAACAGAATTTCGTTGCATTCCAACAATGCAAACTTCAGCATCATTTGTTGTCAGCGAGCATCTTGCCAAGTTGTTTTTCTTTAGACACAAGAAAAAAAAATGAGCCACTCGTGGCTTCTACCAAATTTCGAAAAGCACAGATTTATAGAGACGAAATTAACAAATTCGAAAGAAAATTTGTTTTGTGCAGATCATGTTGTAAATACATTTTGAATTTTTGTCAAGGCTTCTGCTACAGCGGGAAGTTTGTTTCTCCAGCAAGTGTCGAGAAACTTGCAACTCGAAACATCACCAAATTCCTCAGAAGCAAAAGCAACTGCTGTAGTTCCTTCAGAGACGATGACAGTAGCAGATTCCTTGAAGCAAGAAATCCATGAAGCAAATCTGGAAAAATTGAAAGAAATGAGTCAGGATGAGATTCTGCAGGCAAAATCTCAACTGCAGAGTACATTGAGTCCGGAACTGATAAACTTTCTGCGAAACAGAAGAAAAACAATGGGCGGTTCGTCGATAAAAAATAATGAGCAGATCCTCGTGGAAAAAATGGAAACTGACGAAAAAATGAAACTGGAATTGTCAGAGGACATGGAAGCAAAATCGAACGATGAGGTGAATGCAGAGATGGAAGAAAATTCAACAAAAATGGATTACGAAGTAGCGACTTCGGAAAAAGATACTCCAGCTCTTGAAATGGCAGAGGCAGCAGCGTCGAAAGGTTGGATGCATATGGACACGATAGAGCGTGAAAAACTTGAATGGATGAGAGACGTTGTTCCGAAAACCGACGAAAAACCTATTCCCGAGGAGCCTTACAACGCACGTTTCGATTTCGACGGGCTACTTTTGCCTTTCCACGACGAAAATCTCACAGTCGACAAGGGTCTGCATCACCATGGCGAAGAGCCTGACCGTCCAGGATATTCCTTGCAAGAATTGTTGCAGCTGAGTCGTTCGTCGAATCAGCAACAACGTTGCACAGCTCTAACGACTCTGGCAAACATAATGGAGAAAAGTCGTAAAGGATGGTACGACAAAGTTCTGGAGCCTGCTCCGCTCGTGGCACTCAATGAAAAAAACATTTTGCTACTGCTGAGGTTTTCCCTGGACGATACTTCCGTCGCAGTCGTCACCGCTGGCATGCAAGCGCTCCGCGCTTTTCTGTACAGCGAGGCCGATGAAATTTGCTTGGACAGACTCTCCGGTTGGCGTTATCCCGATGGTAGCATCTCCGAACCCGAATTAGCTGCTCCAAAAACCGATGTGACTGATACGAGCAATTTGAAAGATCACGAACTTGCTCAGCTGGATACGGTCGCCGCTGCTATCCGATCGGACATTGTTCTTCGCTTGAGGTAAAAAATATTCCAAATATTTTTGTTTACAAATTACATTCATCGTGACCAAGTTTTTTTTTTGCTGTGAGCATCGTCAACAGTCATTTCACAATACTTCACGAAGCAATGGAAAAACACATTCATCGTTTTTTCCAGATACATTTTAAACGAGATGCATCCACCGCCGATTGGTGTAACGGCAGCTCTAGAAATTTTGACGCGTTTATCAAGACAATCACGCACAACAGCATTGAACATTGCTTGCACGCCACATTTGCTAGAAAGCATCGTCGAAAACTTTATTCCTGTCGGTTTGAATCGATTTGGTGAGTAGAGAAACAAAAATTTCCACAGAAAAGCCGTTGCCAAAATATTTCTATATCGTAAAAAATGTGAATTTTTCGATCCAGGAATTTTCGGATTTTAAACACACATTTTTCGACATCCGTTGATATTTTTTCCCCACGAACATCGTCCTAAATGTATTTTACATTGAAGAATCACGTTTTATGGTCGTTCATAGGAAAAAAAATGTTTTCCAGGTTCCAATGATCCAACGAAAAACGCATACGGTTTTCCCAGCATCGCTGCCGTCAGACTTTGTCGCGTTCTGACGTCGTACGCCGGCAGACCCGTCGCTGAGGGACTCGACAAATTGAACATTGTTCATCGCATCATGTCCTACGCGTTGGATGAATCCATGTAAATATTTCATTCATTATTTTCTCTCGTTTCTGACGCTAATGGCTACGAAATCTATTTACCGAGTTGTGCACGATCCCTGAGTGTTGTCGAATGAAAACTCATTCGACAAGACACGGGAAGGATTTAGATCGAGAAAATGCCGTTGCAGAATCGATCTGGACAGTGACCATGAATTGTTGGGCAAGTTTTATTGCGCGAAATGTGAATTCCCATAAAAATAAATGAAAGAAAAAAAATTTTGTTTGGGGATGAAGAATGAAAATTCTATTTCAATGGAAATTCTCCTCTCGATTTATTTCATAACGGAAATTTTCGCCTTCAATTCTCTCCAGACAGATTTTGGAATCATTCGAGCAACGAATTTCCAATGCGGAAGTAGTTTTCCATTTTTTTTGTGCCCAAAAATTTGTTTTCCGATACGCTCGTTAAATAATTCTCGAAATTCACACAAAAAATAAACGGCGCAATTTTTCAGTTCTAGATTACTCGGAATACGTCTGTCAATCGAGAGCTTGCGTCTCTGGAAATCATTGCTATTGCAAAAGGTCGCATTGGACAGCGTTGCTGGAGCGCGTCTCCAGCTTCTCTCACAATTGCGCCTTTTACTAGACAATCACGATCTCGGTGGTTCTTCGGAATTAACGTGTGAACACGCAGCTGCTCTGGTCAGTGTTTCCGTTCACGAAACACTATTGATAGCTCTGCTGAAAGAACTCTTGAGCAAGTGGACCACGCAGCTGACTAGAGTCTCCACACCCACGGTACGTACATTCAGCAATGTCAATACTTCGCGATAGAAACTTGACCGAAACAGGGAGAGGAACCCAAAACTAATTTCCAGCGTTGTTCATTTTTTATCGTTTGTTTGTTGGCAAATTTTTTACTAATACCTAACGAATTGACCTTGAAAGGTCAAATTCGATCTCATTGTTTTTTTCTTATCGTCTTGTTATTTATTCCTGGATGTTCCTGTTTCTTCATTTTTCTCGGGCTTGGAATCATTGTGCCAAATATAGTTTTTTCCGTTTTTTGCAGTGGAGTCAGACGAAGCTCGTTGCTATCAGCGTTGCGATACTCAAGGACACTTCGTCGTTTGGATGTCAGTGGACGTTGAATCCTAATATCGTCGAGGGCTTGTGGTAAGCTTGGCATAAAATAGTAAATCCATCGTCATGCATTACATTTATTTTTGTTTCGTCGAAGTATCCGAACGAATTCATGTCGTCGGGTTCATTTTCACCTCATTTTGTTTTCAATAACAGTGATTGGTTGTTGATTTTTTTAACCTCTGAATTTGTCCAAAGAATTTCCTCAAAAAAGTTTGGACGACGACGTGGCATTGAGAAAGTTGCGTCGATCTGTTGATGGTTTCGTGATTTTTTGTTATTTACTTTTTTACTTCGTTGGTAAGACACGATGGGACGTTAGTTTATCTGGAGAAAGGTGTGACTTTCATTTTCCGAAACAGTGAGGAACGTCCGAGAAACCAGTTGATCGCCTCGCGTGTATTTTTTGTTTGTTTATAATTGAAAAAACTTTTTTTTATTGAAATGTGAATTCGTAGTTGGTCGGAAAAAAGCCACGAAACGTTTTAATTCCACTCGCTCAATCGTGAAAATAAATAGGAAAATATTATTTCAGTTCTACGTCGAATTTGCTGAGCGGCTACGATACCTCGAGTTCCCGGGATCCTCCGTCCCTTCCGAGCCTTGGAGTCCTTACGGAAAATGGTGAGCTGCAGCCTTCGGTTTCATTAAACTCCGTTATACATTTTCTCGGGACGTGGATCAATTTTTTGTTCGACGAGAATAACGAGTTCGGATTCAACGAGCTTAAGAGATTTTTCAATTGCAAGAATTTGCTGAAATATATAGAAAGGTTATCGAGAGAAGATTGGAGTCTCGAGGCTTCGTGGTACACCAGAATCGAATTGTTCCTTGTAACAGGAATCGTTCGATCGGTAATGCGTTCCCAAAACGTAGTTGATGAATCAACGAGACGAATGGTCCTTAAAATTGGAATAAAACTTGTGTCAACATTGCCGAGCGATGCGTCACTCGCAGTCAAAGAAATTCTCGGCTACGTTCTCAACGACAAAACACTAACGCTCGAAAAACTATCAAACAGCTTGAACAGCTTGAAACTCAACGTTGAAAACGCGAGCATAGAAAAATTAATAAATCTACCAACAGACTTGAGCACAATTTACGGAAAATATGTATGTTCGAGCGGAAGTTGGGAACAAGCCGCGATGCCAAAAGACTGGCTTTATTTGCCACTCGTTGCCGCTTACTCGAGCAACAAAAACCACGTGAACGATTGGAAAGACATTGACACGACGAAAATCATAGTGCAATTGAGTCTGGAACTTTCGATGCCAGAAATCGTCGAAAATCTTTCACCGAGTCTCCGCTTCAGCAGACTCTTGCTCATTTATCTCTGTGACACGATTTGCCTCAACGAGGACGTGTCGGTATTATTGAACGAGACTCTCCAGAGATTGCTCCAAAAATATTACAAGAAATTGGATTTCAACACCGAATTACCAGGCTTGAGCTCGTTCACCGATCTCTTCACTTCACTCTGCGAGTCTTTCTGCGCCAATTCATACGGGAACGATGGATTTTCCATGGCGCTTCTCGTTCCCCTTGGACAACGCCACGACGTTCATTATCGCAAACTCTTGTGGTCTGAGCACGCCGCTGCACTCAGATACATAAGATTGCAACCCGACAATCTGGCTGTTCCTCTGAAAGAATTCCTCTATCCGCTTGAGCAAGACACCAGCTTGATCGAGTCCTACATGACGGCTCTTGTCAGAGGAATCGTAAAAAGCACGTGGTGTCCTCTCATGTACAAAATTGCGATCCATCACTCCGCCATGTTCATAAAAGAAAATACCAAATTGTCTATTTTGATGCGGAAAAAAGTTTCAGATTTAAAAGACAAATCGTTAGCCACTGCTCTGCTTAATTATGAACCTCCGAATAATCTGTAGCCAAATTTCGACGTTTTCCCTTTTGCGATAACGAACAGATCGTCGCGTTTGAGCTTCCCAAGGCTTTCATTTCAAAGTAAAAACCGTTAATCACGTGCGCTGAGGATTTTTGTGCACGAAGGAACAATGAATATTCTGGGAATCAAATTTTTCAGATTTTTTTATTCGCTTCTTGTCTCGTCGCAAAAATATTCGCTTTAATTAATTCTCAGTACATATCGTTAATACACACTACGTTGTACAGTTACGAGAGCTTACGAGGCCTCGAGAGAACAATTTCGAGAACAGAATGCATACTTCTTGACCGTCCATCTTCCTTTATAATTTATACTTTCAAAATTATTCGTAATCCATGTGATATGTTTTCGTTGTACAAGAAATATCCTTGATGGATGTAAAACGTATTACACCATCTTAGCTATTTTACATTCTGTATTATTGACCTATGAAGCTTTAACAATGTGTACAGGTACCGACATCAATGCGTTCGTTGCATCTGTAAATAAATTTTTTAAATCGCTCAACCAGATTTTTCAATCCCTTATTTTATCGCTAATTTCGCTTTACCACGTGCGAGACAATCGTGGCCTTTCTCACGATATATCAGTTTCGATCTCAATGACGACCTTGCAGATTTCCTAATGTGGCACTTTTTCGATTTACTTGCCTGTTATTAATCATCGATTTGTAGAAAAATAGGGCTAAATCAAATTTTTACTTTATTTAGTACGAATCGTGCCGACCAGTTTTTTTTAATAGTTTTTATTCGCAATTCAAAGGAACGTTCTACTTTGTGGTTAATGCTGATCTTCAGGAATTTACTCACGTCGAATACTTTGAAATAAATAATCAATCTTTTTAAAGCCAGGCGTTCCAATCTTTTTTCTCTCTTTCGATCGCTTCTTTGCAGTTTGAATCAGCGGACATGTTTGCTGCTGTTGATCGGTAAACTAAATTCCTGAACCCCCCCGAACTATCTGAGGTTTAGTTTAATAATTATTCATTCTTATTTAATTGATAATTGTTGAGTATTAAACAATATATAAACGAAATTTGCAAAATGAAATCAATCGATGTTGTGATTTTTTTTTAAATCCCTTGAATTTCGAGGAACAACGGTTCAACTTTCCGCATTAGTATTTTTTCAGGTAATAATAATTTCGTCCAGCGACCGAGGCGTTTGCACCTCCTTCGACTGTCGCATTTACGATTTTCAAAAAATCCAGTCGGAATTGTGTTTTATTGGAGAAAAATGTATTTTTTTTCGAACCCTTGAAAGTAGAACGTCCCTTTTTACATTCACGAAGAAAAAAATTCCCCTCGATGGTTTAATTCTCTTTCCACGTCTTTGAGAAAAATCAAACGAATTTTCGTTGTTTTCGCACGAATACTGATAAATTTTCCATAAAACGATATTATTCTTAAACTTACTTTGTGCACTAAGAGTGATTGAATCGGAGAATAAAGTTACATCTAAAAATTTCAAATCTCACAAAAAGCTCTGGGGGAAACGTATGTCGATTGGTCAAAAATTCGCACGTTTTGTTTCCCTTTTTCCAAACTCCTTGAAATATTTCGAAACGCAATTTTTCTACTTCAACATTTTCCCTCACCTAATATTTACTTTTACGAGAAAATACTTTTTACACATTTCTTTTTCCAAGATTATTATTCTGCAGAAATTCGAGACACTTGATGGTCACGAATGGAGCCAAAAGTGGATAGAAAGGAGGAGGAGGATGTGTGTAAATTAATATCATGTGAGACGAAAATACAAAGGTCATCTATTTAAAGGTAAAAATAAAGGCCGTTTCCGTTCAGGGCTTTTTAGTTCGACTTGTCAGGTGATCGTTGTTCTTTCTTTAGCGTTTGCGCGATTAAAATTTCTCCCGGACTTTCATTGAAAGAAAATATTGATCACAAATTTATTGATTCGGACGAAGAACGAGAAAGTTTCGAAAATTTCATTTTTCTTTTGCAAAATGATGATATTTTGGTTTTTGGTCGCAAATTTCTTTGTATTTTCGGTTTCAGACAACGAAAATTATTCAATAGCAATGGTTCGTGTGATGGAATTATTCCAAAGTTTCCATTCATCCCCCTAAGGAGGGATTCTTATAGATTTTTTCAACATCGATAAAATAATCGCATTATTTAGCAATTTCGCTTGTTTCATCTTATCCAAAAATACTCAATTTGCCTAATTTTTTTTTCTATCGTTCTGAAACATAAATTAAAGATATTTTTCGTTCTTTGACATGTGTGGGTGCAAAAGTTATTCCTCTGAAATGGAAACAAGTGAAAAAATCAAAATCAGATCAACTTTTCAACAAATCCTCATTTTTTTCGAAGATTTCTGGACTTTTCTCGCCCCTGAAAACTTGAAACTTTTCATACAGTCTTCCGAATCGATCAAAAAAATTCGAACAGCAGTTTACGAGCGGTTTTGAAAAAAGCATCAAAAACCCGAGTCCTTAGTTCCCTCGCACAGCATGCGGTCCCAATACTCTCGACTTCGTGCTATAACTTCATGAATATTGCATGTTTCGATTTCCCGATTTGCCAGTGTCCAATCGAGGGTTTATAGTTGCGCCAAATGTGTGAGAAAAAGAATAAATTTTGCCAACGGAGCCAAACCGGCGCTAATTTTGATAGCAGGCCAACCGCGTTCGTTCAAATTATTCCACCATTTCGAAAGCGACGATTCTAGAAAAAAGTTTTTAAGGTTTTGCTTCGTTTGAGGTCAAAGTGTTTTCATGAACGATCGGACGTGACTGTGACGATCGGATTAATAAATATTTTGCAATCATCGTTGAAGAGCATATTTATGAGCGTCTTTCGTAAATTTTGCGCCGATAGAGTCACCCTCGAGTATCCACAGGATACGGGCTGGAATGACTATTTTTTCGAATTTAAAAATTCGAATTTTCACCAATTGTTATTTTTTCGGAACTATCAAATTTTTGCGATTGGAGAAACAACAATTTCATTTTTTTCGCGGCACGTTTCGCTTAGCTCGACTGTCCAACTTTGCCTACACCGAGACGGTAGGTGAACGTCGATTGTACATAAGAATTAATGGACGTTTTTCTTTCTCGTACAGTTTGTTGTTGAGAGCGCTTCAATAATTGATGGTGATTACGATCGATCGAGTTTCGGGTTGTTCGTACGACGTGGTTGACAAGTTTCTAACAAAAGCATTGATGGCTCGTGGACAATATTCCCGAGAACACGAATATTTTTCGTTAATATTCCGAAAAGAAATTGATTCAGGCCCAGAATCTTCGGATCGGTTTTAATGATTTCATGAACGTTTGCATATTTGTTAAAATTTCAAAGGAAAATATAAAGTTAAGGCTCATGGAGGATTCCCCTTAATTCGAGAAGAAAAACGTAGTCCTAGAAAATCGATCGAATGCTTGATCGATAGTGAAAATATAGATAAGCGTAAAAGGCACGAAATTGAAAAGAAAAAGATAATTAGGAGTCGGATTAATTGACGAAGAGAAAAAAATCCATGGGTTTTTGTAATTTTCATTGGGTTACGATTCAATGCCCAATTTCCGATAAGTCTCTTTGTCAACTGTAACCAATCGGCCCTCGACGCTCGAGCAATCGAGCTCGATACAGTGCAACCTCGCGCCCCACTCGCAATGACTCTGGTCACCAGATTTGTAATACTTTGTTTGCAAACACGTGGTCAAATAACCGGAGCCCAAAACTCTCATCGCGATCGTCAGTTCTTCTCGATGACCACGTGCACTCGGTTCCACGTCTTTGGTGCTGTGATAAGCGCTGTACGCGCATGCAGTTCCGTCACGTGCACGTTCCACCGCTTCGACTGGTTTTCCACCGATGCTCAGTGACCTGCAATCATCCAATCGATTCAAAGTATCGTCGTTGTCTTGTTACTTACATACAACGAGACATTGCAGAACGTTATCATTAAAACCTCATCTACGACATTTTTAATATTTCTGATCAATTTCCTTTTCCATTTTTCCATTTTATAACGATGCAGTTTCTTGATTTACAGAAATAATTATTTTGGACTGTAACTATTGATTTTTTCGAAGCAAAAACTTCTTCTGATCCATTCAATTATTTTTTCTTTCATCCTTCACGGTATCACAAAAATACATTCGTCAATTTCGTGACGTCAATAATTTCTCATTATTCTCGTGTACGAAACGAAAATCCCCGAATTGTTTGTTCGTTGAAATATTTTCCAGCAGTATAATCGAAGCATGTTGTGCCACAAATGACGATACACGTTTTGTTATCCTTACATGCATGCATATTAGTAGTTCAAACATTTATCATACTGCTAATATTATGATGTTCGCGATATAATGGAAGTGGGAGTTTGTGGCAACATAAACTTTTGCTCTAAGCATAGACGAAGCTTTTAGGAAAATAGCAAATGTCCGTCTTGTTAGGGTAGAAAAAACAACTCGTGAAAAAATTTTATTCAAAATATTGTTTTGTTTTCGTTGTGGATTTTGAGATGGTGGAAGATGATTGAAGAAAATTCGATATTTCCAGCTGCTCTTTCACGAGTTTAAAGCAATCCCTGACGGAATTTAGAATTTTTTAGTCAAAACATTTTGTTTATTACTTCTCAAGTTTAATTGGGATCTGACTAAAATCGCGAGACATCTCGCGTTCGATACTGATTCATGGACATTCGCAACACACACACACGCGGATTTGCAGCATTTTTCTGCTTCGTTCTTTACAAATATACGATTTGCCTATACAATCCCATCGTATCGCTTGTAACATTTGCAAGGGATCATTAAAAGCATCGTTAAGAGAGGCTTTCCATGAGTAGCTTAAATCTTTAATCTTTTGATCAACACAGAGAAATCCCCTTACACTAAATTTTCTGATCATCATCAGAAAATTCGAGATACGTTTGGTAACGCTTTCTCTAGTTCGCTGCAACGATAGAAATTTCGGATTATCCCATTGAGGCTACAGTTTTGAAAAAAAAGAAAGCTTTCTTGCATTTTTTTTATTCCGCCCAAATTTACGAGCGTAACGAATATCGAGGAATAAATGTTGTTTCGCCAATAAGAAAAGAAAATTCACCGAGTCCATAAATTGTGACGAAGATAACGGAATCAGCTAATTCAACGGTAACATATTTTGCTCTATCGTACGATCTTCACTTCCGACAGTGAATTACGCGATCGCAGAATCAGTTGATCCAAACATTTGGTTGGTTGAAATTTTGATCGTTAACTATTTCGGGAGGCAGTCTTGATGCGAAAATCTGTAGATTTAACAATTTATTTTCTTCTACAAAAGAATCATGTTTCCCATCAGTAATAATGTGCTGAAATAAAAATGAATTGAAATCCATAAAATTCTACTTGATCCCACGCAGCTGGATAACTCAAAAGCGAACTGTACGTTTTCATACATAGAAATTATAACGAATGACGAGATAATAATGAAACCTTTTTATCGATGTGCAAAAGCATTCGAATGCAGGGAGCAATCACTATGGGTTACTCCGAACGTACTGGAGGATACGATCCTCCATGAATGCTCGAGGACACTGCGAAGTTCAAGCCTTCTCTATCCATCGTGCTGTATTTGCCATTTTAACGTATTGAACCGAGAACCGGGTTTCCGTCCTTTCAGTCTTTCTCATAAAACTCGAAACAATTGGTTGCACCGAACTAATTATTTCGGTCTGCCAATGAATTTGCACATACGTAGTTCCCTATGGATAACCTCTTGTGTCCTTATTCAACCGGATTTGTGCGTCCACGTGTAAGTAGACGTACATGCACAATCATTGTACTCTTGAAGTGGGCCATGTATACATTGACAAAAGTTTGAGTAAAGCTTAATCACGATCAAGGTGTTTCCGTGACGGTTTTTCGAGGCTGCAGTTTAAACGAGTCACGTTCATGGAACATACATCTCGCGGGATTCTCACTTCGTGGGCTTGTATGAAATGCATTAAAACAATGCAGCGCTCAATCAAAATTGACTTTCATGCTCGAAACCTTTTTCGGCACGAATTCGAATCTCAGAACGTGTCAAAGTTTTGGGTCACCAAAAATTATACACTAAAGAGACTGTTTTCTGCGGTTTTGAACAATTTTTTTGGGGAATTTCTTTGATTCTCGAGCAAACTTATATTTCTGGTGATTGTTTGAAATTTTGGAAAATTCTTTGTTTTATAATGAGGCACAGAGCAAAATTATTTATTGAGATTCTTCAATTTTTATTTTATTGCAAAAGTTAGTAATTTTTTAATGTCAACGAGCCATTTTTCCAAAATATTTTCTTTCTCGTAGCGACTTGACGCACAGGTTATCGAAACGGAAATAATGGGAATCGGGTAAAATGAATTTTACCATTTTTATGGATGCACGAATGACTTTTTGTAACAAAATGCAAGAGCACTCGAGACTGAAAGATGTAACAAGACTTGATCGCTTCTGAATGGTTTTTTCCCCAAGGTCTAAGCATCCGAATACACTGTAAACGTCAATAAACACTTGAATCTACTTTGGAAATCATTGAGACGTTAACCGGCGAAGTAAACTGCCAGAAAGTAAAGCAGCCAAGAGAATGTCCGTACATTAAATTTAATCCTGTGCAATTGTTCGGGTACAATAGGTATCTGTCCGAACGAAATAATGCTATGATACGCACAGCGAGAATCGTGTCCATTGGGGAATAACCTTCTGCCGTATAGCTCGAGCGAAAGCTCTCTCGTTCAATTTTCTTTCTGTTCGACGAATTCATAGAACAAGTAAATGGCCCAGAGGACGAAATCTCCTCCATTGCATTTTTGTTTCAAGCCTTGACATCGATTTTTCAAGGTGACATTGGAAACCTTCAGGAATAGAGGCAATTAAAAAAAACGAGAGCAACAAAATCCTAGTTCTTCAAAAGATTTTTCGCATTTACTGAATCTCTCGCGGAGGTAATCCCGTATGAGAAACCAAAGTCAACTGTTCGTCGATATACCCTGTGAGAAAATTACTCTTGAGGGTCGCCAGCTGTTCGAATGATTGAAAGAACAATTTTTATTGATTCAATCAGACATTTTGAAAAATTTTGACAGTATTTTCAATAATCCTGTTCGCACCGGAAACCTATAGAGTCGATGACACCGTGAGACACAAATCCATATACTTTTTGTTTCCGCGTTTGACGCGAGCATGAAATTTTTCTATCTTCATAACACCAAGTGCTCTCCATCCAGACAGAGATATTACAAGCATTGGATTTGCACAAAATCAACTGTTAAGCACAAATTTTCCGACGCCATATTTTCGCCAAATTAGCCCAATCAACGATCGATACTTTTCTGTCCATTTAAATATGCAGCCCTCGTTGACTGAGATACACTGTTCAACATTTTGCCACCCGGAGAGAATAGAAATCGAAAAATTTGCAATAAGGAAGGGATTTGGGGGATGGTTCCGAATCTAGGGCGATTTTACTTGCACGGGGTATCAATTTTCATCCAAAAATAAATACACTTTTCTGTATTCATTGGAACCGTCATTAAATTCCATGAAAATTTACATTCGGCACCGTCGAGATCGCCTCTTTATTATCGGAGCCATTCCCAACTTATTTTCAAGCAAAACGAAACCCTGACGGTTTCATTTCCATTCATCCATCAATCCATGCAAATTATTCAAGTGTGTAAAGTTTTGATCGAATTTCATGAAAATTCATTGCACATCATTAAACTGTTCAGTTGTCATTGAAAAATTACGAAACTAGAGCTTTTGACACGATAGGAACTGAGTTTCGTTCCAGTTTCTCACGTTAGTTGCATTAAAGTTGATTGCTTTGTACTTGTTTCCAACTGACATACCCATGCACATGTGAATAGCCTGCTTTGCCATTCATATGTGGGTATAAGTAAATAAAAGTAGGCCTGAGTGTTGGTATAGTAAACTGAAATTGATTGATATAAAGTTCGTATCGGTTGCACCGTTGAAATTAATTGGAAACAATTTTCACTCCGTTTTCAATTGGATCTCGTCTAATTTTTTTTTTTTCCATATTAATTTCGTTCGATTGAAATCCGAGATTTCGAATTTACTCAGCGAGATGAGTTTAATGTTTCGAGAAAAATAAAAATTGTGTCTGAGAAAGATGCAACGACAGCCGCGGGTCATTCGAGTATAGTTTTCAATTTCATTCTCGCGATGACTTTTGAAACGTGCTGCATAAGCCCGTCCAACGAGAATAACGGCGTAAAAATAAATATTTCATATTGTTTCTGTTTTATTTTTTTTTTCAATTGACTTCCTGGGAAATGAATAAATAATGCTTCTGGAAAATGAAAATTCTCTCATAATTATACGTCCGAGTTCCATCAGGATATGAAGCGAGAAGAATAAAGTTTTAAGTAAATGATATAACGACCGGTTTTCCGTGAAGAGTGACTTTTGGTCCTGGCAAAAGAATTCGAGGTCATAAGTTCACCACCAACTTTTCGTGTTCACCTGCGGATGGTCTGAATACCCTTCTCGCATGCGGTAGAACTGCATCCGTTCGTTAATATGCTAGTGTTTGCCAGGGCAGTGCTCCATCTTGAGGCAGCAAATATTTAAAATGATGCACTGAGAAAAGGAGTTTGTTCGGTGAACGACATCGCTGAGAACCGAATGAAATAAATTGTTAATTCAACAATAGTCTCGGTGATATTTATCTAGTCAGAAATTTAATGAGTTTGAGAAATCATCGAATCGTTGTTGGATGAGCAGAGCCACCCGTTCACGGCCTGTAACTACGGAATAAATTATAATATTCAATAATTATTTTAATCATACGGACCCCGTGAGTTCGTGAAGAAAAAGTATTTCTTTGTCTCTTTGATATGGCTGAATATTAAAATATTGCATAATGAGGTATGAGGAATAATGTTGAAGGTTCGGAATGCAACGAAGTCCTATGTTTTTTCTTCTGCAGATTTTATCATACGTATTCGGTATTTATAATCAGGACACTAAAACGCTAGCGACTCAAAAATTGAATGGGAACGAAAAATTTTCATGATTTTCAAAATTGAATAAATAATTAGCAAGAAAAATATATTTCCATCGGTCCCAACGTTGCAAACTTCTGCCTCGTGCATGCGGATCGATTCGAATGAGCGACGTATTGCAGCAAGTCTTACGATAGGAATTACTGAAGTATTCGTGGAATGTGAATAATCGATTGAAACAGCCAATGAGAAAAAAAAAAAACTAGTCCGATAAAAAATGAAAATTCCATTAAAATAGAGATTTTTTTATAACAGTCACAATTTTAATTGCATTTTTCGTTGCGGCTGATTTTTTTTGCTCCGCTTGCATGATCCCTCGAGACGATTTCCCTATCGGATGATTCCTGATGGCATTTCGAATGCTCACGCACGTGTCTTCGTTCGAAATTTCGGCTTTGCAGCCTTTAAAATACTTCGAGAATGATAAAAAATTGTGCAAGAGTGCATCAAAACTTGCATGGAAATTTTATGGTACCGGAAGCAATAAAAATCGATTTACAATCAAATCATTTACTCCGTCGTTTATCCTTCAGGTTCTCTAATCGATATATGTCACATGCACCTGCGCAAGGTGTTTTAAAATGTGATAAAACAAGATTTTCGTCAACCCTATAAATACAAAAAGAAATCTTAGTTCTTGTGTCTCTGCAATCATTTTTCAACAAGGTCGAGGTATATGAACTTAATTCTTTTTTATAACAGTCCACACGCTATAGTAAAAACTGTTGCGGTAATTAATTTTTCCCCGTGTTCTAAACGTTCTTTTGTGGCAATTTCAATTTTCACTTTTTACGCACAAACAGATTTTTTGTTTTTCACATCATCATTTTTACACGAATAAGAGAATTATTATCGAAAAATTACGATTGCAGAAAATAATCGGGATATTAGATTGACTTTCGGACGATTTTTACTCCGCAGAATGTCAGTTTTTATGAAATCAAAAACAAGATACGAAGTGAAAATTGCTCAAGGTCCAGAGCCCAAATCTATTCCGTCACTCTAATTTTTCGATTCCTATTCTCTTCGTGTGCCAAAGTGTTAGACAGTTATGCACCACTCAACGAGGAAAAATTGGAAAAATTTGGCGAAAGTATACCGTCGGGAAAATTTGTACTTAACAGTTCGATTCGTGCAAATCCATTGCTTGTAATTTTCGTCTAGGTCGAGAAGAGCACGTGCCTCGAAAAAAAACCGACATATGAATTGATTCGGGTTTCTTTTTATGGCCCCTCAAGGGCTGAGAATAATTTCACGGCTGAGTGTTTGAAACGCGGAAAAAATCGGGACATTCATTTTCCTGAGTGACTTCGAACGTTTTTTTTTTTTTTTTCATGTAAATTTACATTCAAAAATTCTGTAAAAATTCTCCAAGATGCTGGGCCATCACCCGAATCTACTGAATTCCAAAATATCAACCACGAATTTTTGCAGAAAATTCTTTCCATACGTATGTTCACAGATTTCCCTGAACGTGGATTTCTAAGTTTTTTTTTGCACTGCTTTTATGCGTACTTGGTGAAGCTGCGTCAACAGAGACAAAGTGTTGGCATTTAAAAAATAAAAATAATGAAATTTCGGAACTGTACCTACTGCAAAAATTGAGGTGGTTTGAAGCTTATATCGAGACGATAAACGCAATCGCAAAAGAGCTTAACGGTCTTGAGTTGCCGAAACCTCGCTGACGTTTCCATCTTGCAGTAGACGGGACCGGCACCGGGTTCTTTTCTAACGGACAAGGTAACTCGAAATTGTCCATCAGCACCCATTGATCAACATTATCGCCGTTCTTTACACTCCGTTGGAAAATTGCCTGATTTTTTTCCTCACAATTCGCGGTCACTGCGATTCTTTACGATATCTCACGGTTTTTCGGACTCACTTTATCATTATTATTGATAAGTTTTCTGGTGTTAATAATTGTTATTGATCGCGTTGATTTATTGTTATTTTTTCTAGATTTTGAAATCGTTTATTCGAACTCCTATAAAAAGGAGCAAAGAGGGAGTAAGTCGACGAACGCTCGACTCGCTTCGGCGGCGCCAAGACGCTTACTGAAACCCGAGTCACATTCGGTTATCGAGACCACGTTGGTAAGGGCGCAAACGTGTTGCGGGTTGCGAACGCGTCGAGCGTCCATGTGTTACGTACAGCACAGCATACGAGTCGTTATTGTGGAAGGAAAGCTTCGCGATCAACGTTGTCCGGAGTATCGTTCAGCGTCTTGTTCGAGCTCCACAACGTTAAAATTCCAATTATGTTGAGGTCAAGCAGGAGCCGACTCGAGCGTCAAATTACATTTTTCTTTTCCGTATTACAAAAAATATTTTCTTCCAATAATTCGAGTAAAAAAAATGTTGAAAAGATGAAATTTCCTTTTACGCTTTTCAATTAAATTGCTGAAAGATTCTTGAGCACTCAATGTGAAGTTGTATGGATGTTTTTTTTTCGCCAAATCGTCAGGAAGAAAAGAAATCACTGCGGCAAAAATGCCATTGAAATTTTTGTAGAAAAAGCAGAATTTCGATTTTCTACTCATTTTTATCGGACAATTCGATGTCTTTTTGCTCTTACACTATCCCGCGGAAAACTCTTTTTTGCGCATTGCGTCTGTTCGTTGTCTCCCAATGCAGGAAAGAAAACAAAAGAGGATAAATTATATCGACGTATGAAATTCTCATAGAGATTTCCTTCATCACGTGGCTGGTTGGTAATTGGCGAAATATTATTACGAATGCAATAGAGTATCTATGAAAATGTTGGTATTTAAACATGAAGTCTATGGAAGTTCGTCAAGAAAAGGAATAACTTTTGAATCGTGGCAAGTTCCGAAATGATTCTGAGATTTCTATACGCAGTCCGGAATAGAAATTAGAAGTATTTGCATAAATTTTTGTTCATCAATAGCAGTTGCTGATGATCCGTGAGTTAAGACAAACTTCAACTCGGTGGAGTGAAGATGGAAAAACGTATTTTTCAATCAGCAAAAAGTAACGAGGCTTTCCTTAATCAGTTTCGACGAAATGGAGTTAATTTGCTCAACGAGGACACACCATGAATTCAAATAAATGTAATTGCAATTATTGGTAATAACGAACTGTTTCACGAGACATTTTTCCAAACAATTTCATATCCATGCGACATAAATTCACGAGGACTTAAAATTCGCATCTTCAAACTTATTCCCGAATCGTATTTTCCACTAATTAACGAAGGCACGTGTACAAAGACAAAAAAAAAAGATATTCACGAGATTTTCTACCAAGAGCTTTCGATTAAAAATATGTACGTACAGGACAACTTTTACGTAGAAAAGTTGTGACAAATCTCCGAAATATTTGCAATGAATAGGCAAATGTTTTTTTTTTTTTTTCGAAATTATTAGTTTAAACGCAAATCTCAGAGTTCAAGCCGAATTAGGTAGAGCACAGCACTCGTTGCAACCACCTCACAAGTATTTAGTTCCCATATCATATTGCCCAGTAGGCTCAATTGAACCTACTGGGCATTTTCACATTCGACAATCAATTTTTTTCGGCACTATTCAACTGATCGCAATAAGAAGATTGAGGTCGCCCAGGAAAATGGCAAAATGAGGCTTAAACTTTTTATTTTCGATCAGACAGGAAGTGTAGACAAATTTTTAATTCGAATTACAGATCGAGGAAAGAGAAGTCTTTGGTGTTTTCTGGAAAAATTTTGATCGACCATTTTGGAAAAAAAATCCATATTTCGTCAATCTAGCAATTCTGAGTGATGAAGAAAGTCTCCCTGCGTGTCCTCGTGAAGAGTTCGAGTCGATTGCGTTCTCAGGAAAAATTTAATCGAGGATTTATAGGAAAAAAAAAAAAATTTCAATTTTTCGACGCTGAGGCTCCATATCACGAGTTTTCGTAGATCTAGCAATTCTGGGTAATGACGAAAGTCATTTAACCGAATGTGACACTATTGATTGATAAAAAATACATATGTAATTCCAATGCTTCTACATTAACACTTTTTCCTCTCCGAAACAGTACAGCAGCCACGACTTCTTCAACTTTTGGTATTGTCCCCTCGACAATCATCCTTCTACGTTTCTTTATTACTCTTTCGAGGTAGTTCGCCAACATCGTTCCGCCAAGTGCTTTTTTCAAGTTTTCTCACCTCAATGATCTCCATTGTATTCGTCAGAAAGTGTTGCCCTCGTATTTTTCACCCAGTTCGTCGCCATCTCCAATTTTTTCCTTTCTTTCTCCTCTGGACTTTCCATTTCCTTGAGGTGGTTTCATTTTTCATTACGTTTTATTTAGATCGTTGGCTTGCATAACCGAACCAAAGCAGGCGACACTGAGACTGTCTAGATATCGATTAAAGCGGAAACCATCGCAGATGACTACGAAAGACGACCTCTTTTTTTTCTTAAATGCATTAAATGTTTTGGTCTGTAAGTGTTTTTTGCAAATTGTTTTTTCTTCTCGCTCACAATGCTCGATCGATCTGGGTCTCTTCTCGCTGCCAATTCATGAAGCAGAAGCTTTGTTTTGCATACGATCCACATTTACAGCCTTAAAGGTTGGGGGACTCCTGGGACGTTGCTTATTTGTCGAACGGGTTCATGCCAATGGCTTTATCGATGGTTATTGGTTTCATGGATGCATCGACAGAAGCCACCGATAACATTGTCTTTGCTCAAGGTGGTGGAACATTTGCTGAATTAATGGAGACTAATAGGGGCAAACAGTGTATGCATATCATAAGTCAGCATGTAGTGCATATGTTGATTTGTCCAAATGCGACACTGGAAACAAAATATTTTTGAAAAAAATCAATATTTTGTTACGACAAAAATTATGTCATTGCAGCAAAAAATTTTGTAGAAAATCTCTTCGGAAGCAAATTTTTGTCGTTCCGATCGTAAATTTTCCTGACAATTCTCTTAGGAACCAAATATTCTGCTGCAATAACGAAAATTTTGAAATTATTAAAAAATATTTAGTTTTCCGTATTCAACAAAATATCGACGATTTTTAACAAAATTTCATTTCCAGTGGAGTGTCACGCGTGGATTAAATTTCGATCGTGCTTACGGCAAACGTAATAACAAACTTTTTAAATTCTTTACATCAGTCTCTCAACGCCTTGACAATTTTCGCATGAAAGAAAAAAAAAGAATTTTTAGTCACGTGTGAGCAGACCCACGTACAGTTTGACGTGCGAAATTATTTGCCCGTCAGATTTCATTCCATGAAGGAATTTATTCGGTGCCTCAGCAGCAGCACCAGAAAACGAACAAATTCGCAATCAATTTTGCTTTTTAATTAAAAATTATTATTATCAATTACTTCGTTGAGAACAAACCAGACGCACCGCGACGACGAGCGAGAAAACGAAAAAAAAAATGGTTTCTTTGCGATTTTCATTGGCTCTTGTAATCTGTAAAGAGACTGAGGAATGAATAAATTCCCAAATATGCAGTAACTGCTAACCAGAGCATTGGGAATGCAGAAGAAAAAAATGTTCGAATTTTCGTAATTTTAATTAGACTGTTACATTTTCCTCATTAGGACATTTTTTTAAATGGTAGGATAAAAGGAAGATTAAAAAATCTTTGAGGATAAAAAAAGAAAAACGGTACAAATTCGCCGTTTGACCTAAATATCCACGAATCTCTGTACGTACAAACGGCAATATTGTGGCCATGAGAATTTTTTATTATACGTCACATCGGTAAAGCCAGCTGCTCGGAGCGACAAGTATCCATGCTCCAAAATTAGCGTTCTCGTGAAATTCATTCGCTGAGACTAGGGTAGAAGAGGAAAAGTCTGGCAAACTCGCCAGAGCAACTTTCACATAGCCTCCTATAGAATCGTCATATATCTGAGCCCACGCGAGTACACAAGTAAAAAAAAAAGGAAAAAATGGGCTATAAAAATAGCATATCATTTTTTCTGGGATCGATTTTGGGCTGTGGTTGTTTAATCCCAAGGGAAATTCAGCTCGCCGCGTTCATATTCCCAACACATCGCACACAGGACACTATTTCTTCTCGATCTTTTTCGCGGTTTGTTTTTCTGGACGAGAAGAAAAGTAGGAAAAAAATCTGTCGTCGTTACGTTAAGAATTAATGAGATTTCAATGAAACATCAAGTTGAAAATTGCAAGACAATAATCGTTTCACTCTCTGTCCGATTACAAAGGAATGTATTAAACGTATTTATTCCCCGTTTCTCTTGAAACTTTTTTCTCGGAACGGGAAATCTCTGGAAGTTATTAAAAAAGTTTTGGATCTGACAACGCAAAAAAACCGCTCGAATTTTTTTTTTTTGAGCTTCCAATCTTTATCTCTTTTTCTATAACTGCTCAAGGTGCTTCAGAAATTTAATAAATCTCAATCGACGAAAACAGAAGAATGGAAACTACAAATTGGAATTTGTGCTCTAATGCTGAAAAATATTGGCAAGAAAAAATTCGTTCAATGTTACAATTGAAAGCATTGGAATCTGATGATTTTGGAATGTAGCAAATTTTAGATATTTCTCCAATTAATTATATCCATCTATTCGGGCTCCGACACCGATTATAAACAATTTCTTAAAGGCTTTTGTTATTTTTACGGGAGTTATGAGCCTCGCTACCCCGGAAACTGTCGATAGAGCTCTATAAATGTATACGTGTTTATGAACTCGGGCTGGATGATTACGTGTACTCGCCCGTCAGTTCAGTCAGCCACGGGCTAATTAGTATTACGTCCCGTGGAAAATTTTTATTCAACATTTTTTTCCTTTCAACAGTTTTTAGTGAAACGATTTTAATTCCGGCTTGAACAAGCGAAATTTCATTCACTGAAAATGAAATTTTGTTGAAAAACGTCGATATTTTGTTGAACATAGTAAACCAAATATTTTTGAATAATTTCAAAATTTACGTTATTTTGACAGCATATTTGATCTCTAATGAAACTGTCAGCGAAAATAACGACTGAAACGACTAATTCGCTTCCCGGAGAGACTTTCTAGAATATTTCTCGCTGCAATGACAAGATTTTTGGGATTATTAAAAAAAAAAAAACGTTTAGTCGAACGTATCCAACAAAAAATTAATCTTTTCCAATAAAATTTTCTTTTCAGTGTAGCAGCTTCAGTTTTCATTTCACGTAAACTTGCAGCCATCGCTGCGGTGGTAAATTCTCATTATTTCATTCAATTTTGTAAGGGCCATCAGAGCCATTGGAATTTTGTGAGCAAATAATGGCAAAATATTTTTTGGCTTGCTCCGATGAGGCTAAAAAAAATCTATCGATCTTCCAATAATTTGAAGATGTTGGATTCCGCATGCATCGGAGCTCGTCGAACGTGATGATTTTTTTTCCAAGTAATATTTATATCCGTACGATTCTTTTTCGAATAATTTTTTATGCGAAGAAGAAAAATATTTGTTTGCGACCTGGAGGCATATAGTAAAGCGCAAACATGCGTGCGAGTCAGCAAGGGTGCAAACGGCAGATTGCTTCTTTAACGTATTCTACACATATCGTTTTATCAGTGAGTATATCGGTAAAGCTACTTTGGAGCTGGTGAAAACACGAAGCCGAGGACTATTAACTGCACGCGCGAGAATCGTTAAGATTTTATCGCTACGAATTGCCGATATTAATTCTTCGGTCGTACCCATAGTCTGTCATATATGTTGATACTTTTTTTAGCTTTTATTTATGCATAGAATGAATATAATTTTCTAAACCTCTGCCACTGCGCGTAGGAGAAGCGAACAAGATCGGTTCGCCAAGGATTATTAACACGCGAAAGTAAAAAGCTCGTATAATTAATCCCGCTTGCAACTTGTCGAGTACCGAGTGACGCAGTCTCGTGGAACCAAAATCAAGAAGTTTGATTAAAAGTGAATGTTGAAGTTTAGATCGTTGGAATGCAACGAAATTCTGTTTTTTCTTATCAACAGTTCGCCGATTCTTACTCAATATTCCATCTGGACGATAAAACGATTTTTTTCGGAATCCAAATCCAAAATCGGCACGACAATTTTCATGGTTATACTTTATTGGAACGCACGTCGATCTTGGAGAAGCTTATAGTGGCGTTCGGCCAAAAGGAAGTCGAAAGCATTAGCTGATCCGACACATGGCAACAGCAACAAGTGAGATAAGCCATCATCGCCTCTAGTTTTATATAGACAAGTTCTACAAGCTGTGAGACACAAAAAAAAACGTAATCGATATGACATCAACGACTTTTCTTTCCTAAGCTTCCAATACGCTCAACAGACTGATGCTCGCGGTAGAAAAAAAAAGACTCGAGACCGCCGTGAACGAAAATACGAGTCGAACAGCCTGACTTTTTGTTCTGGCTAACCAACGAGTGTCTATTTATCTATATAGAAATCTGCTGTCGATCGCTCGACGACAAGCATCAACGTGGGGCTTCGCAGCAGACTCAAAATAATTCGTGACTTTCAGCCCCTGACAGACACGATTTTGTGACCATCTTCATTCGCTATTTACAGGCTTGAAATAAACGACTTCCAATCTATGTGGCGAATTCGTGAATTATTTTTTAATTTCATTCAATTTTTCTTCTATCCCATTTTCCAAAAATATTTATTACAAATTATTCATTTCAATCCAATTGACTCAACTTTATAAAACGAAAGCAACATTATCCTTAAATAGGGAATTCGATTGAACTGGTGAAGATTACAAAAATAAAAATAATTAACTCGCAATGAAGAAAAAAAATTACAAAAAATTCTGTTGTTTGCATCATGAGCGAGTGAGTTCCCATTTTATTGCACTTTCGAACGGAGAGCGTCCAATTCAAACCAGAATTATAGTTTTCACTATTCAACGTGATCGCGTCGCTTGCATTTTCCATCAAAAGCCTGTTTTTCTTCTTTGTGCGAACCCAAACAAATGGAAATAAACCCAAACGTATGGTTCGATAGATGCATCTACGATGGGAACCTCACGACAACCAAATTTTTATTTTCATAAACGCATCTACGATAGAAATTTTGAAAAAAAAGGGCCAAAACTTTGCACGAATGTTTGTTTTTCATTTTTTCAATTATCGAGAATATCCGACAAACGTTTGAATTAAGAAATTTGGAAACGACAAACGAATGCCTTCGATTGAGCTCCGAATAATTCAAGGATCTTGTATATATAAAAAAAAACCGTCAACTCCCTACATATTTGACAAGCGTTTTAATCATGAAATTTGGAACGGACAAACAATTGCGCTTTCATGAGGTTTTCGAAAATTTGACATATGTTCAATTTTTAAAAAAGTGATTCACGAAATTTTGTTTTCCATTTTCCCAACAAACAAATTTCCGACAAACCACGATTTTTAACCGACAAACGTCCGACCAACAATTTACATTAAAACCAAATTTGAAAAATATAAAACTAGTCGGCCAATTTTGTAGAGGTCGTTGTATCGGCTCCGCTAAATGAGCGGCTCGATCCATTAAGGTATAACTATCGCAGAATGGGTTGATTTAGGATTTTCTTGAAATTTAGTGTAAATATTCTTGACATTAAAACGAACAACTTTCCTATGAGACGAAACATTTTCTGCCGTCTAGAATTTGAGATATTTCATTTCCAATTTTATATTTTTCCCATCTAAACGCATGTAAATTGAAGTCGCGTTTCTTTTGTTTTTTCTTGCAACTTTTTTAACGAAACGTCACTTCAATTTACATGCGTTTAGATGGGAAAAATATAAAATTGGAAATGAAATATCTCAAATTCTAGACGGCAGAAAATGTTTCGTCTCATAGGAAAGTTGTTCGTTTTAATGTCAAGAATATTTACACTAAATTTCAAGAAAATCCTAAATCAACCCATTCTGCGATAGTTATACCTCAACATGATTTTCAATCGCTGATGCCTCCATGAAAATATAATTCGTTTTTTTTTCAGGCTTGTTTGGTTTCGCATCGTGGATGCGTCTATCAACAGCCAAAAGTACGATATCAGAATTCTTTTTCAGCTGAATGAATGCACGAACGACATGCGTTGTTTCGGCTTCTACGTGACTGTGGCGGGACTTTGATCGATCGCATAAAATCTCCAATTTACTGTATAAAATCGAGCCAATTAAATTCCCTTGTTTTTCCACATGGAACTCGGTCAAATTTTTTCAAACACGTTGCGCCTCGACGTTCATCGTATTTTTCTCTACACCGCAAGAAATAAAAGACCGTACGAGAGTATAAATAAATCTGCCAACAGCGAATCGTGACACGTAAGAACTCGCGTTGGTCGTATTCGCGGTAACACGTAAAGGTCTCAGTGCTTCTAACGTTGAATTAGCCGACACGAGTTTCTCAAGCCTCTGTAACTTTTGCCACAGTCTATACCCTCGCACGATACTCGGAGCTTTTTCAGCACGTAGAAAAATGAGCCAAGAAACAAAAGCAGAACTAACGAAAATCGAGTATCGTGTAATTTCGCACGAGCTCGATATTACCGCAGTGGAGCAAGAAAAGAAAAGAGGTCACCGATTCCATCAAGATAATCCTTTTCATGAATATATTCGACTTGTAGAACACTACTAAGGCTACCCGGACGCCACAACTTACACTTGAAGCTCAACTTTCCTTTCTGCCTTCTACTTCATGTTTTCCACTTTCGTTAATCAATTTTTTTTTTTCATTACCTTCCATTATCGTTATTTCATGAATAATGGTTTTTTTTTCAGACACAAAATGCAGATACAATTTCCGCATCAGCACAAATCATAAAATTATGTTCAGAGTGGAAAGCCCAATAAATAAATTGATGTCGATTCATTAAGTGACGCTGATGACCCATTTTTGAAAATTCTCGTAAAATTGTTCGAAATTGCTGCGACGTTTTGGAACGAAAAATCAGAGCAAGCTGTTCATTAAATTGGAGCTTTCCGGACGCCGAATTTGGGGAATTGGTTCAACGTCTGAGACTGCGAGACTCCATGGAATATTCAGTCTCGCAGTCGTTTCGATTAGAACTGTGGTTAACGTGGGCACGTTTCATTCGTGACTAGAATTTCAGCGATCGATTTTTGCGTTACGCGGCAGAAAACTCCGCCCCGTAACATCAAGATATTAAATGTCTTGCAATAAATTACGTACTTGGTTATACGTATACGATTATCAAAGTCACAGATAATCCTCGTTAGCTGTGCACTCTACGATGCTCGCAACCCCGGACACAGTTTCCGGTTTCACTTCTTGTCTCCGGTGAGTTCTCCAATATTCTGATTCCGTCGACTATTCCCAATGCAAAAATCCCATCAGTCTGAATATTTTGCGTAAATTTTACTTTTCTTTAATTTCAATGCCTGGGAACGATGAAGTATTTCAAAATTATCCATTCGACTACATCGTTTGAATTTTTAGGAAACAAACCGACGATTTTTTGAATTGTAAAAATCCTGCACAATTTTTTTTCAAATCCCACGTGCATCTGATGAAAAAAAAGGCAGAAAAAAAATTCGATTTTTTCGGCCAAAAACTTTTATTAACGAGGAGGTAAGAACTATGAATAACCGAATTCGAGATCACAATTCTCCATCAGCTCGTCGGAGCACACGATTTTCGATAAATCGTTCGAAAATTCACGTTAATGTGGTAAATAGTTGTTTTTTTTCCATCCCTGGAATTATTTCGAAAGATTGCATTCGCAGAGAAACATGCCAGAAGCTTTTTGGACGACAAATTTTTTTAAAATCACGTGTCGATCGTACTCACGGATCGTTGGTGCGCGATCCTTGGAGCAACTTCATGAAGGGTCGTCTACATATAAGAAAAACAACAAGGAACCAGCAAGAATTGATTTTTTTCTACTAAAATCGAAGTCATTCGTGAACATGTGCATTAGCCATGGATTTTTTTTCCAAACACCAAATCCTGTCGTTTCAATTCAACGTATTAATTGCCAATGTATTTGCTTCCAGAATATTTTTAATCGACTTCAAAACGCGATAAGAGAAATAATCATAAAAAATTCATGAATTGTGTAAAACTCGCTTCTAATTTATTTTCTGATGTTTGTTTTCAAAATCTTCGTTCCAGAGTCCTGTCTCCATTGCCTCAGACGACTTCGTGACTAATTAAGCAACCGAGATTACTTCCGAAATACAAAATTATCATTTTTTTCGAGAGGCTGCAGGCGAATGTCGGCTTATCGTGTTGACGCGACAAAGTTCAAAAACGATTATCCAAAGAGAAAGTAAACACATAGCTCTCAAACAAAAGACATGAGTCTAAAATTTTTAGAGCCTCACGCGGTGCCTCGATTTTTTCGTCTAAAATTTTGAATGAAAAAAAATTTCGGTATCATTCTCCATTGTCTTGGGCAAAAATAAACTTCACCTTGTAAACTTCAAGTTTTTTTTAATACTGTGGAATTAATTTTATTCAAAAGAAATGGTTTTTTTTTCAAGGCAGATTAAAAAATCGTCAATTTTTTGCCTTGAAAATAATAACATTCTCTCGTGTGTTACAATTCGATGATAAAAATCGACGACATCGTATTCTGCGAACATAATTTTTCACACGGTGTTGGAATTTCCGTGGCCGGAAAAGTTTCTCTCATCCATTTTCTCGTTTAGCCCTCGTTATTCGAAAAATCGCACGAAAGTCGATTAACGGATTTAAAATTGTCAGAAAAATGAAGATGAAGAGTTTGAGAGATAAGGAAGAAATCGTGTCTCGACGATGGAAAAAAATTGACAGTTTTCTCATGTCAAATGGCAATTACTTGAAATTTGTGAATAAAAAAAAAATTAATCTAGATTTTCAAGTGGATTTGCATTGAATTATAAAATATTTATTTATCTACATATTTCAAAGATCTATGGCGTGGAACCTGCGTTGGTAATAACTTTCAACGCATGAGCAATTCCTTGATTTAAATTACTACGTTCGCTGGCTTCTCGTTGAGACAAGAAAGAAGAATCCGTGAGTGGTTCCCCAACCTTGATCGATTGTCCTGGCGCAAGAGAGAACGAGAAATCTTTGGGTGCCTCGAACAGCAACACGATCGTCGAGCCCATACGGAACTCGCCAAAAAGTTGGCCTTTCTTAACTTTCATACAATCGAAATTAGCGTCTTCCCACAGTTTTCCGTTTTTCCATTTTCGCTGATTCGTCGCCAAATCACGGTCACAATAAACTTTTATCGATCCAACGTTCGTCGCTCCGACTGCTGTGTACGCCATAAAACCGCCTGCCCATTCCCCCATGTAAACCACTCGCTCGTTCATCGCAAAAAGATCCGGCAACCAACTGGCTATCCTTGGATTGACGCTCAACAATTTGCCTGGAAAGATTTACAATTTTTGTTGACGGATAAAAATTTATGATCGTTTGATTGAAATTTTACACATTTTATAATTCTGTCAATGGATTAATCGTTGAAAAGGAATCCGAATTATGAAGCGACGGCAGGTCCGAGTAAAATAATAGAATATCTGAATGAAAAACAGTGAAGAGGAGAATTTTTTCATTGGATTGAAAAATGTGAGCAATTTTTCGAACCTGCCATGCCGATTGAACAACAAGTCAAAGAATTTCAAACACCGTAACGTTCAAAACGAAAGTAAAAATACGTTGGAACCTTTCGAGTGTTACGTAAAACTTGTCAAAAGAAAAATCAACAATTTTTCAATTAACAGTTTAATTTTCGCACCGACGTTCTTTGCTCAATGAATTACCTTGGAAATGTCTCCGATACTTGATCGACCAATCGGTTGGGCTGTGAAAACGATGATAATCTCCAGGCGCGAGATACACCGTCAATTGATAAAGCCGATTGTTCGGATCTTTGAGCAGAGACTCGACGTAATCGTCGCATTTTTCGGACAAATTTCTTGTCCTAACATCCTCAACCGGTAGAGATTCACCCAAAAAGTGTCGCAAATTGTAAGTTATTCCTTTCACTTGCTCAACTCTGCAGGATGCAACTGGACCAAAGTGAAGAACTGTGCCATCTGAGGGAGAAACCTACTATTCATTTAGTTTCGATCGTACGACATTGCAAATATATAATTCGGTACATAAACGATGTTGAAGTTTGCATCGTTGGAATGCAACGAAATTCTGTTTTTTATTCAGTAGAGTTCATAATTATTATTCAATATTTGGTATGAACAATAAAACTCTCTCGCGACCCAAAAACTCAATCGACACGAAAAATTGGCATGATTTTTTTAATTAAAAAAATAATAAATATACAAAATATTTTCCGATTAATCCCAACGTTGTAAACTTCAGAGACATGGACATAAACATATTTTTAATTGTTGTGCTGTCATGGAAAAGGAATGCATTTTGGAACGATGTAATTTTACGTTTTTTCCCATAAAATTGAAGAATTTCATTCCTCACTCGATCGTAACGAGAGCAACAAACTCAGAAAAACGATAAACTTTAAAAAATTTGATCGAACGAGGCCAGCACAATTTTTTTTAGGAATTTTCTCGAAGTTGGAAAAAATGTATTTTACCAACTGACAAAGAACAAGTAAAAATCAAGGATCACTTACAATGTCCGTATGAGGATTGATTGGCCTAGCATCTTCTTTCAAGCTCCTAACAAAAAAGTCAACCAAGCTCGGGAAGGCCGAGAGGTCGTCATTTATTTCTTGGAGATTGGCTTGGAAAGATTTGGCGTAAAGATTGTAAAGCGTTGGTCGCAGTCCGACTGGAAGTTTGATGCTGGCGAGCCAACCAAAAATTCGGCTAGTTATTCTCAGCGGCAAACAGCAATAACAATCAACCTGGAATCACCAAATAAGCTACAAAGTCCGTTGATCTTTAAGGAACCCAATAAAATCATGACGTCGTTTATTTCATCGTTAAATATTCGAATTACTCTTTCTGTCTGAGCTGCAAAGGCTCCGTTCCCTCATAACAAGAAGAAAATACTTAAAGTTCCATTTTTTATGAATAAGCGGATGGGATTCATTTGCTAGTCAATTCATTCAGCAAAACGTTAAATAATTAAATTTCCGACTTGGGCATATGGACCGAAAATGATGTTAATAGTTTTTACCATTAAATCACCGACCGGACCTTTGACTGTCTCACTTTCAACGGCATAAGGATGTTTCCGCAAGTGTCTCCACTGCAAAACACCGAGAAGAGTAACGCCGACACCCAGCGGGACACTGAATTCCCAGCGTTTCCGGAGGAAAGCAAACCAAGTGTTTCTCTTGCCGTTGAGATTGGTGGTTGTAGAGGAACCATAAAATCTTACATTGCGCGAAAGCTTTTTCGGCAAATGTCGCAACTGTATACAGGAAATACTAGAGGAAGAAAAAAAAACACAGTTTTCGGCGGTTTTATAGGTCGGAACGATGAACGCGAAAATTTGGGTAGATATTACTATTAAATACCTGAGTCGATGAATCACCGCAGGAATTCTGTACAATGACATGATTTTCCTCACGTTTTGGAAACTTTCAATGAGAATTATTCTGTACCCGGGATTTCCAGTTCGAATATTGATTCACTTTTGAGGTTATGTTTACGGGCCACTTTTCGCGAGGAAACAAACACGTGCCTGAAAAGGCTGATCGCGAGTGGCCACTGGAACGTTTATCGCACCGTGTTCATTCTATTTTCTTATTCATTCAACACGAGCGATCAGTCAGCGATCACAGTCTCGGACTCAATGAATTTCATAAGTGTTGAAAAAAAAGCAACGAGGAGTAGGGATATCGTTGGTGGAGAGTTCAACGTACGAAGACTCGATCCGATCTTTGTACGGAATGAGCAATAGTATGTTTTCTTTCGATGTTGTGCATCGTGCTGTACATTGCTCTCCCAAACCGCGAAGAGAGAGTACAGAGACAAAAAAACGGGAGCGCGTGTACTGAAAATATAAAAAAACTGTTTTTTTTTTCATTTTAATTCCAACACTCGAATAAAAAAAATTGTTTCATTTCGAGTCCAACACGTGGGTGTTGCTTTTGACTTCTAAACACACACGTGCTTCTTATTATATGCGGGCGCAGAGGGGCAAGGTCGTTCGACGTGACCTTCTATGAAACAGCAGATGAGCTGGCGGGCCAGTTACCGCATACGTCACAATGAAACATTTGTTTAGTCTATTATGCCGTCTCTACTTCTTTGCATACATTTTGCTATCGCATTTCCGCATACGTGACACACTCTCGATTATGGATATAGAATTTGAAAAATTAGATAGTGCGGTACAAAGGGATCAATTTCCCGAACAGCCAAAAAATAACCAGATAACGATGATATGGTGTTTGCAATACTCGTCAAACGTCGTTTTTATTAAAAACATAAAAACAAACACAAATCTGACTTTATCAAGCCTGAATATACCTAAAAAGGCATGGAAACTGGAAGGATGATGGGTGACACGTGATCTTTACAACGATTTTTGGTTATGGCTTCCGAAAACAAAACTGACTCCGAAATGTATATTTTAATATTTTAGAAATATAATCCGTGAATAATCGATATTTTCATACGATTTTATTGATAAAGATATGTCAAATGAGTCAATTGTGACTAGCGTTGTGTATGGTAAAACGAGACGTTTGGCAACGTACGAAAAAACAGCTGACCCGTGGTCACTTATGTTCGTAAATATATCGTCTGCACTAGCTGTCAGTTTCAGCACAGATTTGAGGTTATGAGTTTTTTATAATCCTTTTTATCGTAATATTTACAGGTATTGTTTGAAAAAATGAGATGAAAATAAATAAAAAGCAAAATTGCGAGTACAGACATATCATGTAATTATTTATTATTGTTAACGGATGCACATTGATTAGTTTAGAAACCGGAGCACACGAAAAAAATTTACTACGAAAAACGACACGCTGACGTCACAAGGTATGTCCAGGTATGTGCGATCAGATGTTGAATACAGCGTTGCCACGCGTTCTCATGCCATTTCCGTGTCATTTGTGACGCGATATTAATAATTTATTAGCAAATAATTTTTAATATTTTAATCGATTTTGAATGGTGAAGTCTAAAAACAAAAACACCTAAATATTCCTGAGGATCTAGGGAATACGTCGATCAGTTTGTCATTGTGAAATCTTGGGAATAACCGCTGGAAAATAAAAAACTTTCGACTATTTCTATGCTGGTGGGGATAAAAAAAACTGGAAATTCAATCATTAATTACTGCCGAACTAGATGGTGAATAATTTTTAAATTTGGCCCATCGATTCAGTACGTGTGTTTATTTACGCCTACAAAAATTGTCAACCTTTTTCTTGGACTACTCAAATTCATCTATCATCCTTTTGGAGAAAAGAAAGGGCTGTCGCAGTGGTGGAAAGAATTCAAATTTAGCAGCAGGTTTCGACGTCCATCATATGGCGTACATGTATATACAAAATGGATACGAGCTTAACAAGTGTGTGTGTAAAAAAAGAGTGTCGGAGACAACGAGGAGGTCCCGAGATAACGTGACATAACGATTTGGTTTCGCGAGTATGTGATTACTAACGTGTGATTGGCATTACATCGGAGGGTAAAAATGAAGGTCGAAAAAAGTTTTAATACAAGTGTCGCATCGTATTATTCTCAACGTCAAGCGAAAAAAACCCACGTCTTTGTTTATTTTCGTGCTCAATTTTCGCGCGCTCTCTCGTGAAAAACAGGACAAGTGAATTATAATTCGACTAAAAATCGAAATGGAACGTTTAACAAAAGACTATGTGTGTTGTTATCACGTTATGTGATTGTGTACATAGCTGCCAATCGTGTAATGAGTCATCGGCATTTTGATGAGACTGCTTATCGAACGTTTCAGTCAACAGTTAGTCGTACAGACTAGTGTCTCTGTATACGTATTGTTTTTTTTTTTACTTATACGTATATATGTTGCGTCGTTGCCCGAGCAAAAAAAAGTGTAAACAAAAAGTCTGCAGGACGAAAATAGTAGCAAAATGAAAAAATTCACAATGTACATCATTTTTTTAAAGTTTTTCGTTATGATTCTGGAAATCTCAGCATCGACACATTGGGTCATTACTGATAATGGCAGGATACAATCGCAGGTTAGTTTCGGTATTTTCCATTTTCCGATGTTTTTTCCCACCTCAAAACTCGTTGAAGTGGAAAAAATGTTTTTATCTAATTCTCAAACTCTCGTAAATTTCGTTCATCAACAGACGAATTGAAAAATGTTGAAATTTTTGTCAAAATTCTTGGACCGCGCGGTTTCACTTTGCTATTACTATTTGTCCACCACTCTTTACTGTTTTTTCACTACGGGTCCAGCCAAAAAGAGACGTAGAGTTGTTTTCGTCTTCCTCGTTTGTTCAATTTCAATAACCAGAACAATTTCCGCACCCATTTTCTCTTTGGACCCTAAAAAATATCTTTACAGCCCTCCGGGCGGAAAGTGGCACTTTTCGGCCCGCTGCGCGGGCCGAAGGTGCCGCTTTCCGCCTACGTCGGACTGTAAAATCGTATACGCACCCCGGGAGTTAAACTAGACTACCTCAAACCGCGTGCTTGTCAACCTCGCCTTCGGCTCGGCTGACAATTCTGCCCGCGGTTTGAAGTAGTCTACTTTTCCTCCCTAGTTGCGTAATATACTATTTTATCATTCTGACCAAATATTCAATGAGAACCTGGAGATTTGCCGAAGAAATAAGGGAATTTCATTGCATTCCAATGATGGAAACTTCAACAACCTCAAAATCAAGAGATCGACTATTTTTTTTATATATTTAAAGAAATTTTATGCTTCCCTGTTTAGTTGGACTCAATATTTGAAATGCGTAGACCGTACGACTTGCCGGCGTTTCTTGAACAAGAGAATCGCTTGAAGGTGCTCAGAGAATTATACGAAAAAATAGCTGCGAAAGAAGCTATTCTCGATGGACAAATACAGACGTTGGATTCGGTGAAAGACGTAGAATCTTGGTTGCACTCGTCGAGCCCGGGATGTTTGAGCCCCGGCCTAGAGCGCGAAGAATTTGACTTTTATACGAGCGTCGCAACCGATGGAAGTTGGCGCAAAGGTATAACGTAAGTGACGCCAAAATCTTGCTGTACAAACTTTTAACGGACGCGATACTTTTCCATCTGCTAATCCAGGCGATTCGCTTACAGCAAAAAAGATTATACGCTGGACGAAATTCCTGTGGAAGAGGAAACCAAGGAACCTGACTGCAAAGACACTTTTCCTTTGGACTTCAGTATTTATACTTTTGAGCACCTCAGTGTAAGAATTACTCAATTGACATTAAGCCCAAGTTCCCCCTTGCTGATTGATTTCCCATGAAAAAACAATAACACATTAAGGACGTTGTATGGAAAATTTGCCGTCAAGATTTGTGAGCATTTGACTCTTGACATTGAATTTTAATTTGAGCAACGCTCGATCAACAAAGTCAGGCATTTGCTCCAAAGAGAAAAGAATCCTCGGAATATGTATCCACCCCAAAATGTTTCAGGCTATGCAAAACAGAAAAGATCTCGCTCAGCACCAGGAAAAAGATCTGATTAAATATTTACCGCTAGGTACTGATTTGCCAACATTTGGCCATCGGATCGCTCACGGATTGATGCGCAATAGCACATCCTGGCTGTACCTCAATCTCGCTGCTATTTATTGGCGGATCAATGGCGACACGTACAATGCTCTTGAGTGTGCGAGACGATCCATCGTTACATCACCTCGGTATGCTCTTTTTTTCAAATTAAAAATCAAAATTCTCCTTGATATTCGTTTTAACAGAATAAAAATAAAACTGTCGCACCAAAGTCCTGAAAAAGGTCGTGTATCATTTTCGAGACGTTCCCGAAAACGCACACCAATTTCGGAAAAGATGTATCAACAGAATAAAAAACAATATGAAGGAAAAATATCTCGTTACATAAAAAAAAATAACAAATTCGTTAATTAATCATTTTCATCGATAAAATCGCAGTAACATTTTCGCGAAAATTGCCAAGTTGCCTAAAAAATATGTCAACTTTAAATTGCTGCCCAAGTTTGGACTTCGTTTAGAATATAATGTCGTAAATTGATATTTTGACTAAAGGTAAAACGAGCGATTGGTGGAAAAACGAAAAATAACTATTCCATCACGTTCCAGCGATTTACAGGTTGCAGGATTTGCTATGTTATGAGTTGGCTAATTGTCCTATTGGGTTATTCAAATTTTGTTATCTCCAAAGATTCTCTCGAAAGCTGGTAAAAAAAAGGAAACTAGAATTTAATGAGAGTGAAAATTAATTTTTAAAGGGAATATCGTGACATACCGTTGTTAACTACGGGGGGAATTTTACACGCTGCAAGACATTCAGCGGAGGCTGCCATAGTATTACACGCAGCCATCGATCATGCACCGAACGAGTCTCATCAGCATCTCGCACTTGGACACGTTTACGCGGTACTCGGTGATTACAATAAATCGTTATTGTGCTACGATAATACACTGAAAATCGCACCAAACATGGAACAGGCCAAACTAGCGAGACACGTTGTTCTTTGCCATCAACGATTGGATACATCCTTGTTAGTCTTGTGCAAGTAAGTACAGAAGAATGGAAGACTCTTGGACAATAAAAAGGTCATTAAAACTGAAAAGTGGAGAACCAATAATAAATTCATTGTTTGATTTTTAAACTTCCGGAGCTATGGTTGAATGTGCCCTTTTCACTTTTGTAGCTCTCTAATGATTCAACTGAGCTTTGAACAATGAATTGGCTTTGAGAGCCTACGTGGTCCTGTGAAAAATTTTATAGAATTTTTTCAAAAAATGTTCATAGATTTTTTTTTTTATAAAATTTTACCATTTTTTTTTTTTCGAACTAATATTTTATTATTTTGTTTTATAGAATTTTAAAGAATTTTGTATAAATGTAAATATACATATAAATATTTATATAAAATATAAATTTTCTAGAATTTTCAAAAAATTCATATTAAATATTTCAAAACGAAATAATAATTTTGTTATTAAAATGGAAAAATTATTAAAATTGAATAATCACGGCACCAATAATTATTAATAATAATTATTAATAATAATAATGAAATAACAATTAATAATTATTAATTAATTATCAATTCTTTCATTTTTTTTTCTTCAAGAATAATGGATGACGCAGTGACCGAATTACTCGAGTATCAAAAAAATTACGAGGATTTGTTGAGATTAAGGGACAAAATGTTACGCGATCACTCGATGAAGTTTTTGTTGGCAAAACTTGGTGCTGAGCGCTTAGGGACATTGCTGACTTCAAAAGAACGATACGAGAGCTGTGTACAGCGAGAGGGTGGAGATGCACAATTTTTATGCTCCATCGCCAACGAGCTTGGTCGCACTTCGCAAATCGACATTGGAGCCAGTTTGCAGCAGTTGCAACACGTTGAGAATCAAGTTCAAAAACTCAACGATCGAATGACTAATCCTGAAAATTTTCAAAGCAAGTATTTTATAAGGTGTTGCACATTTTTCGTCCTGGACGTCGTTACTTTTACGTCTCAATCAGTCAGAGATTTATATTTTCTCTAAGCGTCGTTCATTTTCCATATTTCCCCGAAAATTTTTCGGCGAAAAACAATTCGATAAACATTTGCAAATTTAATGCCATTTTCATTTTATTAAATTTTAATTTTCTACACAAAATCACAAATTACACGTGCACGGGTTTAATCGCCAGGTTTTATTTTTTTTATTTTTTTATTTTTTTAGGAAAATTCGATCGTAAGGGAAACATCAAGAAGACGACGGACGAAGAAATGTTTCCAGAATTTGGCAACATGTTCACAGAACCAACGGGGAGAATAAAGTATCACAATTATGTGATAAAAAAAAGTAAAGCTTCGTTCGAAAACAAAAATTGGCCTTCCGAAGCCGAATGCATTGACCAATCGTCGGCAAAGTTGGAAGCGAGACAATACACACCGGTCCATTTGCCTCCTGAAAATAAAGGCTACGTGTAAGTGTTCCAGCACGTTTTTCACTTTGAATAAAAAAAACTCTCCAGCTGATAGCAACATTTTACTTTCACGTCTTCAGGACTCATTTGTTCGTGAGCACATTTATCCAGATTCACCCGGGCGAGGAACACTCGCTTCCGTGGTATCCACCAACTTGCCAAACTCCGGAAAGTTACGACTCGAAAAACATTCCTCCATCGTTATTAACCACTGCGAGCAACACCCTCAATTCCCCGGAACGGAGCCTCGCTCCTTTCATAGCCAACTTGGTCAAAGGTGCTGAACTCGCTGAAATTGGACAAAGAATATTTACGGCTACAAAAGCGGTAATTACATTAACAAAAAACCATTTTTTCCATCCAACTTTTCGAAAGAATTTCATTGTCATTCGATAAATAAAGATACTTCGTGTTTAGACTAAACAATTCACCACCGTGGCCTTGCTTTCGATTTTGTTGAAATCTTTTTGAATCAGCTGAAACATTAAAAAAAAAAAAACAGTAAACTAAATCCTCTCGACTGCGAATTTGTTTGCAAAAATGTTGGAAAAATCACAATGTTCTGGGATATAGTAAATAATGCAAGTTTCATTGATCAGAGAGTTGCTGCGCCTTGGGTGCTCTCCGTCCTGGCTTCCCTGCACTGGCGCATCATCGGCAAGCCAAGAAATGCGTTGGATTGTCTGCAACAAGCGTTGAGCAATGTTCCAGCGAAATTTCGTGATGTTCCTCTGGTCAGCATCGCCTCGATCAGCCAAAAACTTGGATTTATCGATGAAGCATTGAGGACAGCTAAAGAGGCTCTACGTATAAATTCAATCGAGGTAACTTGTCATTTTTATTTAACAGTCAAAGTACATTCCATTTTATTGGGAAATTATCGAGACAAGTCGACCAACTTTTAATTTAACGATTAGCATGTAGACGTTTTTTTCGCACCTTCCTGGACACAGCATTCTTTCAGCCTGTTATTACGTTCCAAAAATTCTGAAAAAATGCACGCCGCTGTTCGAAATCTTCAACTTGGAATTCCAATTATAAAATTGTAGGAAAATACATTTTTTCATCCACTTTTGATCCAATAAATGGAGCGATCCGTCGTATTTGCCCGGACACGAACGATCCAGGTTTACAGACAAAGTGTTAATTTTACCGTATTCCAAAAATTCTGAAAAATATTCAGGCTACTGTTCGAGATATTCAACTTGGAATTCCAATTATAAAATTGTAGGAAAATACATTTTTTCATCTATTTTTGATCCAATAAATTGAGCGATCCGTCGTATTTGCCGGACACGAACGATCCAGGTTTACAGACAAAGTGTTACCTTTACCGTATTCCAAAAATTCTGAAAAATATTCAGGCTACTGTTCGAGATATTCAACTTGGAATTCCAATTATAAAATTGTAGGAAAATACATTTTTTCATCCATTTTTGATCGAATAAATGGAGCGATCCGTAGTATTTGCCCGGACACGAACGACCCAGGTTTACGGACCAAGTTTTACCTTTACCGCATTCGAAAAATTCTAAAAAAATTCAGACTACTCTTCAAAATCTTCAACTTGGAATTGTAATTATAAAATTTCAGACAAATACATTTTTTCATCTATTTTTGATCCAGTAAATGTGATAGTGTTTGTATATTTTCCAAGAGATTCTTCGTTTCAGAGTTCGAAACCAAGTGATAGTGAAATTCTTAGAAGAAAAAAAAAGAAGAATTTCAACAAAGTCATGATCGTCCATCGTTTTCGAAAGAAAAAATGAACGATATTTCTCTTAATTTTGACAGAAATCGAACTCTTTATGATTTTTATGATTTTTATTAGCCGACGACAAATTATCTGTACGCCACACTACTCCACGCCAAGGGCAACCTTACCGGAGCGATTCATCATTTGAAACAGTCGCTTCGAGTCGAGCCGGATCTGCTGGAGGGCAGAGCTTTGCGGTTACTGCAAACTTTGGCTTGTGAGAAAAGGTTGTTGAGCACACGGCAATCAGGTAGATACTTGGTTTTTATTATTTGAGGACACGAGTATGAAAATTCCTCAGGCCGAAAAAAAATGCCACGAATAGAAAAAACATCGTGACGGAAATTGGGACGTTTTTTTCCCCAGGACACGGTGTTTATGGGGTCGAACGGATCGAGAGTTCCGGACTCACTTGTCTTTCACCGGAAATAATAGCGAGGAATGATTTGCACGAAGGAGAAACAGTTCTTTGCGTCGAAGACGGTGACGACTGCAGACCGATTCAGTGTTTCGCGATGAAAACGAACGTCGATCCGAGCAGCACACCACCTTGAAAATCAAAGAAAACCTAATCGCGACAATCATTCGCACAGAATAATGTTTTTTTGTTTTTTTTTCGTTATTTCGTTCGGACCAACCACGACCAAAATGACTGTATTTCACGATTAAATATTTTGTAGCTCAATACGAAAAGTAAATAATGAAAAATTGTGATACACGAACACATATCGAATTGTGACACTCGAATCCTACAACATTCCACAAAAATTGCAATATTCGCAGGTGATTTCGACTGCATTCTTCAACGAGCACGAATATTTATGGAATTTAAAAAAAAACAAACAAACTCGTTTTTTTTCTACTCTTCTAAGCACTCTGTACCCGGGTACAATTTGTGGTTTACTTTTCATAGTTATCTTCGTGAAAGAAAATGTACTTACCGATATACAATTGGTGTTTCGATGTCCGTGCCCGTCAATAAAACATTTTTCACACGAGAAACAAAAATCATTCAGTTCGTTCACTAATTTCAATTCTCTTTTTATTTTATTCCATTTTCGTTTCGAGTCTTTGCCGGCGGATTAACTTTCAATTACTCATTACCAGCCTTTTTTAAGTTTTTGACAAAACATCAGAATTTATGGTTCCACCGGTTCCTCGAGGCATTAACAAATGCCAATGATTAAAAGTCATCGTTTTTTACACAAATACCTCAGACTAATTAGTCCAATTTCATCTTTAAAAAAAAAAAAAATATATTTTTTACTCAGGATCCGTAAACACGTGGCATTTTCTTTAAAAATTCAATACAGTCCAAAGAATTCGTTAGAAATTATCAACATTCATCGTACGTTGCGTTTTTCATTGAAAAAAATTTGGTAAATAATTTTAATGGTGGAATTCTGAGTTGGGAGTCGCGATGAGCGATGAAAAAATTCCTCGAGTCCGAAATTTTGACTCAATTGCACGTTGGGGAATACATATACGAATGACATTGAGTTCGGTGTGATTTCAGCAACGTGGAACTTCGAACCAGACACAATCGAGAAATTCCGGAAAATCTGGAATTAACAGATTCTTTTTACAATTTCAGAGCGTCGAGAGAAGTCAGTACTCGGATGGGTGATCGTTGAGTCATGAGCGTTGGTTCGTGAATCGATGAGCAAGCGAGGCACAGTCTTTCCGAGAGGGGCCAATGGACTCGGACACAAATCTACTCGTGTCTTGATTTAATCGATGGCGGCCTTTCGAACCAGAATCGTCAACTGTGTGCAATTTTTTTGCCTGAACGCTCAACACCTCGAGTCCCACGGTCATGCTGTTTCAGTAAAACATCAATTTAATTTCTACGAGTGTAGAAAAAGCCTCATTAGCTAATAATGAGAATCACCATGAAAGGTCGGGGCTGGTAAACTCACCGAACGAATCGACCGACAAAACTTGTAAACTTTCGTCATGCGTAGCTTTACCGCCTTTAAATAATGAATTTGTCAAAGTTGCGGGTCACGAGAAAGCGACAAGTTTCCATAGCGCCGATTTCTCGATCGATGTACTCGGACGACTTACTACTTCGCTCGCACCTCAATTATTTACAGAACATTCAATTTTTTTTATCTTTCAAATTTTGTTTTATTTCGTTTCCAACATTTCCAACTCAAAACGGCAACAAATTTACAATTTAATTCAACAATGGAATTTTGAGCTAATTTTGACTTTTCCATTTATTCATTCGAATTAATATAAAAGAAAAAAAAAGAATCAATTTGGATTTTTTTTTAAATGTAGGGAAAAAGTTTGTGGTGTTTTGGAAAACGATTATATTTTCGAAAAGCAAACAAAATGCATACTAATTTTCGTCGAGGATCGTCGTTCGCAACAATTACTGCAAATTCTTTGCAGTAGTTCAAATTATTATCAAAGAAAAAGTTCCAATCAATTTGGAATTTTTCCAAAATGTAAAACGCTGAAAAATTAATATGAGTTCTCGACGAATTTTGAAGAACGATAATATTTTCGAGAAGCAAACAGAATGCAGACAAATTTTCGTCGAAGATCGTCGTTCCCAATAATTACTGCAAAATTTTGGTCACAATGTTAAACCAGAAAATTGGAATCGACGAACTTCATTACGGCTCGTGATTGCGGATGGAAAAATATTCAAGTCTTTCGTGTAAGAAAATCGCATCGCATTGGAAAGAATTTCGTTATGCACTTTCGATCATCGCCATGGATTCCTCTCACTTGTTTTATTTCTTTTTTTTTTGTAAGTGAAACGTTTCCAATTCGAAGGGACGAAGGATTCTGTCCTCGTAGGTCTTCGCGTCAACTCTGACTCACCTGCTGGACAACGTTCGATTGATTTCCGGTTCCTGTCGCCTCGTTGCTTCAGCCGTTCCCACTCTTTTTTTTTGTTTTGCTCCGGAACAGCACGGTGTGTATCGTCTTACCATTTCGGCTCCGACGCGTGCACATGTGTCCATATACAGACACAAATTTACACAGAAATGCATGTAGACCGGAATAAATGGGAGCTGCATAATGGAAGCCCCATCATAGCCGCTGTCACACGCACAAGAGTCTCATGTCTAATCTTGTGCAGTGGCCAGCAGCTGCACTGAGGTCCAAATCCTACGCTTAATCACCGTTCTCCCTGAAGAGGTAAAAACCAAAAAACGAAAAACATTAATTAATTGTCTCGAAAAATTCTTCCATATCGATTTTCGTGTCAAAAAAAAAATATGAGAAAAACTGAATATTCTGTGATGGTCTAAAAATCTTCGGAATGCGTTCTTTTTTTTTGTCGAATTCGTACTGACAATTTAATAATTCTACTATTATCGACGATACTTATTCGTACTCAGGAAATCCTTTCGATCGATGACTAAAAACCCGAGGATTGCAAGCCAAAGTTTCGATCGAAAATTTCGTACACGGATCGAGACTTGGTAACCACAGCGGAAAACTTAGTCACCATTGGTTTAGTGTTGACCCAGGAATTCCCATGTTCAGTTTCATTTTTTCACTGTTGCTTGACTATTTATTAATTATTCACTTCCATCTGCTGAGTCGGGCGATGTGGTAGCCAGAAATTTTAGAGAAATATTGAATAATTTTAACAATTTAATCATTTTAAGTTGCTCATCAATTTTGACAGCAAACTTGGAGGACGACTGTTCGAATTGAGACAATCCATTGGCAGCAAAAATAAAACGATTTACTAAATTTTCAGACTGTTTTTTTTTTTCAATCAGAAGAAAATATCGCTATTCAAAAATTATAAGGATCGATGAGGAAAATTATGAGGTTCCATCGGATGGCATAAAAGTGGAGATAAACAATGATATTTCTGCTTGACAGTCATTCTGAATAGTTGCAAAATATTGATTATTAATTGAATGAAAATTAATTGAATGAAAAATCAATTATTATGAAAATAAATTTTCTTTTATGAACTTGAACCAGAATTTTCAATCAGGCTGTAGAAAGCATGACATTTTTTTCCGGGACGACGAAGCACCATAACAGAATAAGCATGAAGTGGAAAAACTCATGAAAACAATTCAGACTCCCAGTGAATCGAGTCGACTATTTTCAAGCATTGATGTTGCTACGAAAAGAGTCGAATCAAGTGAATGAAAAACGTGTTCCAAAATCAAATTATCGTGCTCGATGGTGCAGTGTAAATTTCTACACGACGCCCCAAAAATAATTCTGGGCCAAAATCGAGGAATCATTCTTTCAAAATGGCATGCGCATACGCGATCAGTAGAAATGGAAACTAAGGAAGATGAGTTTTCTTTTTCAGTACTGAGGTCGCGAAAAAAAACATAAAAAAGCTTCAAGAGTTAAAGCGTTATGTATACGCGATTGAGGTATATGAGGAGAGACCAAGGGGAATATAAAGCTGTTGGAAACGGGACATCTGGAGGTGCTATAGAACGATGGGACAGTTGGTTTCTTATGGAAAATTCAACGACTTCGATCTCAGCAGAAACCAACGAAGGGAGGGTATACCTGATTCTTTCGAGCGGCCTATATATAACATTTAGCGTTTCACCGATGACCGGACGGTCTTTGTTCAGTCCATCAGTATATCGTTTCGTTCTTGTTTCTTACCTATTACTTTTTTCTCCACAAACACACACATAGGCACACACACACACAAATGGTTGTTTCTAGTTCTCGTACAAGAGCCTTCGATCTCTTCCATACTCGCAGGGATCGTCATATGAACTCGGGGTGTGATCTATAGCGATAAAACTAGCTCAAACGAACAACCGGGTTAATAAAATAATAACAATAATAGCAATTCGAATAATAATTTTCTAAAATATCCAATGCACCGATTATTTTATCGAGATGATTTTTAAATGAGTTTTTTGATATGGAAAAAAAAGGAGAAAATACGATAGTGACTCGTAAATGTTTCCTGAATTATTCGAGGAAAATAAAAACGGTGAAAAAGCACATTCGATCCATTTGGCCGATGAGATTATTTTACGAGATCGTACAGACGATGCGTCACACGCTTTTTCTATTTTTTCTTCCCCTTGTTTCTTTGGAAAATGACTGTAAAAATTAGTCGGAACATTATATAACGAAAATTCGTAATCCACACTGTTCATTTTTCTCTGGGCTTGCGGGCTTTCCAACGAAAGGAAACTTCGAAATGAACATTTTAACTTCCCCATTACTGCGATCGTTTCGTACATGAATCGTCTGATGGTTTGTTTCAAAATTTAAAGAAATGTGTTCAAAGTCACCAAAGTTTATGGAAATTTGATGCTGTTTTCATTGACACTTACATTCAGAATGTGAAAAAGTGCAAACACAGAAGAGCCAGCAATCGGTATCGACCGGAAATTGAGACCATGTCCGTCCCGGATGACGTATTTGAATTTTCAAGAATATCAACCGGTTTGATGCGATCGTAAAGAACGTCAAGTGCGAATGATGAATAATTGCAGACGAAAATGTTGCAATTTTCGGAATTATAACAAATTTTTGCAACTTTTTTTGTCATGACCGAAATTGAAGTTTATTTTGAAAAATGATTTTTTCATCCACCTACCACGTTGTCCAGGACGATAATGATTTCAGCAATCATGCATCGATCGATAATTAGCCAAAATTTCGGAGATGAATCCCATCACTATGAAAATATTCCAAACAATATAATTTATAGGCTGCAAACAACGTTCGTACTCTATTTCGTTTTGATATTTGGTGTGGCTTCTGGTTTTTTGTTGATCATTTGGTCCCTTCGTACTTTGCATACCTTTCACCACGTAAAACACGACTAAAGAAAATGACTGGACGAAAGAAATCTAAGGTATCGTAGCACTTTTCGGATCCACTGTTTCCAGCACAACTGCCTTTGCTATGTTCTTACACCCCCGGTTATATACCTCACAGACACGTGGTCAGTTAAGCCGTTGACCAATAGCCTTTCAGACCATGATACGTTACGACCAATCCCCTTATAACGTATACAGCTCGGCTTTATATACCCCAGCGAAATAAGGGCAAAATAATTATGCTGCATTATGAACAACACACGTATTGCACTTGAGAAATAATACGTAAAAAAAAATATTCCAATTCTTCAACATTTGATAAAACATTTTTGAAAAATTTTCAAAATTCTTGCAGAAATAAACTGCATACGAAAATGCATTTTTTCTAATATATACTCAATTCAAGAAATTCAATCATTTATGAATACTCATGTAGATATTTCAATGCTTCAAAATTTGATGGAACATTTTTGAAAAAACTTTCAAAATTCCTGCAGAAAAAAGCTGCATAAGAAAATGCACTTTTTCTCATTTATGTTTTCGATCCAAAAAATTCAATCATCCACAAATACTCGTGAAGATATTTCACTTAATTAATTATTAAATCAAATTAAATTTTATAGAAACATGTACAGAGAAAGAAATCGTTTGTGACATAGAAACTGATGTCATGGGAACTTTCTGCCGAGCCCATTACAGGGTTTTCGATCAGAATTCATTTTCGGTTTGATGAGAAGCAAATTTAAAAATTTACTGAGTTTCCGACTAAACTTTATGTATTTAGTTAATAAATTAAATATTTTTAAAACACTTTTATCTATGGTTGAGTTTCCTCATCGTATTCTCACATTAAAATAGCATGTGAATACAAAGTCGATCAAATTTCACATTGGTTAGACTCTTATTGTACGGAAAATACAACAGTTTAGTTAAAGGTGGTGCCTAGAGATTCCGTTTTCGATCAATCGGATAATCCCAATCGATGATCATAGGCAAGGTTTGAGGCTAAAAATGACGATCGAGTAAATGAAATTGTTTCGATTGCTTTTGACCTGAAAATATTTATTCCGGGCTACTTCAGCTTCGTTCACATACATGCATGTAAAGAGGAAGTACAGACTTATCCACAATATTTTGCAAAATTGGCAGAAATGAGAACGGTTGAACGATTTTTCAAAAATCCATATTTTCGTAAAATTCGAAAAATCATAAAATACAAACGGTTCAACCGATATTCCCCAAATTTAATACCAACCTTCCCATTATGATGCTCTATCAATAAAAAAAAACATTAGTAATAAATCTTAAAATTTGCGGAAGTTAGAGCGTTGACACCCATTTTTTTTGAAAATTTCAAAATGCCATAGAATTCGTATTTTTCTAACAATTCCAACTAAATTGTCAGAGAATGAAGAGCATGTATAGATTAACATCTGCGCAAAATGGGAGCCCTGTAGCTCAAACCGTTCTCGTGTTATGAAGGTTTTAATTTTACAGTGCAATAACATACACACACAAATCCGGAAATTTTTTCTAAATATGATTTTTCGATATTTTGGGTAATTCTAGGGAGGAAGCAAAAATGCTATAGAAAATTATTAATTTCTGGTCGTATTGATAGTGGAATCGAAATATTGGTTTCGAAGCATTGAAAAGGAAAATTTATTCCAATCGTGCGTAATATCCGAAATGGCAACCTAATGAAATATGTTTCAACGTGTAGTCCAACCAGTGCACATTACTGCTCTTAATGAAATTTCCTATCTGGGTCGCAATAAAGAGGTTTTCCGTTTTTGTAAAAAAAAAAATCCCTAAGTTTGCATAACTCGGACTTTAACATGGAAAAAACTTCAAGCACTACCTCTACGTGTTTGACGATGTAGCTGAATCGATGAAGCCTTAAAAAAACGTGAAGCTGCGCGTTCTATATACATAACGGCAGAGTCCGCGTGATCAATTGGTAAATAGATATAAAGAACGTATAGAAAGCGACCCAGTAATCTTTTGTTTCCCTGCTAACTCATTACCCGAGAAATGTATCTTTCCTCAAAATAGACTAAATCGGCTTGAGCAGTGAAGCCTGCAGACGAAAAAGCGCAGCGATATGCTTCCAGATTCCGTTCTAAATTATTTTTCCCCGGAAACATTTTCGGCAGGCTTCGCAATACATCGATTGATGCGAAAAAAAACAGATAGGACGATAATTAATTCAAAATGAATTATTTATTCTGGACAGACGGGATTCCGATCTGGTATTAGTTGAGCAACTAATCAGTTGGTCTTTTTGTCGTTGTTCGTTAAAATGGTTTTTTCTCTCAGTTTCCAATGGAAACAAAAAATGAGCAAAGTTGAAATTTTTGGAGGAATATAACTTTTTTAAATTAGACTAGAAAGTAATTCAAAATTGAATTTTTTATTCTGGACTGACGGATTCCGATCTGGTATTAGTTGAGCAACCAATCGTAGGTCTTTTTGTCGTGGTTCGTCAAAATGGTTTTTTTTCTCAGTTTTCAGTTGGAACATAGTTGGTTTTCCATTTTTCAAGTAATGAAACGACAGCCATGTGTGAAAAGAAGAAAAATGGACGCGAAAATCTTGTACGATACTGTTTATGAATTCTGTGAATGAGGATAACTGGAGAAATTGAGCTCAATTTCAAATTTTCAAAATCTCTGAAATCCTGTGAGTCGTGTTAATCAAAATTTTGTGAGATCGATGGTTGATCCTCCAAAATCTAGAAATTGTTTTTGCATCAATGGCGATCGTTGGTCAATGCAGAGTATGAGATTTTTGCGGATATCCAGTTTCGACTACGAGCAACGAAACTCGAGGTCGTCGAACGCGTTAGTCGATCCTTTTCGTGACTCGAAACCGGTGCGTTCAGGCAGATCCGAGACTCTAGACATTGCGGGGTGTAAAAGACACCCCCTTTTTCCCGCATATAGATAAACACGCAGGTTGCTTATATCTAAAAAAAAAAAAACACACATATCAATTCCACTATAACGAATATTCAACCAATTTAAAGTTTTAATTTTTCAGAATTAATAGAAACACAATTTCAGCCGTTAAGGTTGATTCCTTTCGAATACGAAACATCGCTCATTTAAAAAACACAGAAATTTCAAATCATTTCAAAACTTTTCTAATAAATATTTTTAAAAAACGAGTTGAAAAAAAAAAGAATTTTGTGGAATTGTTAAGAATTTTTTGTATAAATTACGCGACCAAAATCTTTAATGTTAGATTTCTCTCGATTGCCTGAACGGATTCTGTTCCATTTAGGACCATTCCAAAGACAAAAAATCGTAGAAAATTCAAATCTAACATGAAATTTTTCTGTCGCCCCGTTTTCTCGCAAAAACGATTTAAATTTCCTTTGACGTCATAAAACGCCAAATTTACTGTAAATGAGACTGCGGTGGGCTCGCGCTACGCATTTTTTTTTTAACTTGGCGTCGAGCCGGCTACCGTGTCTCTTGATTTGGAATCGACAAAATTGATTTTTTCTCTATCGCACAAAAAAGAGCCTTTCGAGGGACGTTTTCAAGTTTCAAAACATCCGGAGACGACGATTCGTGTGACTGCACTCGAGACTATCGGCAAATTTGTGTGATAACCGTAAATGGGAAAATTCAAATTGCCTGCTGAATACGCTGAATGTGAAATTTTGTTAACAGTCATCGATGTTGAACATGATGAACTAAATATTTTTGCAGTATTTCAAAAATTTCGTTATTTTAGCAGTACGTTTGGTTTCTAACGGAAGTGTCAGCGAAATTTACGATTCGAACGACTGAAACTTGCTTCCGAAGAGACTTTCTAGAATATTTCTTGCTGCTACGACACAATTTTTAGGATTATTAAAAAAAAAAACATTTAGTTGAACGTGTCGAACAAAATATCGATCTTTTCCAACAAAATTTTGTTTTCAGTGCAGAGAAAAATAAAAGTATGTGTGTACGGATCGAATCTAATAAGGGTGGAATGCGAGTAGCCAGCATAGAGAGGAAAAAACTCGCACCCCTGAGGCCCTTTGCGCCCGAGAAGGTAACAGTAGCCGAGTAAGCTCTCTCCCAGCATTTTTTAGGTTTCAGCTTAGCACCCCGCATCGGCTTCTCTCCCTTCTTCTGGTATTCTTCTTCCGCATCATCATCATCATCATCTTCTTCTTCTTTCACCGATGTTCACACTATGCCAGACTCGATGTTCTTCTTTACTACTGAAGTTACCAGGACGTTTCGTTATTGCTTCGACAAATACAAAAAATAATTGACAAAAACTGGACTGAAGGATTGGTCGATCGAAAAACACGCAATTCAGTGCAATGAATTTTTTTTCAAAAACTGCCTCCAAGTTTCGTAATACTTTATTTTCATTCTACGAATTTTTTCGCCTACTAGAGAATCCTGATAAAAAAAAAACAATAAAAATAAAACAACGTTGCCAGGAGCTTTATGATCGAACTTTCGATTTAAAAAAAAATTACTTCAAAAATATTGATTCACTATTTCTTATTACAAATAGTTCCGAAATGCAACCAACGAAAAACTTTCCACCATATGGAGACGAGTGATGGACACTGAATGAGTAGCTTATAAGAATTCACAAATCAATCCGAGACGTTGTTCATTATTCAACATAATTTTTCATTTGTTCATGATGCTAACGAAAATTTGAGTCAATTTTGATTCTACGAATTGCAGCAAATTTTTCTGTAAGGATTCGTGAGTTTCATTCATTCTCATGAAAATCTGAATGCTACGTGACAGGAATGTTCCAAAATTCGAAATTGTGCCTGTTTAGTAACAGTAATTCGTCGATTGTAATTAGCTCGTCGAACTAATTGACTGATATTTCGATTTCAACCAATCCAAACAAAAGATAATTAAAATTATAATGAGATGATTAAATTCTATTGTAGGCATTCTGTTGGTTTTCCATGTTCCGCAGGCAGACGTCGATAATCTTCAAGACACGATGATCATATAGGTAATCACCTTAAGTTTATGTCATATTTCATATCGCAAATGTACAATGAAATAAGACAGAAACATGAGACGGCTTGCCCTTTTTTATTGTCGTTTCCTTGGGTTGATTTGCGCTCTTCAATGTTGCGGCGTCGTCGTCGTCGTCCCGAAGTTTCCCAGTGACGAAGGAATCCGATAAATTAGTAACAAAGTTTAAAAAACGTGGCAGTAAAACAAAATTGGCCAAAAAAATCTCAATCGTACAGCCGGAAATGAAAAAAAAACCCAGTGAAAAAGTAAACACGCAGCGGATTGCTTTGCATCGTTTCAAATTACAAAATATTAATTCGGATAGTGACTTATAAAATTATGTTTTACTGAAGTTTCCCAGTAACGAAGAAATCCGATCAATTAGTAACAAAGTTTAAAAAACATGGCACTAAAGAAATTTGGCGAAAAAAATCTCAATTGTATACCCGGAAATGAAAAAAAAAAAACACAGTGAAAAAGTAAACACGTAGCGGATTCCCTTGCATCGTTTCAAATTACAAGTGATTCATTCGAATCATGACTTATAAAATAATGTTTCCATTGATTTCCCTAATTCTCCGACACTCGTTCATTTCAATCGATTGATTTATGTGCAAATACATTAATATTACAGAAACATGTGCGACGCCACTGTAAAGGAAGAAAATACAACGCGATGTGGAAGTTTGCATCGTTGGAATGCAACGCAATTCTATTCTTTTTTTAGTGAAGCTGATAATTATTATTCAATATTTGGTCTGGACAATAAAACGATCTTCTCTCGCGACCTAAAAACTCAATCGACACGAGAAATTGGCATCATTTTCGAAATTCAATAAATAATTAACGTACGAAATATTTTTCGTTGAATCTCAACGTTGCACCGCAAAGACAGCAGGTTCGTTATTGCTTAAAATTCGTTAAAATTATCTTGTTTTTGCGATTGTTTCTTTGGTAGAAACGTGTTGTAAAAAAATGATTAAAAAATAAAACTACGCGGTTAGCTGGAAGGCCTGCAGTTAGAAAAGAATAATACATGGGAATCCAGGGATGAGATGGTCTGGGAAATGAAACATCTTGACAAGTGTGGGAGGGGGAACCGCGGCCGTAGGCGATTTCCGAGTCCAATTTCCCAGCTCGAAACATTAAAAACGTTTAACTAATGTGAATAAACTCTAGGGCGTACCTCGAAAGAGTCAGAAAAGGCACTGAGCCGCGGCGTATAATATAGAGTTGCATAAGAAGCCTTTGAAAAAATCTTCCAACAGTAAAGTGGATTAATCCCAAACCACCCTCACGGTGAAGCCATTTCAAAATCATTGGCGTAGAATAACCAGGTTTATTTTCCTTTTCTCCTTTATTATTCACTCAAATGTGTCTTACGAAAAATCCTTCGCGCCAAGCAACACATATTAATTTCAGATTTTCTCTATTTAATATTTTACATGGGGAATCACCAATTAATCGAAAAAGCCAATTTATGAGAATGCATCAAAACGTTATCGTTGCTAACGAATTTCTCAGTTTGTATCCTTTTTCGTAATTTCATCTCAACAAGTAAATTTACAATTTTAAAAAATCGATTTCGCGTCAGATTTGCAGAGTCGATAAAGCTCACGACTTTACAGCTCCCTCAATAATGCAGCAATCGTCTTTGCTGCACATGACGATTTTACCTCATCACCACAAGCCCTCACAATATATCTACCGACTCAATTTTCCATGTCCATCTGTCTCTGCCATACCCTCTGGCTTTTAACCTGCTGTCGATGCTTCTCTTCCAAAGTAAAACTGGTAACCGGTAACACAGAACCTAACACTGCGACATTTTTTTCTCGCTACTGCACTTGGTGTGTTTCACCTAAGCAGGTAGGAAAGTGAGCCAAGTGTATATCGAGTTCTTCATGATGTTTTCGCAAGGTTGTATCAATAAAATAAACTTATTCTGGCCTGTCGGAGTTTCTAGGAAATATATACGTACCTTCTGGCTCATCCGCTCATTGGATATTCCAGAATAACTTAATATTTGACTTTTAAGTGCAGGCAACGTTGAGCCAGCAAGATATGTAAGGTGCGAGCAATCATTTCTATAAAAAACAAAAGCAACAAATGTTAAAAAAAGCTTGACAGGTTCGAAAATTATTTAAGTTACGAATCAATGTCGAGAAAATATGGAAATGTATGAATTAAAGATTGCCATCGGTGTTTTGCAGCTTTCCAGTTTTTTCAGTGTTCCACTGAAAACAAAACTTTGTTGAAAAAGATGGTTATTTTGTTCGATACGTTCGACCAAACGATTTTTTGAATCAGCCAAAATATTGTGTCATTGCTGCAAGAAATATTTTAGAAAGTCTCTTCGGAAGCAAATTTTAGTCGCTCTACTCAGCAACTTCGCTGACAATTCCGTTAGAAACCAAATATACTGTCAAAGTAACGAAAATTTTGAAATTATCAAAAAACATTTAGCTTACCGTATTCAACAAAATATCGACGATTTTTAACAAAATTTCCGTCCCAGTGCGACCTTTTTTCTCCCTATTATCGTAGTGAATAATCATCATTCGACTTAAAAAATCATGGCTGCTCAAAAAAGGGTCAGCTATTTTTTGTATGTCAAAATATCAACGTTATCTCGTTCTATTGATATTTTTAAACTAACAATCACGAAAGAAATCACAATTATCATAATAATTCAAAAATCCTGTTGCCTGGTTCATTAAGTTTTTTTAATTCACATAGAGATTCATTCAGTTTCTATAGTTAGGCAGTCTCTATAATTAGCAATCAGAAACAATCCCGTAAGCAAAGGCTCGCGTGTTGCGATCGGTTTACGAAAATCAATTTTTGTGAAAAAACTTTTTGAGACGCTGGGCAGAAAAAAAATATTCACTTGAAAATCCATTGGCAGCAGGAAGGTAACTACTTTCATGCTGGACACCTGACGTAGTGGACTTTTTGAATAAATAGAAAAAACCGACCTCGGGAACAGAGGCGGGGTATGCGAATGAAATGTGTCGTATGGGCTGACCCACTTTTCCGCAATATCAACGGATACCCCATTGACCCAGGTTCGTTGCTGGGCAACGGTACACCATAGGAACCCCCTGCATCTTGTACGTGCGATGACGATTAACTATAGATACAAACTACTTTCCCTCCCTGCCCCCGGTATCGCCATCCCCTTCGCGCTCGGTCTCAACGCAGCAAATTTCTGGGCCCGCGATTCATTCACCCTCCGTGACTCAATGTCGGAAACTATTTTCGATCATCGGAATGAATGAAAAAAAAAAAACAAAAAAAAACAAACACTGAAATCTTAAGAAAAATTAATCAAACGCAAAATATACAAACCCATTGCAATTTGTTTTTTCTCGATTTTATGAATCAAGCAAAATTTGAACTATTGTCAATCAATATTTCAAAGTATAAATTGAATGATAAATATATTATTTAATTCAATAATAAATATTTTATTTAATACATAATTTTTGTAATTTGTTTAATTCATAATTTATAATTATAAGTTAAATAATAAATTGTTAAAAAAAGTGTTATTAGTTATAGTTGGACTGCGGTTTATTTCAAAAAATACGAACGAAGCTGCTTTTGCATATTGAAGTCACAAAAAAAAATCAAACAAAATTGGCAATTTATTTGTCGATCCGGCACTTTCTACGAATAGTTTTCATCAAAGTTCTTAAAAATCCAACTTTTTTCACGTCTAATACCATTACAGTATGTGCAATCGCATATTGATTGTTTTTCTTTTGAACGATGTTGAATGATAAAATAAATGAAATCCGCATGGTTAAGGAGTTTCGTCAGGAAAGTCTAAACGTCGAGAAATTGATAAAATTTGGCGATAACGTTCTTCGACATCAAGTGCGAAAACACAATTTTTTTTTCAAATTTTTCATCGGTCCAGTTATCGAGTAATTCAGCATTGGCAGAATTCTTATGCCCGGAATACATACGTATATACGTATGAAAACGCTATGCTTATACACGTGAACTTCAATGTTCAATTACTCGAGAACTGGTCTGAAGAAAAATCGGAAAAAATTAGTATCGTCGTGTATTTGATACCAAAGAATATATTCACAAATTTTTATTAAATTGTAATTATATTTTTAAAACACCGTCAATTATATAGTGGAGAATCAGTGGATCTCCACCTGCATCCGTGTTTACCCTGAATCACCAAAAAAACTATTTATTGTTATTATTAATAATGAATTATAGTTGTAAAAATAGGAGAGAAAAAAAAATTTAATTTCAATGTTTGTAACATGCATGAGCATAGCAATATTGTTTCGCCGATACCGAAACGCCTTGAGATAAAAACTAAAATCGTATAGATTGAGCAAACGTAACTTGTCAATTGATAAAATTTTAATGAAATATTAATTTCGCGTACGAAATTCGATGACGCGGTAGCTCTGTGTCCAAGTTTCTCAATGAACGTCGACATACTTGTGATCGCAAAGATTTTTCTGCGTGAAATATAATCAAGAGGGAGAAATGAAGACAATCCCACACACACGTACGCACTGATCGAGAGACGAGCTCTCTCTGGTTGCTTTCGTTATCGTCGCAACGGCCTAGTGACCAGAGATGAGGAGAGAGTGAGAAATTCCAAAGAGCGAGGAAGAGAGAGGGTAGTCAGGATTGTGAATGACGCGAATGCAGGTCACCAGGTCATGTTGCGTGATCACCCATCGGGGACCTGCTCAATGGGGCTTTATTTATGAAACACGCCGTTGCTGCGTCGCCTCTGTCGCCTCTATCGTCCTGCCTGCTCTGTATACATATTTATACTCCCGTGAGACGAACTAGACAAGAAAACTCTACGCGCTTCTATCCACCCCTTCCATAGCCTCTTTTTTTTCCTGGTCCTTTCGACATTCTAGAATCGAGAAGAATAATCGAGATAAGGCTGCAGAGAGGAGCTTAAAAAACAGGGTATCGGAGGGGCGAATATACAAGAAGCGTACTTCGCAAAAATTCTTGTTAATTACACCCTGCAATCAATTGTCCCATACGCCAGTCCAAAACGCGATGTAACAAAGAAGCGCCTCGTGTTTGATTTTAATTCAACAATATTAACCCTAGACCTCATGTATCTCTTTTTCTGCCCTCAACCTCATGACTGGGGTTCGAGCGCACCCCACGCGTTTTTCGATCATAAAACCGGCCCTATGGTGATAAAAATACTTTTTCATACACCATTCTCTTCATTTTTTCATAAGGAAGAGAACGGTACCCGGAACATCTAATTTTGTACATGTTTAGGTCACGGAAAACCCATTCAAAGACTGAAAACCGGAAAACATAAGCGAAAAACTCATTTTTTAAATAAAAAATTGTAATTTTGCAACCGCTTAACCGATCTCAAAATTTCAAGCGGCGTTTTGAAGGGGATACACCCGGCTATTAAAAAAAAAATACTGTCGCTTCATACGGTTGAAAAAGTATATTTATTTGGGGTTTTGAAAATGATGAAAATCCGATATTGAAAAATTGGGTTTTAATGGTTTATTTATTGGAATTAGGTACAAAAAGTTTATTATTTTTTGAGTTTTATGATCAATTGATATAAATTCAGTGTCATCCTCTGAACCGCTCCAAGCTTCTTCATGATCCTCTTCACTTTCTGACGGTATATCTGCTGCATTTGTTGTCTCTTTTTGTTGCCGTGTTTCGACAACCTCCAACCTCCATTCTGTTCAATTTTTTAAATATTATTACTTATTGCAATTTATAAATAATAAATTCGTATGTTTTGTTCAGATTCCGTTATAATATATACAAAATAATTATTCTAGTATGAAATATCACATTGACTTACCTTCGCAAAAAGCAAACGTAAACTCACGAACGGGGTTCGTACACACCCCAGGCCCGACTACGAAGCTCACTGCGTGACAGCCAGCGATAAACTGAAGGTCTAACCGACCTGACCCTACCGTTAGACCTTCGAACTGAATTATGGTTCAGATCTGGAGTCAATAATATCGATCCCTAACTCAGGAGCGTAGTTCAAAGTACGCTTGGGGTGCGTTCTCACCCCACTCATGAGTTCTAGGGTTAACAATTGAGCCAATGGTAGCGAATCGCTCCCCCGCAACGCGAATTCAAACTCGTTCTACACAAATTTTCGAATATTATTCGAGAATTTTTTTTTGGTTCAACATTATTTATAAATTATAATGGCGATTCCAAGATTCTACACTGTAATTGATTTCAGAAACTCATTCATCGAGAGCACATTCCACTGCAGGGTAAGAAAAAAACCGAAAATTCACGGGTACTTTTTTTAAATTCCACGCACCAAACGGTTTTGATAAAAATGTTGGTTACCACGCACACGGATTTAAAAAATAGGCATAACTTTGTTGAGAGTTGGAGCAATTTATCGTCGCGGTGACTTTCGACAGGCGTTAGTGGCGGATTTTGGAACTTATCGGAAAGTGTCACGACTGAGTCTCAAATTTAGCGAGTTATTTAATGATTAATCGTCGTGTCGTCTCAAGGTCATGAAAAATTACTAAACAACAAATTTACTTTGATTATCATCCAATCGCAACGGAAACTAGTTATAAAATACACAAACGTTCAGTAAATCATAAAAATGAGAAATGCTCCCAAAATGACGTTCTTTTAAAAACTAGAATTGTAAATTTCTGATAATAAATCCATCGGAACATTTAAAAATTTCGGAATAATGAAAGTCTCAATGAATTGGATGTTCGCACTGAAAACGAAATTTTGTTGGAAAAGATGGATATTTCGTTCGATACATTCGACTAAATGTTTTTTTTTTTTTAATAATCCCAAAAATTGTGTCATGAAGCAAGAAATATTCTAGAAAGTTCCTTTGGAAGCGAGTTTCAGTCGTTCCAATCGTAAATTTTCGCTGACAATTCCATTAGAAACCAAATATACTGTCAAAATGACGAAAATTTTGAAATTATCAAAAAATATTTAGTTCACTGTGATCAACAAAAGATCGTGGATTTTTATGAAAATTTCACTTTCAGTGCGTGCTGGTGGCATATCGAAAGGCCCATGTAAGTGTAATAACATGCAAGCGAGGAGGGAATGTAATGTGGTAATTCCCAATGTGCAAACATTGGGGATGACCTAGCAAGAACAGCCTTGGCAAACTGGGACTTTGAACCTCGTTGCACTCATCTCTTGCAGAGAAGTTGGAAAAGGGGCAAGTTTGGAGGGAGTTGGAGCTTTCTGGACAAATTTTGTAGATTGAGTAGTTGTGTGTGGGGACGAGGAAGGGATAACACACAAACACGCACGAAGCACTTTTTGGAGGTATGATGTCGAGAGAAAGAAAGAGAGTGCAAAAAGAGACAATGCAAAAGGGTGAAAGAGCAAGAGAGCAGACCGTGCAGCCAGTGACGTCAGCGAGCGACTGGCCAATCGGGTGGTGGCATTCTCCTGACGTCACTACCTCTCCCAAAGTGACGTGCATTCTGGTGGAGGGGTGCACCAAAGAGAGAAGGGCTTATTCGATTCTTCCGAGAATCGAGGGAGAGGGAGTTGTACTAACCGAACGGTTACAGGACGGTTAAAGTTTCAACCGTATTTTGACCCAATTAACGAGGCTAAATGGCTGCCTTGGAAAATTGGCTACCCTTGCTACAGTTCAGATACTCTGGACTCTACTTTAGATCGAGTCGAATCTCGGACCTCGCGTTCATATGAAATATGTTCTCTGCAATTTTGTGATATTAAGAAAATTCCAAATCATTAGAATTTAATGAAATTTGGTGAATATATTCTTTAGCATTAAATATGAATATACAAATTTTAAAGAATTTTTCTTTTGCACAGTTTTCGATTAATTGAACACTAGAAATTACATGCATAGGAGCATAGGATTCATATGTATACAGGTATATCTTTTGCATATTGTAAACTCCAATTATTCGACAACTGTGTAGACGAAAAATTTGAAAAAAATTGTGTCATCGTATTTGACGCTAAAGAATGTTTTCACCCAATTTTATTAAATTCTTATCATGTGGTCGTACGTAGCCAACGTCCTTACGGAAGGTGGCTACACACAACAATGTTGCCATGTTAATAGCATAGGAAAATCCTAAATCATTAGAATTTAATAAAATTTGGTGATTATTTTCTTTAGTATTAAATATGAATATACAAATTTTTAAAGATTTTTCTTCTACATAGTTTTCGAGCGATTGGACAATAGAGATTACATGCATAGGATTCACATATATTTAAGTAATATCTTTTGCATATTGTGAACTCCAATTATTCGACAACTATGTAGACGAAAAATTTGAAAAAATTTCCAAACGTTTTTTAATTTCATCAAAAAAACATATCGTCGTCACTAAGATTCCAGTGATCACGAAATCATTCATCTCAGAAATTGAAACCAAACAATTGAAAGCCTCAGTGACTCTCGATGCATTTCCGAACACTAAGACGAAACTTCGATTGATACGAATTCGCTCTTGTTCATTCTGATTGCCAACACCTTATTGTATTGTCGAGTTGGGAGTCTTGGAAGGTGCACAATGATATTGGCGTTCTTGGTGAAATTCGTGAATCTTGGAGGTCGAAAAATGTGCCAGAAGGAGAAGCAGGAGAGAGAGAGAGAGAGAGAGAGAGAGAAGAATCAAAGTTCTCTCGCTTCAGATTCATTTTGGAATGATTTTCTTAAAAACTAACAAAACCGCGAAATAGTGTCAACGGAGTCTGAAGACAAAAAACTACCGGAATTGAGATCAGATCGTTCTTCGCAAATAATTAATTAACCTTCCCACTTTTTTTCATTTTTTCAAGAACTACTAAGAAGATGCGTACATTCTGAATAAAAAATAAAAAAACGTTCAAAATATATGAGACAGAAGGGCGATGACGAGATATTCGAAAGAGAAAAGCGTTCCCTTTCGTTTCAATCTATAGCGAATATGAGCAAACGTGTGTGGGCGTGTGTTTGGTCTGGTAGAAAGTTGCCCACGTGCTTTCGTTGTAATGCACTTTTTTCCGCAATCGTCAATTGATTCTCTCAAAATAGCACTCTTGGCTTTTGTCGATACACCAAACTAATTAGTCATTCTTGTTTCATGGCATCGCGTCATTTTATCTCGGGAGAGGCTCAGGTTGAATTAAAAAATTTCATCAATTCGTAATTTTTTCGAAGTCGAAATGCACTAGTTTAAGAATTTTTTGGTAATTTCTGTGTTTTTTTTCAATCTTACTTACCCCTGGATTTGGCACTGTCTTCATCGCGTCTTCGTACACTGAAAGCCTAACTTGGTTCCTTGTTGTTCGATTCCACTTGGCAAGTCGATGACTGCGATGGGAAACGAGATTTTGGTCAGAGTTTAGAGACTGATGCGTTATTCCAAATTTGTGAAGGATTTCGAACTACGCGAGTTTCGGAAGAAAATTGGCAATTCGAAATAACTCTCGCACTGGAAATGAAATTTTGTTGAAAATCGTCGATATTTTGTTGAACACGGTGAACTAAATGTTTTTTCATAATTCCAAAATTTTCGTTATTTTGGCAGTATATTTGGTTTCTAATGGAATTGTCAGCAAAACTTACGATTGGAACGACAAAAATTTGCTTCCAGAGAGACTTTCTAGAATATTTTCTTACTGCGATGACACAATTTTTGGGATTATTCAAAAAAACGTTTAGTATCGAAGAAAAAATCGATCTTTTCCAACAAAATTTTGTTTTCAGTGCGTGGATCTTGATGATTTCTTATTGCGAATAAAATGACTTTGGTCTGATTTTTGGAAAAGATTAAAATTTTGAATGAGTGATCGTTCGAGAGTCGAATTTAAAAATGATTCTCAAGACGTCACTGAAGGGACAAAAATGTATTCTGGAGCAGGAGAGTCACGGGTTTTGGTTTCCTCGGGCGCGCGTTTCAGTGGTCGAGGACGAACTGCAGTCAGGCAAAGTCTGACGGAACTCGGTGGGTTTCCACTGGCCATAGAGAAGGCTGAGGTTGGCGGGTTGAATGGAGCTTGGATCCTATTGGCTCGTTGTGCCATGACGTCACGACATTGATTGTCCCGCGCGCGCCTCACCACGTGGCCCGTTCAGGGCTTATGTTGCCATGTTTCCTCGATTTGCCTCGAAGCTTCATTCTCCTTTGCCGTTTCCTTTGCCTCTCGCTCTTGGCACAGAGATTCTTTTTCAACGAAAGTTGTGCCAATCGTTCGCGGTATTTCCGAATGAAAAAATTTCCTGTACATTAATCCATTTATTTTTATTTTTATTTTGCCGAAAAAGTAATTAAATTATTCATTCTTCACTACAAAGAGCAAGCTTAGCGTTGCGATCGTTGGCGATCCTCGATTATCAATTATTGTTCAATTTCTGGAAATATTCAAAATAATTCTCATTATCAAAATAATTATTTTTCGGAATATTGTAAATAATTCTGGTTATCAAAATAATCAGAATTGCTAGAAAATTTCAAAAAATAGAAAAATTGAAAAAATAAATGGATAAATATGCAGAAGATTTTTTCATTTGTAAATGATTTTCTTATTAAATAGTTCACCTTTCCATCGTAAGGTTTAATATTTAAATGCGCGGGCCAAAAATGTTCGTAGTATCGCGTTATTTTCAGCGTGGTAGGTGGATAATCGATTATGTATTTTTAGATGACAGTGAGCCATTTTCTGCATCCAATGTTAAGTATGAACTCTCTCTCTCTCTCTCTCTCTCTCTCTCTCTCTCTCTCT
>JBAJMU010000001.1:7713791-7856993 GCA_037952995.1 Hyposoter didymator | reverse complement strand
GAGAGAGAGAGAGAGAGAGAGAGGATCCTCCGCGTCACGTCGCGGACGTGGCTACGGTGAGGTTTAGGGGAGGCACAGGTCGGTTTCTATTTTTGGAATGTGGGTCACCCATGAACTCGCGATCGTCCCGTGACGTCACAGGATCTGGTCGTCCTAGCAACAGGGATGCCTGGTCAATCACCGCTGTACCCTCTTTACCTCACGCACACACACGAACACACACATATCTATGATTCAGGTGTGTGTATTCTGGAGGGTGCGCTATACATAAGCAAATGAACGAGGATACATCGCGAAAGTGAGTGAGATGAAAAATTTCGCACGCACCACACGACCTCATCGTGATCCTCAGCAAACAGTGACTTTGTATATGCGATATAAACGCAAGAGGCCTTACCGTTTTTCTTTCGTTTATACACGTTCATCTACGCGTCTATACACACGTGGTTACGTTAGTTAAAACATTCGTACACGTTAATTTAGATTTACGTGTATTTTAGGATTCAATTCATTCGATTATTGAACGACGATTTTGTTTTGTTTCGTTTTTTCGGTTTTGCAGCCCGATGAAAGTTCCGTCCCGACTGCCAATCCATCTGTTTTTCTTTTGCCTGGCTACCGAACGTGACTAGCCGGCGTCGCGCAGAGATTTAAACAAAATGCATATTCATTTTTTATTTGAAACTTTAACTAAAATCGCTTGGAAGGACGACATGGTATCAGAGAACTATGACGTGCTATAGTAATTTTTTTATATTTTTTTTTCCCCGACAGGACACAATGGCGTGCTGTGAAGGAATTAGGAGCAACTTTTGCGATGGATTTAGATTTCTTGCAGTAAAGACTATCGTTTTACTCGAGGTTTGCCAAAATCTGAATGGATATGTCACGATTTTATTTTGTATGATTTTGTTGCGTCGATAAAGGAAAAAACTTTCAAAGTTTCGGGAGCCAAGTGCGTAGAGTGTTCCTTTTATCTGACACAATCGCGTCTTTACTATAAAGTTTGTTCACGCACATTTCGATGACTTTTGTTCGAACTCGATGATCCATTGTCTCCAGTCGCCTCACGTGTGTTAAAATCGTGAGGAACTCTTTCTACACGCACTTATAATCGACACCCAACACAAAAAGAAATATTTTGAATAATTATGTGATTATTATTCTTTTATTTTATAGAATTGAGAAAAAAACATTTGAATCGTACGGAAAAATTACTGTTCGTTTTTTTTATTCGCTGAAGATGAAAGGAAATTATTCTGCTTTTGTCAGTGAACATGTAGTTTATAGTTCAGTCAAGTTCATCGGCATCGACGAACGATAACGAGTGTATTATCCGTTGAATTGGCCGACTGACGCTCAGAGTGCTCTCCTTGTCGGAGAGCGCCTTATCCAACTATGCTGCTCACACTTCTGTCGTCCCCTCCACGTATCCAGAGTGACACCTCGATATTTTTATTACCATATTACGAATCGCGTGCAAATAATTTTTTTGGCCCATGTGTCGAATCTTTTCCTTATTATAACAATCACCACCAAACCACTAACAAACGATGATGATTGAACAAAATTCTAAAAGTCAAAGTCTAGGGGCCATGTTGATTAGCTCAGCTGGCTGTTCAGCTGACACGTGTCTGGCTGTTCGGCAGTGTATCTAGAGCGTCTGGCACGATTGATTGGCCACCGTGCATCCAATTTATGCAGCAACAAGTTCTCGATTCTTAACCAAGTTGTCATTTGTAAATACTCGTTTCTTAGGCTTAGAAAATGCTTTCCTTGAATGTAGCAAAGGTGAGTACAGTGATTAATAGTTAAGAATATATTGAAATGCCCGTCGTCTGCTGTTCGCGATTCATTTCTCGTTGGAAAAACACCAAGCGAGATAATTCATTACGCTCGATCCACAGATATTCCAATACATCTCAAAGTTCACCATGAAACTCGGCGCTTATCATTTTCTCGACATCGTACTCATTTATATACCAAATGATAACTATAACGTTATTGGAAGACGAAAAAAACGTTAAAAACAAAATTTCGAAAAATATCAATCACAACAATAAAAAAAAATAGTTCTTAATGTTTCCACATGTTAATGTTCCGTCCGGCAGAATAATTAATTAAGTTTGCACATTTTTTTCTGCATTATCGGTCACAGGGGTGCGGACGTGGATTTCGTACATACAGTACCAAAGTCAATCTCAAAGATGTTGTTATCGTCAGCGCAACGAGAACTCCAATAGGATCATTTCTCGGCTCGATATCGTCGCTTTCTGCAACAAAACTCGGTGCAGTTGCAATTCAGGTATATGGCGGATATGGGATTTTGTCCCTGGCTCATTGTACAGATGACAATTTCTCGAATAAACTTTGCTCGTCTCGTTTGAATTCTTTGCTCTATAACTCTTGGTCTGTAAACCTGGGTCATCCGTGTCCGGGCAAATCCGACAGATCGCTGCATTTATTGGATCAAAAATGGATGAAAAAAGTATTTTTCTAGAATTTTATAATTGAAATTCCAAGTTGAAGATTCGAAGAGTAGCCTGCATTTTTTCCGAATTTTTGCAACGTAATAACAGGCTGGAAGAATGGTGTGTCCAGATTTACAGACGGAAGGTGCGGAAAAAACGTTTACAGCCAAGTATTAATACATGATAAACATTTTAGGCTGCTGTGGAACGAGCCGGAATCCCTAAAGAACAGATCCAAGAGGTTTATATGGGAAATGTTTGTCAGAGCTACTTGGGACAAGCACCGGCGAGACAGGCAACTTTATTCGCTGGTATTTATAAACAGTTACATTTTCATTTACAAACATAAATTTCAATGGAATCGATGAAAGAACGAATCCAAGAGTTTGATCCACACGGAGGGTAAAAACTTGGATATATCCCGAAAAAAGCCAAAGCACTCATCATCTAAAGATAAGAAATTTTTTGACAATCCCAACTTTCTGGCAATGGCTTGAAGTTGAGAAAAAAATAAAATTCGATCGTTTGTTGGATTTTAACCCTCTGAATGCCTACCGGGTCATTTTGACCCCGGTAAATTTCTATTGCCGATTTTGTGGCATTCACTCTCAACGAATGCTTTGGCATTTACTTTTGACTAAAAAAAATTTAAAAAAAAGAAAAAAAAATTTATCGAAAAAAAAAATGTACGAATAAAAATTTTCAGGTCTGCCAAAATCCACGATTTGTACAACGGTCAACAAAGTATGCGCGAGTGGAATGAAAAGTGTGATGTTGGCGTCGCAGGCTATCCAATCCGGTCACCAAGACATTCTCGTCGCGGGTGGAATGGAATCGATGTCGAACGTTCCGTTTTATCTCAAAAGAGGTGCAACTCCATACGGCGGAATGAAACTCGAGGACGGTATTGTCTTTGACGGATTGACTGACGTTTACAACAAATTTCACATGGGAAATTGCGCCGAGAATACCGCAAAAAAGCTCGGCATTTCCCGCAAAGATCAGGACGACTTTGCCATTGGCAGTTACAAGAGGAGCGCAGCTGCGTGGCAACAAAACGCATTCAAAGACGAGATCGTCCCGGTTAACGTAGCTCAGAAAAGAGGCCAACCCGATCTCGTTATCGCCGAGGACGAAGAATACAAACGTGTCAATTTTGACAAGTTTCATACTCTCAAAACGGTTTTTCAAGTAAGAAGAATGAATGTATTTGAAAAATTTCATCTGTGATCGCTTTTTCCAGAAAAGACTCGAAATTTTTCACGTCTTTTCAATCAATTGCCCGGGTCATTGATCGATTTAATTATTTTACTCGAAATAGCCGGAAAATGGAACGGTCACCGCTGGCAACGCGTCAACTTTGAACGACGGAGCAGCTGCTTTGTTGCTTACCAGCTCCGAGGTCGCTGAAAAACTCAATTTAAAACCCTTGGCAAGAGTGGTGGGATTTCAAGACGCAGAAACGGATCCCATTGATTTTCCAATTGCTCCGGCACTGGCTATACCAACGGTAATCGATCATGAAGCATAAAAACCCAAAAATTCGTAACTCTCAAGAATTTGAAGGAAAAAACGTTGATGAATATTTTCAAATCAATATTTTTATTGTTCCAGTTGCTGAAAAAATCGAACGTTAATAAGGACGACGTTGCAATGTGGGAAATCAATGAAGCCTTCAGTGCCGTTGTCGTTGCCAATCAAAAACTCCTCGAACTGGATCCTTCGAAAATCAACGTTCATGGTGGTGCGGTTTCTCTCGGTCATCCCATTGGGTAAAAACATTTTTCTCCATTCGTCAACGAGCTTGGATCACGAAATTAAAATAAAATGTTTATTGTTCCCATTAATTGAAAAACTAAACGTGATTTTCCCTCAAACAATCAACAGCATGTCCGGAGCCCGAATTATCGTTCATCTCGTTCATGCTCTGAAAGCCGGAGAAAAGGGCGTCGCTTCGATTTGCAACGGTGGCGGTGGAGCGTCCTCCATACTCATCGAAAAATTGTGAGTGAGTGGCTTTCGTAGACCGGGATCGGAACACCCAAAATATCGTCCAACTGAACCAAAACTTCTCAATTATTAAAAACTCTATTTTTATACGCATTGTATAAATCAACTATTTTTTAACCAACTTTCTACTCGTTATTGTTGCAAATGAAAAAGTCAAATATTTTTGTTGAATATAAAAATATAAAATTTTTTTTATTATAAACGAAACAAGCTACGAACTCCGGAAATTTTTATCATTTTTACAAGAACTCATCCCTAGCGAGGATAAAAAAAAAAGGTTTACTACGATCGCCGATTAAATGTCGCAGATCGCATCGTGCTTCTTCGCCACCGAGGATCACACTCTTCACCAAAAATCCATGCCCGCTGTGTGACGTTTTGAAAGACGAATTAAAACGCCATTTTCAAAATCGTTACCAGCTCGAGCAGATCGACATTAGCGCCAAGGGCAATGAATCTTTTTACCAATTGTACAAATACGACATACCCGTCCTGTTTTTGGAGGGACAATACTTGTGTAAGCATCGACTCGATGCTCAACTTTTAGAAAAAAGACTCAACGAAATATCGGGAAAATAGTCCCACACACACACACACACACATTTGCGTAAACCTTTTCTTGTTTTTTAATAAATATCTTTGGTTGAAGTTTTGAGTATTTTCATTTTATCGTTGTGCCTTTTCTCGCGAGGACCTGACTGTTCATGGAGGTTGGATCACGAAATCAAAATAATCAGAATTTAATAAACTTCCGTGATAACATTCTTTGGCATCGAGTATCGAAAATCTAATTTTTTCCAAATTTTTTACCACATGGTTATCGAATAATTACTCGAGTACTACGTGATGGGAAAATCTTGAAAAATTTGTATAATCATATGTATTGGTGAAAAATATATTCACCAATTTTCACAAAATTCTTATCTTTTTGAAATTTTTTATGTTTTTAACATGGCAACATCGTCGTGATCCACGGATCAGTCGCTATCTCGCCACTGTGAGTGCGAGAGACGTAGCTGCAATTTTCGAAATTGAGTATTTTCGACACGCTGTTTAACCAATTAGAAAAAGCCCTTGTCAGCGAATGTTCGCCATCGTCCTCCGAACGCTGACAGAGCCTCTTTTTGATTAGTCAAACGATATCGAAGAATTCAATTCGAGTTGGTGAGATTTCGGTTTATTTAGTAATTTATTGTGAGAGTGTAATACTTTCCATTTTTTGGAGGAATTTGAAACGTTTGGAAGGCTGAAAATATATACATATACATCAGTGCAAACTTCGCATTTCGATTGGCTGGCTGCGTGAGGCTGTGAATAATAAGGCTTCTCGTTGGTGGCGCTTCGGAATAGGAAACGTCAAAACATATAATATTTTCTCCAAGATCTTTTTTGATTCTGATGCCAAAAATGCATTTGAAAATGAATCCGCGAGCTCTATAGCGCGTGTATATCTTATCGAACGTATCTGATAATGATTTTCAAGAAAAAAATCACGACTAGGCAAACACCGCCCCTACTTGTCGAAACAGCAATGGCGCGATGTGATTGACGTGAGATTTACGAGATAGGAATTAGAAATATTGAAATAAATTCACTATGTTAGTGAGATATCTAGCACAATAATCATAACATGGAAAATATTAAATATCGAATATGGTGAGTACTCAACAATCGGTATATGAAATGCAGTCGTAAAATAAAGTGAGATAACCTCAATTAATGAATGTGGTAATCTTCGTAACAAACTTAACTTTCGCGTTTATTTCTTGCATGTATAATTTTTCTTTTTCGTTTGTTTGTCTAATTTCTCAGTATGGTATCCGATTTTTTCTATCCCAACATGGGAGGAGTGGAGGAACACATATTCAATCTATCTCAATGTTTAATCGGTCGAGGTCACAAAGTTGTAATACTCACTCATTCCTACGGCGATCGAGTAGGAATACGTTACATGACCAACGGTCTCAAGGTAATTCACACGTTTCTCCTCGCTTCTCACTTTCCGGATGGTCGTTGGGTTTTTATCTCTAAATTGCAAAAACACGTTTCTATTTTCGATTCTCTATTTAAAAGCTCGCGCAGTGTTTGATGAATATTCAAAAATCCAATGAAAACGAACTACCAAAATGTTTTTTTTGCTGTAACCCACCAATGGCAACTTCAATATCCTATGCTTTTTCTAAATTTACTCTCCATTGGAACCAGTTGTATCTTTTTTATCCTTTACCAAATTTCAGGTTTATTATTTACCCATCAGAGTCTTCTACAACCAGTGCGTCCTTCCAACAATGATATGTTCTGTTCCCTTGATCAGATATATTTTCATCAGGGAACAGATTGAAATAATTCATGGACATTCAGCATTTTCCGCCCTCGCCCATGAGGGAATGCTCGTGGGAAGGCTAATGGGCTTGAAGGTGAGACGAACCTGATTCTCGATCTATTTTTCTTGTTCAATTAGCAGTCTCAATCGATGATGGCAATGGCAACTATGATTGCGGGTGAAAATTGTGAATCTGAGAAGAAATAGCAAGAGAGTAAAAATTCTGAGAATCTTTGGATTTATTTTTGATGAAAATTATTGAGCTCCGTACAAAGAAGTTTCACGTTTCATTGTGAAATCTAGAAAATCGATTTTAACAAAATATTACGTTTCAATTTAAATGGAAACGACATGTCGAGATAATGAAATTGACTTTTTTTTAAAAAATAGTAATAATTCTGCAAAGTAATTTTCTTTCTGTATTTCCTTGATTATCATTGAAAGTGAGATTTCCATTTCCGAATCGCAGACTGTGTTCACGGATCATTCCTTGTTTGGTTTCGCCGACGCTTCGGCCGTTCTAACGAACAAATGTCTGGAAATGTCGCTTGCCGATTGCAATCACTGTATCTGCGTTTCCCATACTGGAAAAGAGAATACTGTGTTACGTGCCAAAGTTCGTAAGGAGCGGGTATCCGTCATCCCTAATGCCGTGGATACAGCGTTATTCACACCGGACATTAGCAAGAGAAAGAATAATTGCAGTAAGTTTAGTTCAGAACGAAAGCAACGCTCGTTGTCTAAAAAATTGAAATTTGCGACGATTGAACGCAGCAGTACAGATTATTTAATGAACTATTTCATTGTTTTGGAAAATCATTCGAATTTTTCTTGCTCATTATTAAGAGATTGTGTTTTTTTTTCTCAGTTACGATCGTCGTTGTTTCGAGGCTAGTCTATCGCAAAGGTGTTGATTTGCTGGCTCACATAATACCAGAAATATGCTCGAGATACGAAAATGTACAGTTTTTGATAGGCGGAGATGGACCTAAACGATGGCTCATAGAGGAAATAAGAGAAAGAAATTTGTTGCAACATAGAGTGACGTTACTCGGTTCTCTTGAGCATTCGCAAGTCAAACACGTGTTGAATAAGGGTCACATATTCCTGAACACAAGTTTGACCGAAGCTTATTGTATGGCGATCGTCGAAGCTGCATCTTGCGGGTGATTATTCCCCCTGATATTTATAAGGAAACTGTTTTACTGACGAAACGACTTAAAGAAAACATGAAACGATTTTCTCAACACAAATCATTCGAATGTTATGAAAATTGATTGAAAAAAATGTCCTCCACTAAACCAGTTGCACGTGAGAGCATCAAGGCCTTTTACACACCGCGGAAGATCAATTAATTCGTCTTAACAATCGATGAAATGAAAGAAATATCAAATTTTTGTTTTGAATCATTTTTTACAGTTTGCAAGTAGTCTCGACGAGAGTCGGCGGAATTCCAGAAGTCTTGCCTCCGGAACTGATCTATCTGGTGGAACCGACAGTGGCAGCTTTGATCGAAGGTTTGGATCGCGCCATCATGGATTACCAATCGGGCAACGTTATGTGTCCGTCCGAGGTGCACAACAAAATAGTCTCGTTTTACAATTGGTTCGATGTGACACGTCGAACGGAAATCGTTTATGATTCGGTTCGCAAAGAGGAGAGAAAGAATTTGGGTCAACAGCTCACCAGTTACGTTTCTAGCGGAGTTTTGCCGTATTTACTCGTCGTTTCCCTGTGCTACATCGTCATCCAGATCTTGGAATATTTCGTGCCGAGAAAAGTAAGTCAAGCAAGATCTAATTTTTAAATCAAAAGCGAAACTTTTTCAACGTTTATTTTAGCCTTAGATTTGTGTAATTGTAGAAATATTCTGTTGCAGTACATCGACATTGCCAAAGACTACGTCCATTGTCAGAGCGAAGCAGACATGCCAGAAAAGAGAAGAAAAATGAGCTCCAGATGATCCTCGTAACGAATCGATTACACGGTGCTTCGCTGTCGTAAAACACACAGAAGTTCCGAATTGGGTTTCAACTTTTTCGAGACAAACATCACTCTCGTAAAGGAAGCTAACCTAATTCGTTGTTTGTGCAGGATAGACAAATTTCTTGATGATTCTTGAGAGATCGATTCGTAGGTAGACATAATAATTATTTATCGCGACAACTAGAGATACATAAATAAATTATCGAATGATCGAAAAGACTTGACAACAAATTAATGAAAAAATGAATCCGTCGAAGAAGTTCATTAATTTATGAGCATAGAATCTAGTTCAATGAGTCCATTAGATTCATTGCTGAAGTCAAATTTTATAACGAGCAACGAACCAAAGTTTTCAGTGAAATTTTTCGATAAATGTGAAAAAAAATTTGAAGGGCTTTCATCGGCGCAGAAAAATATGATTTTTCTGAAAATGCTTCCACAATTTTATGGTTTTCGGTTCCATGACACTTTTTCTACAAAACGCAGCGCCCGTTAAGTTCAATTTTACATAACTAATAGTAAGAAATTTAAAATTATCATCGCCGGGCCATAAAAAATGCGCGCCAGAATTCGTTTATCGTTTTTTTTCTTCACGAGCCCGCACGAAGTTTCTCCTTCGACCAAGGCCCTCGATACGTTTTCTGTAAGCTTTCAGAACGTTGAGGTTTTCCACCTCTGACAAGTCATTTTCTTCTTACGTTCCATTGCCAAAGACACTGTCACAATTATACAGAACACTGGAAGTATCCGTTCAACGTGAAATTTATTATTTTGCGCACCTTCTCTTCCGTAACGTCCAATGATTGGGCCGACGCCAACGATTCTTCATTTTGTATGAAAAAGCAGTGTTTTTTTTCCATTATTGGGTAATAAGTGTATGAAATTTACACGATTGCATACAAAGGAAAAATTGATGGAAAGACATGAACACGGTTATTGTAAGGTACAAATTAAGGAAGTGAACACCAAGAGTACAATTATAAATATCATTTTTAGTTGCACCCCGCAGCACGTCCACGTAGTATTTTGAGTATGAAAAAAGGTTGATAGAATAAATATTAGTTTGCCAAGGGAGAGAAACAAAAGATGAGGAGAAAAAGCGTAGTGGCAAAAACAATTGGATAATAATGCCTGATCGAAAATATAATAATTGTTTATTTTATCATTCTGTACGTTTAGATACAATAATATGAAGATACTAATGATACACATTTTCAATCATTTATCCCGCATCGTTCGAATTATCACTGTATTATTATATTTTACATTTACCTATTTATACATTTATCTTTCGAGGGCGGAAACGCCCTTTGCTTCCAAGTAACGTACCGCCTGGAACGTGTCTTGATCGACGTTGCGAATTCGGCTTCTTTCATCATTCTTTCATCCTATTTCAATGTTTTTTATTTTCATTTCATTTCCTTTAACAAACTTAGCGACATTCCAAAGAGTTGTATATCGATTCCTTTGAAACTATTGGCTAATTATAAGTCGAGAGATGCTGATGAAGACTTTTAATAAATTTGTTGAAAAATCCCGATCTCCGGTGTATACTTGCTGTATGATTACCTGTCTCGCTCTCTTTCTCTCCTTCTCCCATTTCCCTCCGCCTGGCTCGTTACTTTCGGATGAATTAATACTCGAGAACACATCTCAGGGAAACGACTATTTTGCGTTTGCTTATACATTTCTATCCACATAGAAGGGCGAAAAAGATTTTTACGATTTAAAAAAAAATCCCTACGTTATTGAGCATCGTTTGGGCCCACATTATGAGATTCGTGGATTGCAACAACTACGCGTCTAAATCGGAGCCTGCTATATACATATTTGCGATTAAAACGGGCGGGGGCGAGTGACGAAGGTTGTCCCCAGGGGGAAAGGTCGTTGACAATAAAATCGGTGCAAAAGCTTCCTCGCCGTTGAGACGATGCGCAAAAAATGATTTTTTTTCCTCGCAGCAAACTCGTATAAAATATATTCGCTCGGAAAAGTGTGAACGTGGATCGTTACTTGTAATAAGGCTCGTTAATTTATCGACGCATATCGAAAAAGAAAAATAAAAAAGAAAAACAACATTCAACCCGTAATGATCTAAGAGACATGCAATTTTTTCGAGAGTAAAAGTTGGTCAGGTATCTCGTACAATCGTACGAAATATCGCGATGCAAATGGGACGATTATTCTTCGCAGTGTCTCGAACAAACGTTGGCGCAACTTTGACTCTCTGATCGGAAAATAATTTCTATTGGTGGAAGGGAATATTGACGATCGGATTAGAAAGTTAGGTTTAAAAAAGGATCTACCGTTGAACATTATTACTCTGCGTTTTATATTTTGCCAAGAACAACCAATGTTATTTTTTCGATTGCCATTGCGATTAGCGGTTCGAGGTAATGCCGCTTGCAGCATGACCCCTCCGTCGTTCTGGTGTTTTTTTTTTTTTTCGTTTTTCGTTTTTCTTTTCCTAAGTTCATTTTATTGTTGTTGTTGTTTGTTGTAGATTTTTTCTTCTTCTTCTTCTTCTTTATTGTTGTCGGTGCTTTTATCGTTTATCTTGGGTACACGCATCGAAAGTAACAGCATTAAAAAACTCTTCGATACAGAACGTCTTACACTAGTCATGATAATTTGACATCGATAAGTCAAATGTCCTCGTTCGAACATTATGTACAATACAAGTTTGGTTAACCAAAATGTTGATTCCATGAAAACGAGAAATGCTCCATTCTTTATTCTGTTCGTTGCCACGTTTACGGAGACGTATATATCTTTATATATCTCTGTCTCTTTTCGATATCTCTTAATATCTTCGACTTGATGAGAATCGTCCTGTCGTTAATCGCATCACGAGAATGCTTACGATACATTCGGATTTCCTCGAGGGTAATTTTCACAGAAAATATTTTTCACGTAAACGGAGTTTTGCCGATGTGATACGTATTGCCCTCGGTACTCACGTGGCAACGAGAGAAAGAGAGAACGACTTGAAAAAAAAAGGAAAAAAAAGGAAAAATAAATAAATAACGAACCGTTTTGAAAAGCGTTTTGAGTTGCGCGCGCGAGTTATTTCCTCGAATCGTTTAACGGCGAAACGCGAGAATAGCTCAAACACCCTCGCCGTAATCTCGATCGCCGACGTTTATACGATCGGTCGCTGCCGTTACGCTGAAACCCAGGATTCGGCTGTCTACTTTGAACATCTTACCCTTTTTCGGTTTCTTCGCCTTGCCCTGCGACAGAAAAACAAGGAAAAACGTACGTTCAACAATATCGCAATGCAACCATACGAGACTCAATGAATTCGATTATTAATCTTTGACAACTTACCTTAACCTCTTGGAATTCGGTGGGAGCATTCGGGTTCACAGCGGGTGCTGGTTTGCAAAGATCATCGGCCTCTGCCTGTGGTCGTTGCGCCGATCGCCATTTGCTACGCTTCTCCAGAAATTGTTTTCCAAATTCGGTGCATTGTTTATTATCGCCGAGATACATTCGAACGTATTCTTTAACCTCGTAAGCCGATTCAATGTCTCGCAAGAAACCAACGAATGTTGGAACTGAAATGGTAAATTTCGCGATAACGATCCATGATCCGGGGATATTTTTCGGTAAAGAATTAAGACGCTCTATCACTCGCTCAGTCGGTAAAAATCTTGCTACACGGTTTATTTAGAGAGACCGAATATTTCAAGAAAAATATAAGTTACACGTTGTTCCTCTTTCACTAGAGAAGAAGGTGTAACTTTTTTTTTCTCAAAATATGAAGCGTCTCTTAGAAAACCGTGTATCTGCTTTTTGGTTATCTCTCTCGCACTCACGCGACTGCTAGATCACCTTGAGTAACGCGTCGTTTTATAAAAATAGAATAATACAAAGCATGAAACTCACTGTCTACGGATACTTGAAGTCCACTCAATGTTCTGGTACACCATTGAGTAAAATCATCCGTCTTGGCAGTGTTATTCTCAAAGAGTTTTTTCACAAGTTCCTCGTCCTTCTTGGTTTTGCTTTTGTTGACTTTGTTATTCGGTTGCTGTTGCGGCTGTTGCTGTTGTTGCGTGGAATTGGCGGTGGTGGGTTTAGCAGCAATCTGTACAGGTTTGGGAGCTGGTTGTTTGGCGACAGCAGGGGCTTTCGAAGGTGCCGGCTCGTCCCAGAAACCTCCTCCAGCTCCTGCAGAGCTGCCCGTCCATGCTTGGCTTCCGGAATTAGTCGTAGTGGACCAGTTCAACGACTGAGACGCTGTTCCCCAAATACCAGCGTTTTGCAACGCAACTGCAGTTTCTTTCTGACAAACTTTGTCCTGGCGTTCTTTTTCCTGTTGCTGTAATTCAAATTCCTCATCTTGTGTGAGAGTTTCAGTAAACTGGCACGAGAATTGTGATGAGAAAGCTTTCATCCTTTCTTCGACAAACCATCTCGCGTCACAATCATTTTTTCTTCTACGCTTTCAAGGAAAAATACCAAGACGTAAAATTACCTTTACTTTCGCAATGCGCTCCTGCTCTTCCTGCTGAATTTGAGCGAGACTCTTGACCTGAGGCTGTTTGGTGGTTGGTGTAGCTTTTTCCGCCCATTTGAATTGCAAACGTTTTGCTGAATCTAGAACCGAAGCTTCTTGCGCTGCCTCCGCTGCCTTACGCTGTTCCATTTGCTGATTCACCATCTGCTGGAATCGCTGCATTTCCTGAAATTCGTCGCGAATTTAAAGTTATTATTGGTCTACGAATCGTTCGTTCGATTGCGGAAAATTTAAGAATTCATTGAAACTAAAAATTTATAAGTTTCAGCGATTTTTATTTTTTTTGTTTAATACTTTTGGTGGCAAACTTACGGCTTTCTTCTCACGTTCGAGCCTTTGAATTTCGGCAAGAGATGTGTGGGAAGTCGGCGGTGGTGCTTGAGGAGCTTGAGCCCAAGGCGCTTTGCTACGTTCCTGCAGTTTTTTCAGTGCTTCCGCCTCTCGTCGTCTTTGTTCGGCTCGACGAGCTTGCTCCTCGGCCGCAGCTTTTTGACGCGCTTCCTCCTCGTTCCTATCAACAAAAATGTATACGGTTTAGATAATGAAGGGAAAAAGTATCGTTTTTGACGATGGATATGTGAGGGAAACGAAATCGCACTTGAGTCTTTCTTCCTCCTGTCTCTTTTGCTCCTCTTCCAACTTCTTTCGTTTCTCCTCCTCCTTTCGCAGCTTCTCTTCCTGCTTCTTGAGCTCTTCGCGCTTCTTCTTTTCCTCTTCTTGCTTCTTCTTGTTATTTTCCTCATCCAGTTTGCGTTTTTCCTCTCGTTTTCGTTCTTCCTCCTTACGTTTCTTTTCCTCTTTTTTCTTCAACTCTTCCTCTTGCTTACGCTTCTCCTCCTCCTTTCGTCTTTTCTCTTCTTCCTTTCTCTTTTTCTCTTCCTCTTTACGCTTAGCTTCCTCCATTTGGCGAGCTTGATCCTCCTCCAACTTTCTCTTGGCGTTCTCGCCCTCGGCTTGGCGCTGTAGTTCTTCCTGTTTCCTGAGTTCTTCCTTTTTTCTATCTTCTTGTAACCTAATATTTTGCTCCTCCTGTAATTTCAAGAATGTTTTTAATTTTTGTTTGTCATTATTTTTACAAAAATTCGTTTCAACCCAAATTTGAAATTTTTCGCCAATTTAAATCAATACTCACTAGTATCTGTTGTTCAGTCTTCATTTCTTTAGTATGTAAGTCCCACAATGAGTTGGGCATTTGGCCAGGTGGCATTGCTGGTACCGATCCAATCTGCGCAGCGTAAGAAAAAAAATGTTATTCCAAAAAAAGCTGCGATTTGTTCGATCGATCAGAATCGTTCAGAGGCGAAATATCGGTCAAGATTTCAAGACAAAATGGTAACCTGAGCAAGCCAATTTTGAGTGGCGAATTGGGGCGCCATTTGTGGCGGTGGTTGAGGCCACACTGACTCCATCGGATGAGCCTGAGGATGTCCATTAGCGTTTACATTCAACTGACGTAGCAGCGACTTTATTGGATTGTCATCCTGTGGTGGCTGAGGAACCGGCATCTGAGCGTTCAGATTGGTTTGCGGGGGGGTTGGAAGATTCTGTATGCCACCCATTTGCTGAATAAGTTGTTGGATCGGATCTACAGGCTCTGCGGGATGAACCGGTGCGGCTGCATGGGGATTGGGTGGGTGATGATTGTCAGCCTGAGACTTTGCCTTCGAAAGGAAAAAGAATTTATTAAACATTCGTCAACGAGCTTCACTCTTTTGACTATAACGCAAAAGGAACAACTATTCACCTGTTGCATTTGATTGAACAATTGCATGACAGGATTGGTGGGTGGCGGGGCAAGCAAAGGTGCAAAAGTGTGAGCAGTCGATATCGGCATATCCCGAACTTCCGAATCTTGCATAACGTACTGAAGTATCAATTGATTCTGTTCAACGGGACTCAAAGTAGCCCAATGATCGGATTGCGAAAGCTTTGCGATCGCCGATGCTTTCAATTGTCTCAACAATAACTGCTGATTTTGCAACAATCGCATTTGCTGGTATTGCAGTAGAAGAAGAGGATTTTCCATTCCGGGCTTGGGTAAGGCACTGCCAGGTATTCCAGCCGGTACGGCATTCGGTACGACAGGTGGTATAGGCAACGGTTCCGTCATCTGTTGAATAAACTCTCCTTCATTTTTATTCTCTTACTAAACGCAATCATATTTTTCTATCATATTCCCCATGTTATCGTTTATTTTCAAGACTAGACTTCGATGAATTTCTATCATTTTCAAAAAAGTGAAAAACGAAAATTTGAAAAATCAGGCAAATTTTTGGAAATGCAAGAAAATCCAAATTCTCAGTGAAAATTTGAGGGTTTCATGGGAAATATTGAGCACCTGGCTCGGTATTTAAAAAAAGATTGGAAATTTCTCGTTTTTCTCTTTTTGCAGAAATGTACGAGCAGTAAACGGGGCTTTTTTTTATAATTCTCTATGGATATGGAGAGTGACTTACTTTGAGGGGAGGTATCGGTGGTCCAGGTGCAAAGGGTACTCGTCCACCGCACATTTTCATCAAATCGCCAAGAGTCGCGTATCTCTCGTCGCAGGTTCTTCTGACCATAAGACCAGCGGTGAAATATCCGGCTTTACACCACTCGGCCATTTCATTAGCCAAGAAAGGTCCCTGGACTTCACCCTGAGGATCGCGATAGAACCATTTTTCTTGTTGTCCGGTGGCTGGCATGGGAGGAACATGATTAGAGGTTGGATTGGGTACAACATTGGCCGTTTCTTCTTTGTGGCTTTCCTCATCAGCCATTAATTTCGCAACAAGCATATCAGCCTCTTCTTTCATTCGATCAAAATCATCTTCAGGCTTCTGTTGTGAATTATTGGCGTTTTCGTTGTTAGCAACGTTGAGAGGTTCCGGTGGAATCGGAACTTTTTGGCTGGTCGCTAATATCGCAGGATCGTGAGTATTCGGTTCTTGCTTTATAGGCAATTTTCTATGTGGTTGCTCAACGAAAGATTTCGAACGTTGAGGTCCCGCAATTGCGCTCATCTCATTCGACTTTACGAGATTCGCTGAGCTTTGAACTTTTCGCGTCGACATTCCAGCCGACGGTGGTTGCGGCTTGTTGGGCTGCTGCTGTTGTTGTTGTTGTTGTTGTTGTTGTTGTTGTTGCTGTGGTTGCTGTTGATGTTGTTTTTGTTGAGACTGCTGCTGCTGCTGTTGCTGTTGTTGTTGCTGCTGCTGAATCGACAAAGCTTTCGTGGGAGAAATGCTTCTTCGCTCCTGGTCGATGGAAGTATTTTTATCTTCAAACGGATGCAAAGATTTCGGCCGTTCCCGGTTAGCCGGGCTCGAGGTTAAAGTCCCATGACGATTGACGCTTGGGACCTGATTCGAGCTATTGCTATACGGCGATGGCTTGCTACTTGGTCTTCCGCTGTTACCAGTTGCATTCCCTTCGGAAACGCGTCTCGTTCTGACCGCTCCTTGACCACCTCCACCACTTCCTACCACACCTCCTTCTTCATCGTCGTCCGAATACATTCCGCCGTGAAAAGCTCCCGAGGCATCGAAACTTCCACCGCTCTCACTTGGATTCTCGGTAGCCCTGTGACATTCGTTGATATTTAGTCGGAAACTCATTCACTCAAAATAAACTACGACGTTCGAAAAATTTGCTGCGCAAACTTCCGCTAACTGTTCTCATTGTCAATGACGATAAACCTTTTTTTTTATTAATTTCAAAATCATGGACCAATATGATTCTGTAGTTTGCAACGTTGGGATTCATCGAAAAATATTTTGAATATTTATTATTTTTTGAATTTTAAAAATCATGGCAATTTTTCGTGTCGATTGAGTTTTTGGGTCGCGAGAGAGAATCGTTTTGTTGTTCAGACAAAATATTGAATAATAATTATGACCTCTACTGAATGAAGAACAAAATTTCGTTGCATTCCAACGATGCAACGATGTTTGGGTTTGTTTAGGATTTTTACGGTCCAGCTCAATAATTTCATAATCGTAGAACGCATCGCTACAACGTCATGCACTAATTTCTCTTTGCATTTGCAGGGAACGCGTGGAAGAAGCAAGTTGAGAAAAAAAAATGATCAACGAGGGAGAATAATCTATAGTCACCATTCAGGCAGTTTGTCATGGATGTCATGATGATTAGGTTCCCAGGTACGGGCAGTGCGAGTTGGATGATGATGGGACGAATCGTGAGATGATCTGTGACCGCCCCTCGGATCCCAGCGTCCGCTGCTGCCACCTCGAATATCTTCTCCTTCGCCGTCCGCTCTAGCCCTGTCCATGCCACCTCCATCGCGCCAACTGCCTCTTACTATAAAAAGCACGATCGTTTATTCGCTGGACTGATTTCATTGAAAATTTACTCGTGCAAATGTTTTTTTTTCTTTATCGCATCGATGCATCGAATTTTTTTAACAACCGGAGAATCGTACCCCACTTTTCGCCTCGATAATGCGACGCCACGCGCCAACCTTCCTCATCTTCGCCAGCCGCACGCTGTCTCCGCCAATTACCCTCCATCAGTGAACTCCCGCTGGTCCCTCTACTGAGCTCCTTCCTCGGACTCGTCGAACCATTCCACTCGCCCGGGTCAGGAATACCGTTTCTCTCGGACCAGCCCCGTTCACTTTGTGATCTATCGAAGCCTCGACTTCTTGACTTTAATCATAAAAAACATTGCCACGTTTGAGCATCTTTCGTGTTTTCAATCTGCCACGACGCTTTCCAAAAATTTATCATTTTTAGGTAAAACGGAATTGCGATTTATTTTACCTGATAGGATTGTGATTCTACACGATTCCCATCTCCCGCCGAATCGTCGTAACCGATTCCACGTGGATAATAGGAATACAGTAAACCACGACCGGTTCTTATGCGCCCTCCGCGATCAACGCTGCCTCCTCTTCCTCTTCCTGCACCAGCGAGCGTAGCTATTCCGCCGTTCCACAGCCTCTGTGCATCAAAAACATCACAACTCGATAAATTCATCAATTATTTTCCACACGATTTATCAAGGCAACTTTTCACTCCAACGCAAATGAAAACGGGCCTTTTTTCAACGGTTTCTCACCGAAAGAATGTTCAATTTTAAACTCTACCGAATTCGTGAAAAAATGTCGCTAAACATTCGGTTGCAAAATAAAAAGAAATTAGCACGCAAATTGTTCCCTAAAAATGATCGGGGAAACGAAATTTCCTAAAGAACAAGGGCGAAGGTTCGGTGCTCTCCTCCATAACCGCTCGGATCGATAATTAGCAATAAAATTACAAACAGGAAATCGAAGACTGGTTTTAAGATTTTTCACACGCAAACACACTTCCGAATAAAATTGTTCGGGATCTTGGACGAGAAATTTGTCACGCCAATTATTCGATGCAGGCCACAAAACTCACTAAATTATCGTCACTCCCACTAAAGATCGAAACAGTTTCTGTCATTGCAGCAAGAAATTTCAGATAGGTGTGATCTCGAGTGCTTCGAACTAAAGGACGATAGAATAGATTCGAGAATCACCGCAAAGTCTGGCACAAGGGCTCCAGAGTGTTGTATTATTTTTAGATCCAAATGGTATGACACACTTCCCAATATAAGACACAACATCTGAGCATATAACAGAGAGATGGCACCGATTAAATTCATTGTATGTATTCATGGCCCGAGTTTGCTCAATATTGGGGCGATCTATAGGGCCCGAGGTTCGTAAAAATCCTGCTGTAAACTTTTCTGTCCTTCATTGGAAAATAGAGCATAATTTTTCGAGAAAATCGTGAATCTGTCTTTCGACTATCTTAGCCTTACCGTCAGACGGATATTTTCACGTGGTGTATTCTTCGAAAAACAAATCCAAGTCGAATGTGTGATTTTCTTAGTTTGATAGTTATTACAATCGTTTTTCCGGGGGATCGAATTGGTGCCTATCGATCATTGTCGTTTTGCAGTCTTCTTTGCATATTCTTAGAAATGGAAACGACGTCGAACGTGCAGATTCTTTACAGGGGAATAACTATTCTTTTGCCAAAATTTACGAGCGATATAAATTGTAAAAAAGCTGAAAAATCTCCAAAGCACGCTGCAAATTTGTTTTTATCGTCTCCCATTATAAGTTTGTGGAATAAACGTGTCAACTCGATAAGTTTATGTTCTTCGGCTACCAACAGTGAAATATTTTAGCGAATGGTATTGATGAACGAACGAAAAAAGTTGGAAAAGCTGAAAAAACTTGTTACGAGTTTGTATGAACGAATAAATTTCAAGAAGGCAATGAAATTACCGTCTCATCTTCTGTCATCGGTATAAGCGCCAATGGAAGTTGAGTTTTCTCAATGAAAATATGGAGGCTGGGCAGTTGTTCCGGCGGTTTGCAATTACGATCGAATAGGGCAAGCATCTCCTCGCGACCGTATCTATGCTCGGCCAGTTGATAGCGAGGGGTTATTAGATTTGTTGTTCCTCCACCACCCCCGCCGCTGCTACAACTGTCTCCAGACAAGTTGCGCAACCTGCAAAAATCGTCAATATCTCAGAATCGTTTTGTATCTGTTGCACCTGCTCGAGTTTTGCCTTTGACTGGGACTAGCCAATTCAGAGAATAATATCAGAGCTCAATCTGGGTGACAACAACAAGAGTTTCTCAACCAATTCTCTTCTTCATTCGTTAAAATTACAACATGAGAAAACTCGATGAGAAACCTGAAATAACAAAGCAGGTTTGCAAAAATCTTTGACAAGATTCAAGCCTCAAATTAAATTGAGAATTCAATTTTTCTGTCTGATGCAAACGACACAAAGAAAGTTCCTCGATTGCTCACAAATTTCATAGGAGTCTCATCAAAATTTCATCGATTTGTCAAGTATTTGGAAATTCAACTTTTTCCAAGTTTTTTCTCAATGTGATTCACGTTTCTGTAATACAATTGTAAACCTCACCATCCATCATGTTCATATAATATGAGAAAAACATGGGGTTTTGTGTGGTGGTTACTGTCGTGCAAAAAAGCTGATGGATTTTGTAGAATTTTCAAAAAAATGAACAAAGATGTGAGGACCTGTAATGATACATTGGGAAAGTGTTGTGGTGACCATTGAAATGCTTTCTTACACAACCAAAGGAAACAGACTTGGGGGAAGGGCTTGGGCCAGAGGCAAAAAATTCAATTTCCACAGAAATTTGTATATTTCCGTGCGGCAACTTGCAACAGTTTGTCGAATGAATTTCGTTGAAAAACTTTGTTGAATTTTTCTAATGCTTTGCTTCGATGAATGGAATTCGGCATGATTATGGAAACAAAGAAAAACGGGGATGATTCCTTTTACTTACCACTCTGGACCAAACTTCATAGAATCCGTCATGACGCACTTTCTGCTGAAAATAAAAATGTCTCTCAAACAAAGCGTTGAAATATTCGAAATACGTTCGGTCGTCCATCATGGCCATTCGTACTTTGTGAACTTGAATAATTAATAAAAACGTATTTTGCCCGTTGCGGGACGATTGGAAAAATAACCAATAAAATGTGAAGAATCACATGGAATTGACAACTCCACAGTTTTCGTCCGACTCTGGTCAACGGATTGAACGATTTTGACGATTGGACGATCAGACGCAATGAAGAAAGGACTAATTAGTATCGGACAATGATAGTCGACGCTAATTATTGTAAAAATTGCTAAAACTGAAATAGCTTGTGATTAATGTTTCCATCTCTGAATGTTGAGTTTAAAAAAATGCCTTCGTTGCGTAATGGTCAGATAAGTTTATTTTGAAAAAAATGAATAATTGGTGAAACATGTTATTGGCGAAAAAGCATGGTTGGGCGATAAGAAGGTGAGAATCGTAAAATGAAAATAAAGGGAACGAGTATGAGGCAACAGACTGTAGTTTCGAATTTTTCGTCGTTGCTCTGGATGAGATTTCGCGTGAAAAACAATGAAAAATGTAACGAATGGTATGATAAGTGAGACGCGTGGCCTCGTGGGTCGGGAAGAGTTGAAAAGATTTTAATTGTGACGTGTTTTTAATTTTTGTCAATTTTTTTTTTATCATTCTTTTCCTTTAGTTTTTACGTCTCTCTTTCACTCGCTCTTTTTTCATAACGAAGGGTAGTTTCCCGTGCAAGCCAAGGTGGCAATATTAACCAAACATTTTTTTGTCCCCGATTGTCGAGGCGTCTGAAGACGAAAAATCCGAACGTTAACGTAAACTATTACAACAAAATTTGTAGATTTGATTGAGTGTTGATTAATCGAATAGTCAAATGCTTAAATTAGGAAAAAATACCTTATTTAACTTCGGAATTACTGAGCGAACAATACAACACACCAATATGGCCGATGATTTTTTTTCTAAGATGAAGCGCATGCGGACACAGGCTGTACTATGTTGCCGCAACAAAAGTCACTAGATTCGATGTGGAGTGTAGGGGGAGAGCGAAAGGAAAAGGACCGGTGATTTTCCACCAGAAGGGGCGACTGGGCTTAACCTAACTTTTCATTTCACGAGTACACATTCGTAAACATTATTTTTGTTTTATTTACAAAGGTCGTGGGTGTAATCAGGTCGATTTATTGTTCAATTTCTTGTATAACTGCTACATGAACATTGCAGATATATTGAGTAAGATGAACGGAACATTTTCATTTTCCCAGTTACTTTCTTTTTTGCGGCGAGCTGCCACTCTTATGTCGAGAAAAATAGTTACTTTTGTACGTCATTTGGCATTTTCTTTTTGTTATCAAACGAAATGATGGCCATGTTCTTAATATTGTGGAATAAGTTTAATTGATTGTTTTCGAGGTGTTGGAAATAAGACAAGACTCTTTTTAGAGGGTAAAAAATTCTTTAAACAAAGTAATGAGGTTTTTTCACAACAATGCCGTATTCTGCGACAGCCGGGGTAAGATCTTCCATGGTAAGGGTGTATCGACGATCCTTTCCTTTTCCTTTTGTGTTTTGATTCGTCCCTCGAGTTTTGCAGTGTTGGAGAGCGTCGTTTGCGATTTCGGAAATAAACTTTTGAGCAGCCAGAGAAACTAGACGAACGCTGCACAAAAAAATTCAACAATTATTAACTTTTTAAAATTTGCTTGAATCGTCGCGCGTCGATAGAGATCCTTACACTCTTGGATCCGTTGTATTGAATCCTGCCGTGTGTAAATAATGTTCACTGATAGCGTCGGGAACCTGGAAAAACAAAAAACCGGATTATTTCTATAGGAGCTAAAAAAATGAAACTGCTTTTTGGAAATTATTGGTGGAATGATTAAAAACCTACGGTGGGGTTGTAATCCTCTAGTTGAAGAAGAAAATCTGCCAGCGGTTGTCCCGCGCTCTTGATTTCTTCGTTTGGAGAAAATCCAGGCGAAGTTGATCGTCCAAAATTTTCTGCCATCTCTGAAAATGACGTTAACAGTGTCAAATTTATTTCTACGACTTTTATTTACCTCCTCAAACTAGCACAATGACGCAACGTAGAACATCAATTATCTACACTCACTTTGTTGATGTTTTTTGATTCAATTGTTTGAATATAATCGGCAGATATTTTTGTGGAGATTAAAATATTTTCTTGCAATGAAATCTTGATGGATCGAATGCTACGGGCGCAGCTGATGCCACACACCACACTAACGAACGACTAGTCAACAGACACAGAACGCAAGGTCGCTAAACCAAGTACACGCAGTACACGCGTTGTCCCAGCGGCGAGCTAATGGCGAGCTAATGGCAACTCTGAGACGTCTGATTGGTCGAAAGCGTACACAGAACGCAGCGAGACTAAGAGAAGGAGTGAACAATACCTCCGTGAAGTTGGCCTCCCAAAGTCATTACTTCTAAATTCAATTGATGCAAATCGCTCCTGAGAATCGTTTGAAAGGGTTGAGAGTAGCGGAAAACTGTGGTGCCGAAATATTCATCATATTGTGCCAACTATACGCTAGACAGATTTTTATTTGTTATTAACAAAATAGAACGTAAAAAATTATAATAATCGTGGCATTAAATTGCGTACATAATTCCCAAAATATAACAGCAATAAAAATAACAATCGTTATATTCATCTGCTATGTATACAGAACTAGTGCAGGGACTCTTTTCGAAAATGTCGTACAAACACCATCCAAGTGAAAAAAAGACCGAAGCGACAGTTGTGGTAGAATCAAGTACTATTGCTTGTTCGCTATGTGACATGCGACGAGCCTAGTAACTTTCCCCATATTCGTTCGGTCACGTAAGATCCAGCAGTCATGCTTTCGCTCTCCTTCGTTTCCCAAATAAAGCACTTGCGACGTGTTCCATATTCTTTAGTAAGCATTTGTGGTAGTAGTATGTGCGGTCAAGTAAATAAGAAAATGAGTGTTCAAGAAACAGTGGAGGATTTGACGCAGGAGTGCATTCAATTGCGACGAAATCTTCTTTCGATCAACGATCAGAAAGAGCGAGAAAAAATAGTTTTAAATCACATTAAAGAACGTGCGCGTGCTGACATACGAGTGAGCGACTTTCAAAAAGGTTACCATGAGTTTACATTTTTTTCATTTTATTCGAGCACCTTGTTGTGTCAGTATAACGTCATTGACGCGTGACTAATCCGTCATTTACATTTGTACCCTTTATACATGCTTGTCAATTCGATTCAGAGGTAAATTCCATTCAATCAACATCCAGTATTTTTCTTCTTTATCAATATAAGCCATGCTGACAAAATAACCGTGTATTTACTATTCCATCTCTCCATTGCGGTACGCATTCGCATTTAACCTGCTCCTTACGATGATACATCATCCACTTAACCTCAACTCGAATTTTCGGAATAAAAATTCTTCGACATCGTTCGACTAATAAAAAAGGCTCTTTTTTTGGGTTTTTTTTGGTAAAACCGTTTTGGAGATCACAGTCCGAACAAACGTATCCGGCCAAAAAGTTTCGCAAATTATTATTCCTTAAAATAATTTTTAAATCTCTCGTAAACGGTATCTCTCCGTAATTTCCAAAAACGACGAAAAAATAGAAAAAAAAAATATGACAGGCCGTTCCACATGTACGAACGAGCAATCGTACAAACTTTCTGACCTTTTTATCACAATTTTTTGCACGAGTTTTCTTCAGATCGTTTGCAAAGTTGGACATTTTTTTACATCGAAATTCAAAAAGTTCTCCATGGAATTTTTTTTTTCACATAATTTATTGAATCATAGGTACGGAACCGGTTGTTAGTTGACAAATATGTCGTTGGTTTCTGAAACTGAGGCAAACGAGTCCAACGAGAAAGCACACGCGTTATTGATCCAGAGACCGGATGAACCGGCCGACGAGATAGCGACGAGTAAAAGTTGTGACGTCGATGCAAAAACAGAATATCGAGAACTTAGCAACGTCGAACGAGAGTTAGACGCTGAAATTGAAAAAATGAAGGCACAATTGGAGGCTGGACCGTCTATGAAAGAGACGATGGCCCGGTTACACGAATACAACAAAATCAAAGACGCCGCTCAAAAAGTTCTTGGGGCTATTGCCAATGTGCAAGGCGTTACGATAGCCAGTCTTCACAAGGAATACAACTTGCCAATCGGCGAAAATTGATTATACTCTTAGATCCAGTAATCCTGTTGAATTATCCAATAAATTATTTTTCTCAGTAAATGTTTCGTCTCTGTTCTTCGTTACTTCGGTCATTTTATTGCTCGAATAATATAATCGTTTCCCGCTTTTCTTTGGCGTTGGTTTTTCACTAGTTTCCCAAAGCAACTTGCTCCTTTATGAATGCACACTGATGTCAGTGTCTTTTGGATTTGTTGCAATGCAACGGAACAACTTTAATATACCGACGGAGCTAAAAATTTAATTGATTTTTTCATGGAGCGTTGAAAGGAAATCTACAGAAAAAATTGAAACAATTATTCGACTGGAGTAGCTTAACTAATGAATCATCTGCAATAAACTCGTGGGAAGATGCACAGTCGTCGGTCTTTGTAAATGCAACCTGAAATCCCCGGAATTAAGCTTTGACTAAATCTCGAAGTATTGACTGCGATGGACCAAAAGAAATGACAAGAAAAGATGAAAATGCATGTGACAACGTTTTGTTACTGTTGGTGGAAAAATATTCGTCCTTGAATGTCGCTTGGGTGATTCCACAGCTCGCTACTTGGTCGTTTTGACCCCGACAATTTTCCGATCCCGATTCTTAGGCAGTCCAATGGCAACGAATGTTTTGGCATTGAATTATCATTTTCGTTTAAAAATCCATTTCGGGCCATTAAATATGAATAATTTACTACAAAAAACGTCTCTACAAATAAAAAACATAAAATGCATATTTTCCGGAATACAACGATTTCATAACGCCTTGGGTCAGATTGACCCAATATGCATTTGCAGGATGTGTCTACTCAAAGGGTTCAATAAAACTTTGTACTCGTACAATCGAATTGATGATTGTAAGGTCGATTGAAAAATCTGTACAACTAGCTTTTCTTCGATTCTAAGGCTGTTCTTTTATTTTCATAGGTTTAGAATGGTTCAACGTATCGAGAGGATTGTCAACGACAGAGGATCTTGCTGGAAAGATTGTTATACTTGATTTCTTCACGTACTGCTGTATAAATTGTATGCACATATTACCGGATTTGGATGCATTGGAAAGGAAGTATTCTCCCAAGGATGGTCTCGTGGTTGTTAGTATAATCGATTATTTACGGAAGTGTAAATCTTGGACAAGTACCATTGAAAGAAAACATTGATGATTAAGGTGAAGGAGCAGTCGCTTTCTCGCCGCGTGAGTGCGAGAGCTGCAATTTTCGAAATTGAATATTTTCGATATGATTTCACTAATTAAAAAAAGCCCCTGTCAGCGAATTTTTGCTATCGTCTCGCGTCCACTGACAGAGCTTTTTTCTGATTAGTCAAACGACAACGGAAAATTTTCATTTCAGAAATTCGAGGTGACTGCTCCATCAACTTAATTGAATAAAATGCAGCGATAATTAAAATTTCGAATTTTTAATCAAACAGGTCGGAGTACACAGTGCCAAATTCTCGAACGAAAGGAACTCGAAGAAAATCTTATCAGCCGTCCAAAGATATAACATTAATCATCCCGTCGTGAATGATGCCAAGCTCTCGATGTGGCGAGATATCGGAATTGTTTGTTGGCCCAGTCTCGTTATTTTAGGTACGTTGAGAAAAACAAAGTTCTGACAATTCTATAAATTTCAAATAATGAAAATTACGACTCAGCGGGTCTCTCACGACCTGAAATAAATTAATTGAATAATCAGATAACTTTACTTTTTCACTAAATGAAAAGATTTTGTTGATTTTCGGGGCAACTTTGGTAATTTTTCATTTTTCCGCATTTTTCGTTATTCACGTAATTTTTTTTTTCACGGACATTCCTTTTTCAGAAATATCTTTTCAATGCCCCAGAAATCCTGTACAGTTGATGGTGAATCGTTCTACAAAAATCAGGGGACGATTCTTCATTTTTTACAAATTTGAGTAACTAAAAAAAATTGTAAAAAAACAAGGAAAGACAATAAATTGCTCGAGAAGGTTCGGAGTTTAGAAAAAGTTTGATTCCAGCAATATTTAATGTGTTTCAGGTCCTAAAGGTCAACCTCTATTTGTACTAGTCGGCGAAGGCCATCGAGACGAAATGATGACGTACGTGGGAGTTGCACTTGGATATTTCAACTCGCTGAAAGAAATATCGGATCATGAGATTCCGTTGAAACCGGCACAACACTTGTTACCGTTGTCCAAGGACGTTATTCTTTTTCCCGGCAAAGTACAGACTTTCGAGTCGCACAATGTCGAACGAGTGATCGTATCCGACACAGGAAATAATAGAATTCTCGTGATGAAGCCCGACGGTACAGTTGAGCACGTTATTGGTGGCTATGCGCCTGATTTCAAGGACGGAACTTTTAAGGATGCGAGATTCAATGGACCACAAGGTGTCTGCGTCCTCGACGACATGATTTTCGTTGCGGACAATGAGAATCATGCTATTCGTAAGGTACAGCAACAAAAAATCCGAATAGAATCGACACTCAAGAATTTAATGCAAGAAAATACGAAAAGAATTATTTTCATAGTGATTTGAAAAAGATTTTCGAAAGATTCATCGATCTCCTAAAATTAGAATCGATTTTCAGCTTTTTCAATTCCCAAAAAATTCAAAATGTTCGATCGATCAATGAGAAAACATTTTTCAAGCATTTCTTGCACGAAAATTCAAACCGAAAAATCAGCGATGTTAAAAATCCAGGAACATCGACGGAAATGATTTATTTTACTTGCTAGTGTATACTGGGTCGTTTTGACCCCAACAATTTTCTGTCACCGAGTCTTTCGGCATTTAATTTTCGTTTCCGTAAAAAAAATTGATTTACGGCCGCAAAATATGGATGATTCACCACAAAAAACGTCTCTACAACGATTTGTTAACGCATTGGGTCAGATTGACCCCGTATGCATTTATAGGATGTGTGCATTTGCTCCGATACAAATTCTTCTTAATTGAGATTAATTTGGGCAGCACACTCGACACATAGAATTACTGTGTGAATTTTTCACATATTTGACAATCTCGGTACATCAATTACCGTCAATGTACTGGAAAAAAAAATCATTTTTCTAAAAAATTCTTCTCGCTTTCGTGAAAAGAATTATAAATGAAGAATTGAGTTTACCAACGAATTTTTATTAGTTGAAAAATGAAAAACGAAACATTTCTATGAAGGGAAGAGTTTTTACTCCGCCAGGTGGAGAAAAGCTGGCGGATGAAAAAAAAAAAAATGAGACTCGAAGAGACGAAAATAAAAGAAAGATTCAACATTTTAGAATATTTTTGGTTTAGATTGATCTGGAGAAAAAAGTGGTCAGTACAGTGGCTGGGACAGGCTCCCAGGCACAGGACTATGCGGGAGGTAAAATTGGTAAAGAACAAGCCTTGTCCTCACCTTGGGACGTGGCAATTTATTATCACAACCAGAATGATCGTGACGTGCCAGTTCTCTTGATCGCTATTGCGGGTAGTCATCAAATTTGGGCTTTATTTTTGGAAGACACAGTCTGGTGGAAAAAAAAGTACGAGCCAATCTGAATTTCCACTGACGATGCTCAATGTTTTTAATTATTCTAATCAGTAAATAAATTTCATTTTCTTCGTTTTTCATCGAAAGAAATTACAAGGCTGGAACCTGTGTGGCGATCGTAGGCAATGGGAGAGAAGAAAATCGCAACAACGCTTATCCTCACGCTGCGAGTCTCGCGCAACCTTCGGGTCTCGCGGTCGTCCAAGACTTGAAAGCAGTATTTTTCGCCGACAGTGAGAGCAGCACGATCCGGAGAGTTCACATGGAAGATGGAAAAGTTAGCGCGGTCGCCGGCGCTGATAGAAATCCAGCGGTATTTACAATTTTTTCGTGCACCTCGATTATTAGCAACGATCGAACATTTCGAAACTTTAAACCGCGTAAAAAAATTCTTTTTTTAAGAATCTCCATAATTATGGTGACATCGACGGATTTCAATACGAAGCGAAACTGCAGCATCCTCTCGGGCTGACATGGGACAAAAACGATAAAGTTTTGTACGTTGCTGACACTTATAATCACAAAATAAAAAAAGTTACGCCTGAAGGAAACTGCACCACGGTTTACGGCGCAGGAAATCCCACGAAAGAGCATGTTGTAAGTTTTTATCGAAATTTTTCAATATGCCAGGAGAATGAGACGCTAAAATATTCAAAAGAAAGGACAAGTTTATTTTGAACGAATATTCATTGGCATTGCGATGGAAAAATTGCAGTTCGACGAACCAAGCGGTTTAGCAACTTCCTCGAACGGAGATATTTTATTCGTTGCTGACACGAACAATCATTGTGTGAAGGCGATTGATAAAAAGAATAATGACGCCATCAGAACCGTAAGGAAATATCTGATTCCTCTTAAAAAACTTTAAGAAACGAAAAGAAAATTGTATTTCTAAAGATTCGTCCAATTTTCAGATATCAATTAAATTGCCGAAGGAAACTGGACGTCCAGCCGACAAAACGTTCAACTTTGAGAATAGTCTGAACAAGAACGGTGGCGAATTGACAGTTTCGTTCGACGCCATTTTCGAGGATCTCAAATTCACACCAGATGCACCACAAAAATGGTCACTGACATTGCCTTCCGATGAGTGGACGGCAGAAACAATATCCGGCAACTTTGCCACACCGATTAGAGTTAAAATTCCAAAGGGTGAGGGAGTCAAGAAATTGAAAATAATTCTTGATCTTGTAGTTTGTAAAACAGACGAATGCATACCAAAAAAAATCGCCATTATATTCGCCATCGAGCAGAAATCTGATGCTCCCAGCGTTGTTTGCGAATCCAAAAAAATAGAGGTCAAATGATCCTCTCAAAAAGTATTGAAAATATTCAAGTCTCCGACGAATCGTGCTCGCTAAACTTACAACGAAATGTATATATGGATACACACAAAGTTCAGCAATGACTATTGCCACTGGGAACACCTCTGAACTCGCATAACCAACGTATTACTATCACAAAACGATTTTATTTAGAGTTCTTTCAAAATTTTGCATAAACGTTCGTGCCACCGAAACTAAAAGTTTGCTCCTTTGAAGAAAAATTTTCTGACCTTCAGAATTTGAGATATTTCATTTCCCACTTTTTCAGATTTTTCCCATCAGAACGCGTGTAAATTGAAGTCGCCTTTCTTTTGTTTTTTCTTCTTGCAACTTTTCAACGAAACGTGAATTGAATTTACACGCGTTTAGATGGGAAAAATAGGAAAATTGAAAATAAAAAATCTCGAATTCTAAACGTCACAAAATTTGTTTTCAGAGGAGAAAACTGTTAGTTTCGGGGATCAGGCGTTCATCAAGTTTCTTTTTCCATGTGTATCGACTGCTGTGTCGATTCGATGAGGCTGAGAAAGAAATGTCTTTTGGAATCATTGAGAATTAGCAGATCTCGAAGGGGAATTGACGTATTACTATATCACAAAACGACTTTATTTAGGGTTCTTTCAAAATTTTGTATAAACGTTTCTCCTATGAAGACAAATTTTCTGATGTTTAGAATTCCAGATATAAAATTTTCCATTTTTGATTTTTCCCATCAAAACGCGTGTAAATTGAGTCGCCTTTCTTTTGTTTTTTCTTCTTGCAACTTTTTGACGAAACGTGAATTCAATTTACACGCGTTTAGATGGGGAAAATTGAAAATAAAATATTTTAAATTCTAAACGTCAGAAAATTTGTCTTGGGAGGGAGAACGTTAAAGTGTCCAGCGATTTTCCTACAAAATCGCAGGTTTAACGAGATTTCGATAATTTATCATTGTCGTCGCCCTCACACTGTGTGTTTTTTCTTCTTTCGTTAACAACTCCGCAACGAGAAACTGTGCAATGATTATTAAGTCGCCTCGTATTATCGCGGATCACAATTTTTGTTTGTCTTCAGTTTTTTTTTTTTTTTACACGACAGTATAAAATAATATGAAAGATTTATATAAATAATTGAACGAATAGAGAAGTGATCCCAAGGATCGTGCAAGTGTCTTCGACAATCGTGTCTTCTGAATAAAGATTTTTATTCAAGTTGAACATGTGAGAACATAAATCGACATTTTATTTGGCGAAAAAACATTTCGAGACCCTTTTGCTCCCGCGACGCAAGGACACGCAAAAATCTTTTAGAAAATTTGTGTCAATCGTTCGATATCGAGCATTATTTCCCGCGGGCACTGAGCGTCGTTTGGGAAATATGGAAAAAAGTCTTTTGCAACGCACCAAGGACTCGGGGGACTCGAGAAAAACGAGCGGAACGATTTTTCGCGCTGACGCTCGCTGGATTCGAAATTTACTTTGGAAAGTGTGCGATTTTAAATTTAATCGTAATCTCGCCAATTATCCTCCCATCAAAACCTCGCGTAGTCGGATGGCAACAAGGAAAAATAGAGAAAACTAAATAAAAAGGGAAATTAGAGGGGAGCAAGCTTGCCGCCGTCTCAATACTCTTCGCCCGCCTCGCCTTCACCCTCAACCGAGTCTAGACCCACTTCTTCGTAGTCTTTTTCCAGTGCCGCCAAATCTTCTCGAGCTTCCGAAAACTCACCTTCTTCCATTCCCTCACCAACGTACCAGTGAACGAAAGCACGCTTCGAATACATGACATCGAATTTGTGATTCAATCTCGCCCAAGCTTCCGCTATCGCTGTTGTGTTTGCCAACATGCAAATGGCGCGTTGTACTTTTGCCAAATCTCCGCCTGGCACAACCGTTGGGGGTTGATAATTTATTCCGACCTGCAACGAAATTACGATCGAAATCGATAAAGTTTACGAAATTCTTTAATCAAACTTGAGAAAACAAAAAAAAAACAACAATTTGACGGAGAGAAAATGAAAATACTGAAAGAATTGTAAGAAAAACAAGAAATTTTCTATTGTCGCGATAGTTCCTCGACGACAGAATTAACGTCCCTCGGAAAAATCATGAATTTCGATTACATTTGTAATCGTCAATCGGGAATTTTGAATTCTTGTCAATTAAGGACGTTGTTTGTTAAATTGTCGTCACGAGTTTTACTTTTTTCTCGGAGAGTCTCCAACGAATAAAAATAAAAATGACGGAACGACTAGAAAAATAATTGATTTGGAAATAAGGGGATTCGTACCTTGAATCCTGTGGGACACCAATCTACGAATTGTATCGTTCGTTTGGTTTTAATCGTAGCGATTGAGGCATTGACATCTTTGGGTACAACGTCGCCTCTGTAGAGCATGCAACATGCCATATATTTTCCATGACGTGGATCACACTTGACCATCTGATTGGCTGGTTCAAAGCAGGAATTAGTTAATTCAGCGACTGTCAATTGTTCGTGATAAGCTTTTTCGGCTGATATGACGGGAGCATAAGTTGCAAGTGGAAAATGAATTCGTGGATAGGGAACGAGATTCGTTTGGAATTCGGTGAGATCGACGTTGAGAGCACCGTCGAATCTCAACGAAGCAGTTATCGAAGAAACGATTTGCCCGATAAGTCTGTTGAGATTGGTATAGGTTGGCCTTTCGATGTCGAGATTACGCCGACAAATGTCATAAATGGCTTCGTTGTCGACCATGAAAGCAGCGTCCGAGTGTTCGAGGGTTGTGTGAGTGGTCAATAGCGAGTTGAAAGGTTCAACGATCGCAGTGCAAATTTGTGGCGATGGGTAAATCGCGAATTCGAGTTTCGATTTTTTTCCATAATCGACCGAAAGTCGCTCCATCAATAATGATGTAAATCCTGAACCGGTACCACCACCGAACGCATGAAATATCAAAAAGCCCTGGAGACCAGAACACTGATCCGCCAGTTTGCGCAAACGATCCAGCACCAAATCGGCTATTTCTTTTCCAACGGTGTAATGACCACGAGCGTAATTATTCGCAGCGTCCTCTTTACCAGTTATCAATTGCTCGGGATGGAAGAGCTGACGATAAGTGCCGGTTCGGACCTCGTCTGAAAATAATAACGATATTTTTTATTTTTTTATTTTTTTATTCCATTTGATCGATTCACATTTTCAATCATTTTTCCAACGCAATTTTACGTTGGGTCTGAGAGACCCGGACAGAACAGTAAATAAAAAAGATTTTCTTTAAATCGATCATCGAAAATTCATCTGACAAAATAAAAGTTGAATCGTTTTTTATTTTTTATTAAAAAAAAAAAAAAATTCGGTTTTATTTTTTTCTAATAATTATTCTTACCAACAACAGTCGGTTCCAAGTCCATGAAAACTGCTCTGGGCACATGTTTGCCTGCTCCAGTTTCGCTGAAAAATGTATTGAAACTGTCGTCGCCACCGCCGACCGTTTTGTCAGAGGGCATTTGACCATCGGGCTGTATCCCATGCTCCAGACAGTACAATTCCCAGCAAGCGTTGCCGATCTGCACACCCCCCTGACCGACGTGGACCGAAAGACACTCGCGCTACGAAAAAATGGCCCAACCGTGAGATAAAACAAGAATCGATATTTTTCCATAACAGATTTAAAAACATCGTAACAGGTGAAACTCTTTAGAAACGAATAATTCGCTTTCCGACTTACCATATTTGTTCAATGATATTGGTAAAGCTTCGATAGAAACGAAATTGAAATATCGTGCGTTACGATCGCCCGCGAATATCCGTATGCGATTGACTACGAAAACAAATGAACGTTGTTGATGATGACAAACGAGGACGAGGGTTCAATTTATTTCAAGGAAGACTAGACAACGATCTTCTGCAATCCTTTTTCAACCAATTGTCCGGATTCGCAATCTATTGTTCGAGCGCATACCGGGTCATATTGAACCTGACAATTTTCTGTCAACGAATGTTTGGGCTTTTAATTTTTCTTTTCGTAAAAAAATCAATTTGGGCCATGATGGATAATTTACTACGAAAAACGTCTCTACAAATAAAAAACATAAAATGCATATTTACCGGAATACAACGATTTGATAGCGCATTGGGTCAGATTGACCCAGTATGCACTCATAGGATGTGTGCTCCGAAGGGTTAATATTTATCATTCTACGACGTAAAAACATATTTCGATACAAATTCTTCTCCATTGGATTAGTTTGGGCACCATATTTAAATCATTGTGTCAATTTTCCACTTATTTGACAATTACCGTCAATTTACTGGAAAAAAAAATCATTTCGTTTATTATTCTCACTTTCGTGAAAATAATTATAAATGAAGAATTGAGTTCACTTTTACCAACGAATTTTTAATACACCATACATTTTTCTTCCTGTTACATTTTTTAACGAAAATCATTTTGTCAATGTTGGAAAGTCATTGCCTTGCTTTACAATTGCAATCAGCGCTCCTGGACTCTGTTGGAATGTCGGAGGAATATTTCTTGCCAGTGCGTGATGCAGTGGCCCTCACTTCCCGTATCGATGTTGTACAGGCCCTGTGGTCACAGGGCTTCCGCACGTAAACCACGTTTTCAGATCTTGGTGCCGTTAAAGCAGGATGGAAGAGAAGATTCTTGATCTGGTATTTGATCAAAAAGTTTAGTTTTTAAAGTTGTTTTTTGTTTTCAGGTTAAATTCACAATTTTTAATTAATTTTCAGCTCAAGCAAATCGTATCGCGATGTTTCATCATTTTTTTTATAATCGAAATATAATGGAATTCGTGATGGAAATGGAAGTGATGAAACTTCACGTGCCTTAGTTTCTGGTCCATAGTTTTCATTCGCACTGGACAAACGCCATACATTGGAATTCTGTGGACGAAGAAGTTGGGATCAGTATTAGGCTTTAGTCGTTATTGCGTTAACCCTTCGAGTGCATACATCATATGAGTGCACTTGGATCAAACTGACCCGACGCGTATTATTCAAACCGTTGTATTTTGGGAAATATGCATTTTTCGTTTTTTTTTGTAGAAACGTTTTTTGTAGTAAATTGTCCATATTTTTTTGGGCGCAAATCGATTTTTTGAACGAAAACGAAAATTAAATACCAAAACATTGGTTGCAATAAAATGCCAAAGAATCGCTGACCAATTATTGTTGCGGGGTCAATAGGACCCAGTATGCGCTCAAGGGGTACCCACCGGTGGCTCATTCGTAGCTTCCGTTTTCTTGGAAGTCTTGTTATAAATTTCAATGAGCCTTTTATCTTTGGGTAACAAAGGTTTCGTTGACTTCAGAGACGCGAGTGAAGGATGTACTCTATCGAGGCTCGTCGACTGTTCTCGTTCGATGAAGATTGAACTTTTCGTTTTTTCCAACCTCGAGGAAATACTGGCTGAACCCAATTTTTCCATGTTTTTCAAATTCGAGCTTGCAGCACTTTTTGGCCGATAAATTATTCCAGAATCTTCTGGTCCCTCTTCGTTCGTCTTCGAACTCAAAGAAACGGAGTCGTCCAATGTTGGTTCAACATCCAACGTCGATGTATAATCGCCGATGACTCCCGATTGTGATTTTTCAATCGATTCTACTTTTTCAACGTTCGAACCGAATTTTTCGCCTTTTGATTCTCTGGACGATTCTCCCTGGTGGTCCGATCCATCGTTGGGCAACTCCATGATTGAAAATTCATTCAATGAATGCTTCGAATGTTTTTCGGCTATAGAATCTGAAGCTTTGGGTTGCATGGATGCTCCTGTCGAACTTGAGTGCATTTTGTCGTCCGATGTAGCAGGAGTCAAATTTTCATGGACTTTCGTCTCCGAGTGCTTCGGTAACTCCGGGATTTCGGTTTTTTCTTCACTTTCTAAAATCGACTGACTATTTTGAATGAAATCAGTTCGAGACTTGTCGAGTAATTGCACGGTTTCCAACGTATTCGAAGGACCAAGCTCCGGGACTGTTTTTTCTAATAATTGTTGGTCGGACTGTGACGTATTCTCTACGTCATCATCTCGTCCAATTTCGTCCTTTGATTCTTTATTGTTTGATTCGAAGGTTTGTGTTAATTCTTCACGAATTCTTGAAGATTCAGAAATGATTTTGTCGCTCAATTCATTGCTGTGTTCTTCCTCGAGCTGTGGAACATTTTTATCGGGATTTTCAATTTCCCTCTCCTCGGGAAAATCACGTTGAGATTTTCTTTCCGTTGATTTCATTTCTGTCTGATTTCCATATTGCTGCGTCACATTTTCTGGCAACAGTTTCATCTCGAGCACACCATCGTGACTAGCTTCCGGCACTGTCTCTTCCGAGACTTTCTCTCTCGGTATTAAGCCATCAGTCGAGTGATCTACAATCGAATACGTAATCCATGAATCATAATGTAACGAAAGCACAATATGCAGGCTCATGATACGAAAAAAATTCAATTGAGTCAACGGAATCGAAATTTTTTTTGACACCATGTGAAATTGAAATATGTTGGAAGAAAATGCAAAATAAATTATTGAATAAAATGAATGCGAAATAAATTGGAATAAAATGTCAAAAATATGAAACGAAATATTTAAATTTAAATTCTTACCGAGCTTTTTGCTCCCGGAGGATATTCTCAGAGAATTATTTCCCAAACTTTTATTCGTTATTCTTTCGACTGTATTTTTTGACGGATCCTCATCGTGTTTGCCACTTTGTGCAGGGATTTGTTTTGAGATTATTGCTGAAGTGACTGGCTCGTCGTCGTTTCGAATAAAATTTTTCCCATGGGAATTTTGCGCCATTTCTCTTTCACTTATTTTGTGAGATTCTTGGATATTCTGCTGTTCATTACTTTTTATAACAGTTTTTCTTTCGTCCTGATATTGTTTTTCAGTCTTTTCCGACGATCCTATCGATTTGCTTATTTTTTGGTCATCTCGCAGTCTCCGTGACGATTCGTCAATGTGCAGCGCGTCTTCAGCAATCTTCATCCGAATATTCGAGGCCGAATATTCGTCGGTTTCTGAGCGGTTGAAATCTCCTTCGGAGTCTGAAAATATTCGTCTCGATTTACAATTTTCGTATTCATTTTCACCCACGTGTTCGCTAAATGTTCCATGCGGTCCATCGTATTCTTCCTGCTCGTGCGAACTTGGATAAAAGTGGATGCAGCGACACGGTTCACCAATGAGCACGGTGCCACAGCACATGCACATGTTGGATCTAAAGAAATACACCGTGTAACGGAGATTTATGAAAAAAAGTGATGGTGCTGAGAAAAAATATATTTCGGTTTCGTACGTGGAAAGAATTTCGTGACGATTGACGCTCGAAAGCTCGCTGCCTCCATAATTGCCTCCCAGCGGGTTGGCATCTCTCGTGAAAGTCGTGAGTCTTGGATAACAAACACATAATAATTGACATCGAACATGTCACTGAATCTGAGTGTTTATCAATTAAAAAATTCGATAAATCATTGAATAATTAATTAATTATTGCTTCCTCATAGAGGAAGCTATGTGACGGTAAAATTTTTTTTTTTTTCAGTTTTCAATGTCAATGTGCTTAAAACGTCCCAAAACGTCGAAAAATCATATCTACAAAAAATGTCCGGATGTGTGTGTGTATGTGTGTGTGTGTGTGTGTGTGTGTGTGTGTGTGTATGTTCTGGCATTGTAAAATTTAAATGTTTATATCTCGAGAACGGTTTGAGCTACATGGCTCCCGTTTTGCACAGATGTTAGTCTAGACCAGCTCTTTGTTCACGGACAATTTCGTCAGAACAGCTCAAAAAATACGAACTCTATGGCATTTTGAAATTTTCGAAAAAATGGTGTCGGCACTCTAACTTTCGCAAATTTCGAGATTTATTATCAATTTTTTTTTTATAAATAGAGTATCTTAATAGGAAGGTTGGTATTGAATTTGGGAATAATCGGTTGGACCGTTCAAATTTTATGGGTTTTCGAATTTTTCGAAAATCTTAGTTTTTCGAAAAACATCGAAATCTTGTAAGATATTATGTATAAGTCAGTACTCCCTCTGTACTTTTGAGCAAACTTGTCGGAATTATTGAATTTAAATGCAAATACAAGAACGTAGAAGAATGCTGCAAATTGAAATTTGCAAATGGCTTCCTCAAGTTGCTCAAGATGCACGATGCTCAAAGCTTCCTCTATGAGGAAGCCAATTGCAAATTTCTTTTTTGTTGTTGTAACAATAAAAAATTGTTCAATATTCACTCCAGCAAAATATCAACGTTTTTTGTTCAACAAAGTCGAGGTCCAGGAAAACATTGAAAAATTGAGACCTTTTCCACCAGTGATCGGGCGAGTCCTGAGACATTGGGAGATTGTACGGTAACACGGGGGGGTTTTCGGACCAATTTTCGTTCAGTTCAGGACGATATCCGGTCGGTTCGGACCAACTTTTTCGACATTTTTTCAAAATCCATGCATATTCCTCGGGCGAAACGATTCTCAATACCTTGAACCATCATGCAGCGTGAGAACGAGTCAAAGATTTTTTTAAAACTTATACTCTGTATTTAAAAATTCGCAATTCGATCTGATCATTTTGTTGGCTGGGAGGTTGAAAAGGAAAATCGTGTTTTTTACATTTTCTTGTTAAATTATTGTCACCTCTTTGGAGTCATCGTAAGACGTGATTCGTAGAGTCGTTGGGTCAAAAATTCCATCCCCTGTGTCGTAACAACCAGCCGGAAGAACTTTTGCTGTTTTTTTTGCAGTTTTACGCGTTCGTCCACCAGGTTTTAAACCTTTTTTCATACTTTCGTAGAATCTTCAAGCATCGTAAGTTCATGCAAACGAAATTTTTAAATATTCGATTTATTTATCGATCCGGAAGTTACTAGAAAGTTTGAATTCTGATGAGACGAATCTTGATATTAATTCATTGTGAAACATTTTTGCTGATTTTTTTTTCAGAAAATTATTGATTCGAACATTTCGGATGGTTTTTTATGACGGAAAAAAATGATGAGTTAGATTTTTTGAGACAATACACGGTTGACGCATGCCGCGACGGTTGAATAACATCGAGCGCGTGAAAATTTCTTCGAGCTCTTGTTTTCTATTGCATGACCCATTAAAAACCGACACATTTCTTCGTTGTCTCACGTCTGCATACTCGGGGACTCGAGCGATCTGAGTTTCTCGTTGCTATATTTTATTAACTTTTCGTTATTATATGCACACCGCGTTTTCGAGGTGAGAAAGTCACCTCTCGCCTTTCAATTGTGGTTTCTTGGGTAGTGTCCGTAATTGCAACACCACAAATTGCGAGTATTGTTCAAAAGTAACGATGCGCCACGATGGATCGTGCGTCAAAGATTCATCCGAATCCACAGCCTAGAACGTTCGTTCTCTGTTTATAATCTATAGGAACCGGAGCAGAGATGCGCAGTCCGCGAGTGGATATAAAAAAATGGATAAAATTTCATTGACAATTTGAAAAGTTCACCATTTCAGTGCCGTTTGAATTTTAGAAAATGAAGGCAAGAATTGAGTTCACTGAATGCAAAATTTTGTTGAAAATGATCAATATTTTGTTCGATACGTTCAACTGAACGTTTTTTTAAACAATCCCAAAAATTGTGTCACTGCAGCAAGAAATATCTTAGAAAGTCTCTTTGGAAGCAAATTTTTGTCGTTCCATTTCTTTCATTTCGCTGACAATTCTGTTAGAAATCAAATATACTGCCAAAATGAGGAACATTTTGAAATTATGAAAAAATATTCAGTTTATTGCATTGATTCAATTCTCAAATAAATCGACGCATTTTTACGAGAGACGTTAATGAATTTGTCAATTTTTCAAAGAGTCGACAAGAGTGGCGACAATTTGACTCACAATCGAGAATTCGTCTGCACTTCTTGTAGCAGCCACGTCGAAGCGTTTTGCCACAAAATTTTCGAGCACAACTCGCTACTGCTAAAATGGCGAAAATTTAGAAAATATCCAAAAATATTTAGTTTATCGTATTCAACAAAATATCGACGATTTTTAACAAAATTTCATTTCTCGTGTTCGTTTCAAATCCAATTTGGATTTTTTCGAGGTCAAGAAAAATTACGCTCTCGTGTTTAGTGTATGCAGAAAAGTTTCGATTAACATTCCGAAGGTGCGATAAAATTTTGCTCACAATTTAGGGCTAAAAGACGAGAGGGACGATGATCGTTTGACAGTGATAAATGAAAACAGCGAGGGCTGGGCATACACACAGCTTCACTTGTTGTTTCTGAGAAGCTGCTGTTGATTAATGCTCATTCACGTTTAATAAATGATGAATTTAACTATATGTCGCGTAACAGCGACAAGAGAGTTGTTTTTCACTTTCACGTGAATCGCGCACGGAAATTTCATGCGAGGAGAATTTTTGTATTTTCTCATCCAGCAGGTAATGTATTCAGGAAGCCAAGGACAGGGACATGAACGTTACAGGACATGTGCTTGTTGCACATGCATAATAACTGCAAGCGAAAGCATCTTCTCGCGTGAGACTTTCGATGCCTGCTCACTTGCCACGATCAATTAGATACTCGCGTTTGTCTGACTTTGTAGGCGGAAGTCTTTTGCACCGCGCGTGAAATATCGGTTCGTGTGAAAATTTCGAAGGAGCCTCCATTTCTATAGGGATCTTCAGGTTAAAGCGGGAGAAATCACATTTTAGACGCTCTTACAATAAACGAAAATATAAATTGTTAAAAACTTATCACAGCGAATCATCACTATTCGCAGATATTTTTCCTGCCGGCTGCCATTGGCTCATTTTAGATTGAAAAAGATGGACATTTTGTTCGATACGTTCGCCTAAACGTTTCTTTGAATAATCCCAAAAATTGTGTCATTGCAGCAAGAAATATTGTAGAAAGTCTTTTCGAAAGTAAATTTTAGTCGTTCCAATCGTAAATTTCGCTGACAATTCCATAAAAAACCAAAAATACTTCCAAAATAACGAAAATTTTAAAAATATCAAAAAATACACGGAGAGAAGTGCGGGGAAATTTATATCACAAATTACTATGCTACCATAGTTTTCTGGTAACAGTGTCGTCCCTCTGAGAAATTTTAGCAAAAACATAGTAATTTTTATTCAAATTCTATTGGAAATAGCGGAAATTTGACATTTTTCGCCCAATTTCAGATGAAAAATTACTATACGTTTTTGCTAAAGTTTCCCAGAGGGACGAAACTGTCACCAGAAAACTATGGGGCATAGTAATTTGTGATATAAATTTCCCCGCATTTCTCTCCGTGTATTTAGTTCACCGTTTTTTAACAAAATTTCATTCCCAATGCCGGAAGAATAGTTAGCCCACCTCATGTATCACAATAATTACCTTCTATCAGGAAATTCACAATATTTCCAATTTCTATCTTCATAATTGAGTCCATCTTGAAATTCATATCTGTGTTCTTTCAGCTCGCCTCGAAAATGCACAACATCGAGGCGTTGATTTTGCGACCAATAGAAAGAGCCTTGCCCGTGAAACATTCCATCTCGAATTTCACCCTCGTAAATTGTGCCTATAACACACAGATTTATCAATTTTTTACGTGCATCTATACACGAGAATCGACCATATTGTTTTCCAGATAGGAAAAATGTCTGTTGAAAAAATATTCATTGTTTCTTCTAAAAGTCAAATTCCGGCCAATAAGAGTAGAAAATTTCATTATCCCTTACTTGCCACATCTCTGTAGAATTACGTACTTGCCACCATGGGGTGGATTTGTACCCCAGAGACAAAAATCGTAATAAAAAACGAACTACTGAATATTTCGACTTGCAAATTGTTGTAGAACACATTGGAAGCTTTTTTTTAAATATCGTTTACACTTTACATAAAATAATTGGGAACTTGGAATATTTGATTTTTTTCGTTGGATCAATCGTCGTAATAGTTACATCAATCTGCAGCAATGACTCTCGCGATCGCTCGTAATTTCGATCCATTTTTCGTGACAATTGAATATTTTAGCTTTTTGGAAATGGCATTGAGTCTGCATGATGATTTGAATCGTCATGTTGCGATTCAATAAATCTATCACGTCGAGAGCGACTGTAATCGGAGCAACGAGGCGTCTAAACGCCGCGGCGACGACGGTCACATATCGGCGCTAATCGCAACTCGCATCCTTAATTTTTCTTCTTTACTCGCGATGACCGAGCTGCACCTTCGTTACTTGGCAAGTACGCTTCGGACGATGTATGGTTTTCGTTTCTCGTTAAACTGGGTCAAAGACGAAAGCACCACAAACTCTTGTGAATCCGGTGACCGAAAATAGTTGAACAATTTCTTGTCACAACTGCGTGTATCTTTCGCAAAATTTACGACATAATAAAAATGGTGATTTTTGTTCAATAAAAAAAACGTCAAAATACGATACGAAACGTTTGTGTCTGTCGGATTCGATTGAAAAACTTATTAAAATGGCACATTTCGATCGCGAGAGAGTCGCGTGTGGTGATCGCGAACGTCCTTAAAGTTCGAATCGAGGCGACTCATCGCGATCAGAGAGTCGGTCAAGTACCTCTCGCGCGATAATGATTTTCTTTCGTTCGCATTGGGATTTCGTGGGTGGAAAGATGATATCCAATTCGGTCGCAAGGATTTCTCGGTGAAGAGATCGACGAACGTATAAGGGGCAAGCAAGATTCTACGGTGGTTTATGAGTCCCGGATATGCTCGACGTGCGCGTGGACATCGAGAGGGCGGAAGATCGGAACGATCGATGGGTGGCAGACGTGGGTGAATTGAAATCGAATGGTAGGTGGAAATATTTTTCCTCCGATTCGTTTCCTGAGCTTTATCGAAAAACGTTTCATCGATTCGATCGACCGGTAGATTGTTCATATAGCGATCCGTGAAAACTGAGCCAATCAATCAATTATTTTCGAATGCTTCCAATTGAGGTATCACTATCACGAAACGACTTCATTTAGGGTTCTTTCTAAATTTTGTATAAACGTTCTTGCAGGCGCCAAAACTACCAGTTCTATGAAGACAAATTTTCTGACGTTTAGAATTCGTGCACGGAGAGAAATGCGGGGAAATTTATATCACAAATTACTATGCCACCATAGTTTTCTGGTGACAGTTTTGTCCCTCTGAGATATTCTAGCAAAAACATAGTAATTTTTATTCAAATTCTATCAGAAATAGCGAAAATTTGACATTTTTCGCTCAATTTCAGATGAAAAATTACTACGTTTTTGCTAAAATTTCTGAGACGGACGAAACTGTCACCAAAAATCTATGGGGCATAGTAATTTTTGATATTAATCTCCGCATTTCTCTCCGTGTCATATTTAATTTCCAATTTTTTATTTTCCTATCTAAACGCGTGTAAATTGAAATCACGTTCCTCTCAAAAGTTGCAAGAAAAAAAAAAACATAAGGAACGCGACTTGAATTTACACGCGTTTTGATGGGAAAAATAAAAAATGGGAAATTATATATTTGAAATTCTAAACATCAGAAAATGTGTCTTCATAGGAGAAGCGTTTATACAAACTTTTGAAAGAACCCTAAATAAAGTCGTTTTGTGACATAGTAATACGTTAATTTCCCTTCGAGATCTGCTAATTCTCAATGATTCCAAAACACATTTCTTTATCAAGTTCATCGAATCGACACAGCAGTCGATATGAAAAATACTCATAGGAAGTTGAATAAAAATCATTTTTTCTTATCGTTGTGTGGGACGAAAAAAATGGTTCGATCACCGTACAAATAGGTCACATTGCTCGATGAGCAGCTTAAAAAAATTCGTATACTTGTTTGGCAAGATGTCATATCTTCCTGACCAAATAAAACGAGTCTCGAAAAATATGAATAAAAACCCGTTAATTTCTCAAATAGCTTCGGGATATATATCGAGCATTTAGCTATGTGTGCTACTAGTCGTTTTGAACTATTGCGTTTTGCGACTGTGTGGGTTCCTTCGAAATCTGGGCAATGTACAGTCTCTCCGGTGGGTTCAGCCGAAGCATAAGTTGAAGAAATAAGAAGGGAGAGAGGAGAGAGAGAGAGAAAAGATGATACTCCTGTAACGGTAAGAAAGAACGTGCGAAATTGCCCACGAGGTCGTTCCGCTCGCGTCACGGAATCCCCAGCGTGAAAATTCCGCTTGCACCAGAGATCGCGGCAGTGAGACCATTCGGGAATCAGATTCTCTCGCGCGTCTTTTTCTCTGTTCTCTCCGAAGTCCTCCCTGTCTCTCTCTCTCCCTCTCTGTGCACATAATCTTTCAGCTCATTTGCGGTTTGCTTTTCTTTGACGCGCAAGCGAACGCACGCAAGCTCGCGACATAATTCTTCGCAAAGCCGCGCGTGGCGAAGAAAAAGAATGAAAAAAAAAAAACGGAGAAAAAATAAAAGAGTGCGAGCAAGCGATTGGTTTGAGCGCGTGGATAGCGGTAAATACGACACGGGTGACGCATCTAAAACAGCCATCGTGCACCATAAGCCGGTTCAACACACATCACGTAATATGGGACTTTAAGTAGGGAGACAAAAGTTCATTCTTTAAATGCTTTTTTGCGGTACACGTGTTTTCCTATCGGTACATGCATACACTCTCCGATAAAACAATTTTCGTTTAATACACATTCTGCGTTGCGAGCCCGCGAAATAATTCAACGAGAACGCAATCAGAAATGACAGATGAACTCATTAATTAAATTGAAAATGATTCAACAAACTTTCAAAATTACAGACCAAAAGGTGATATTCTGGCCGAAGCGTTTTTCTGCAACGTTTTAAACTATTTTGCGAAATCCTTTAGAGCACTGTTACAAAACCACGTGCAAAATTTCGAAAGGATTGAGCATGCTTCATCCGAGATATTGGCAATCTTCGATTGCACATTTTTACACGCGCTCTGCCGTAGAAAACTGAACGTGTATATTGTGGAATGGTTCGAAAACTTTTCTACTCATTTTTTTGCTTGACAAAGTTTGCTTGCATCAGAAATATTCACAATTGTCGGACTGGGGGGATGAAATTTGGTTAGAAATCGTCGTTACTTTTCTGAATACGGTGAACTAAATGTTTTTTTGTATTTTCAAAATTTGAACGAGTGGAACGACAAAAATTTGGTTCCGAAGAGACTTTCCAAAATATTTTTCGCTGCATTGACACAATGTTTCGGATTTTTCAAAAAAATGTTCAATCGAACGTATCCAACAAAATATCAATCTTTTTCACCAAAATTTTGCTTTTAATGCGAAAGTTCTGTTTTACCGATACAGCGAGCTTTTGAACGAGACTGATCACGCGTCCGTACAACCTTAAACGACGAAAAAAGGTTCAAGGTTCATCGTTGGACGTTGAAATAATGACGTTTCATAATTAAATCGAGTTTTATAGACGTCAGTAAAAAAACTACATATTTTGCCTGAATGGATGATGCAGATTACGCTTTTCGTAGGCCGGGATTTGCAGTGCGCACGTGTATACACAAATAGACTGCGACACTAGAATGAGGAAGCAATGTGTGTGTGTTCTCAGAGCTGGCGTGGGTCAATTAGCGCGTTCATCGTACGTGTACAAAACTTGCGGGGCTGTGAAAGAACATGAGGAGCATTTCCAACATGCGGAGGGGTATTAGTCGCGCAGCCGTTGTCATCATTGCATGCATAAGTCCATGATGAGGATCTGCAACCGGCGAATATAAAATCAGCTCGCGTTGGGACACACATAGCGCGTCGTCGTTGTCCCCTGGTTAATTAATGATTGAAGCATTTATTGTGTACACACGTGTGCACGCATTATGTGTGTATATAGATATATTCACAGCACAGAAATTTGTTCGGTTCATTCATTTAATTAAGGAATTTCATAGAATTCACTGTTCAGCCTACGTTGTAAAATTCATGTCACGCGAATCGAGTAAAAGGCTAAAAATATATCGATCGGAATTTGAGTTTTTATCAAAATCTCAAAAATGTCCAAGAAAACGTGAATTTTTTTTTCCAACTGTATTCTAATCACTGCGTCACATTGGTGCGGCTATGTCTTTCCTATTGATGATTATTTATTGTACGAAAAAAAAACGAGGAGTTACTTTTCCAAAACTCGCTGACAATCGCAATTCGATGTCGATAATGACAAATAAATAAATAAAATACCGCAATTGTTTTATATCGATGTTTTGACGTGTTACAAAAACGAAGTTGACGGAAATATTGGATACTGACCATTGGGCAACACGTATCTTCCCACCTCGGCCATTCCCAGAGCATCCCAAGTTCCCTCGTAGGTGCTTCCGGTCAAGAAATTCACCTTCTCCGACTCCGTAAGAACACCGACAAAATGCTTCGGATTTCGTACCAACCACGGGTCCGAAGATAATTCCCCAACCTCTTGTCCAGGTTCCATCGTTATTGAACTCGAATCTACTTCTCGTGGTATCTAAATATGATTTTTGATAATAATCATTATTCCATGAGGAGGTTCGGATGACGAACCAAAGAATATGCATTTGCGCAGGTTCTGTAATCAAGATATATTTACAAGCAACCAACTACTTTCTGTGTGTCCACGAAACTATGAAAAGTATGAATAGGAATTTATTTCAATGGCTTGATGGATTTTTTACATTTTTTAAATTATTTTTAACTTTATTTTTTTTTCGTTCGATTGAATGAAATTTAAATTAATTTAAAAATAAATGAAATACATGGAGTTTCGATTATTTTTCATTTTTAACGATTTTATTAAAATTCGTTATGCTCGAAAACGTTCATTTTCATGTCAACGGTTGAAAGAAGTTGTAACTATTGCTCGAAAAGGACCTTATCCGCCAAAAACTGACGTCTCATTGTCCCAACGAGTTTGACACTCTTTGTAACGGTTCTTTCGACCTTTTCTTAGTATGACCCTTAACCAATGCACCGGGAGCGTCGTAACTACATTCAAATACGCATTATTTCTGAACCATTCGAATACCTCATCCTAAACCTACGCAGCTATTCACTTATTCCTTGCATATAGTGAATTTGCATGACAAACACCAACAAAACAATCGCAACAGTTTTTTATCATTTGTAGAGAATGTGTCTGACTTGAAAACTTGTTTTCGTAGAATTTTCTAATTTTGGAGCATACATTGAGGCTGAATATGGGACGCTGCCCCGGCCCCTGGGAATTTGGAAAAAATAATTTTTCTGAAAACGAATATTCGGAAAAAAACAATTTCAGAGATTAAATAGATTTTTTTTGTAATCACGTGGAAAACTGGTTGAACTGGCAACTCATCAGGTTCGTTACGGTCGTAAGGATTCTGTGTCATCACGTCCTGAATCGACGGACGTAAATCAGCCTAAAGCCAAAGTCATAGCGACTGTGAGAATTGACAAGAAAAAAAGCAACAGCCAAATAAAAAAATTCTTCGTTTTGTTTAGAAAAACGAATTAAAAATCGCACGCATCCAAAGATAACGCGTCTCGGATTATCGTACGTGCATATCCCATTACGAAGACTAACCAACGCACCTAAAGAGCTTCACCCGAGTAGACATAAAAAAAAGTTGAGGAATAATAAGTCGACTGACACTTGTCTTTTGTGACATCTCCAAGTTTTCGTCTCCTGGATTTTTCGACTGATCTCCATAATGTCCCGTGCTGACCGAATTCTTGACCTCGTTATTCGACCGAAAATATTCTTCAGTCTGGTGTTGCTCGAATGTTGAATTATCAGTCCTAGTTTCCAACACGACTCCCGACGACGACCCAAGCATTGCTGTTTATTTATCCGCCTGTTTTCCGTTAAACTGTCAAAGTAGGTGTAACACGCGTGAACGAACAACGTGAAATGAGAAAATTATAGAAACGAGCGAGAAGCTATTGGTATATGTTTAGCAACGGATTTCAAAGGGTCTGTGGACAACTGCCTCTTTCCTTCATTGTGTATGTTTGTCGTATGTGTACGCGAGTAGGTGTCATTTCGTATTCTATTTTATCGTACATTATTAAATGCTTAGCGCACGATAAGCCGCTTGCTTGCGAGTCAAAACGCACGTTCCAGTGGGGAATACTATTTCGATCCGATTTGCGCACATTTAACAATTTTTTTTTTCAATTAAATGCAAATGAAAAACAAACGTTTCCTTCCTACGTTTCTTTTTTGAATGCATTACTACCACGAAACGACTTTATTTAGGATTCTTTCAAAACTTTGTACAAACGTTCTTGGCACCAAAACTAACGGTTTTCTTCTCTGAAGAAAAATTTACTGACGTTTAGAATTTGAGATATTTCATTTCCCATTTTTTATTTTTCCCATGTGAACGCGTAGAAATTAAAGTCGCGTTTCTTTTCCTTTTTTTTCTTGCAACTTTTTAGAGAAACGTGACTGAAAATTGAAAAATGGGAAATTAAATATCTCAAATTCTAAACGTCAGAAAATTTGTCTTCCCCAAAGAAAACTGTTGGTTTTGGTGCCAAGAACGTTTAGGCAAAATTTTGAAAGAATCCTAAATAAAATCGTTTAATGAAAAATAATTTACCGAATCGATGCACATCTGAGTGCACGTGAGTGAAAATCAATGAATATATTAATCCTCCACGCTCAGAGATTTAATGTCAAAGAAATGAATCAATTATCACGATGCCCTCGCTGTTCAATAAAAAAAAAAAGATTTCACGCTTGGCTCTAATTGCTAATAAAATGGCAACGACTAACTTATCGAGTAATTTTGTATTGAAATGAAATCCTTCAAAAACTGGATATGAAGATGATAAAATAAAGCAATTGCTTGAGCTCCTGTCATCGCCAAGGAAAAGTGCTATGAAGTTTAAATATAGAGCATAAATTTACTAGAAACGTCGATCAAACAGTGGGACTTGTTCAAACTACACGTGACAATTTTCTCACATTAAAATATTAATTTGCTACTATAGCGTGACTGTAGGAATACGGCACAAAGTTGCTAATTAGTAGGCACGAGCAGAACTCACTGTAATTATTTAAAACGGCTAAACGATTTAGTTTTTTTCATGAGAATTGTAAAAAAAATGATTTCCAAATGTTTTTCCACTTGAACGATTATCACGGTCGATCCCCCAAAAAATGGAAAATTGTATTAGCATACTAGTGTGAATATTGATAAATAATTGGTACGAGCTTTTCGAAATGAGTTGGACGCCAAAAATCCGCTTTAAAAAAAAAAGCCCAGATGAAATGTTCTCCGAACGATAGCGCGTTGATTATTGTTTATTCTTTTTTATTAATTGGGTCCATAATTACCAGACAAAGTATCGCGCCCTCAGAAATCCTTCAATCTCTTTTTTCGCGAGGAAGTTTCTAATGAAATTTCATTAAGCTAGTGAGCTGGGAGGAAAGATTGAATTGACAAAAAATGTGCCAGCTTTCAGGATTAAAAGATGATCATTTCGATGTCCTCAATTGGATGAAACTTACAGCATCCTCGGAGAGTATCTGTCAGGTGTAAAATCCAGAGGTCCGCGGGGATGAACGTGGATGAAGAGGTGAGCGTATTTCAACGATATTAAGGTCGTAGGGGTAGGGGTTATAAAAGACATCCGTTGGCCGTGAGGCGTTCAGTGCGAACGCGAGGTCTGAACTGCGAGGTACTACTCCACTCGCTGTAGCATCTTCCTCGCCGGCTTAAAACTCCGGCGACAGTATTTTTTTTTTTGACTTTTCTATGATCGTGAAGTTGAGCAGAAGGATGAGCTGCACGAGTTGAAAAAAAAAAAATATATAACGTACAATTCACTTGACAATCGAACACAAACGAGAACCAAAGGAAAATTTAAAAACGGTGTAAAGAGTGCTGTGGTTTTTTTTCTTGTTTCACCATCAGGGGAGAACGACTCTGCAAAAGGTAGGATTTTGCTTTTGCTTTTGTATGATAGCACGGAGTTGCCTGATCCGACTCCCTGCTCTCGATTAATTTGGATCAATCATTCAGAGCTGAAACAGTTTCTAATTCTCATAGTTATGAGGGCGAACAGTTCTCGTGAAATTCTCGTGTTTTTCGATGATATTTTCTTCAAAATTTATATTTTTTTCACATTTCTAAATTTATCATCATTGTCGTGTATTTATTTATGCTCACGCACAAATGCGATGTTCATACGATTCTCACAAGTTCAGATTCCCATGTCAATTGGGCTGCGAATTGTTCGATTTGAAAAAATCGATACCGAGCCGAATTCCAGAGGCTGAAAGATAACGCAAGAGTACAGGGAGCATAATAGGAGGCAGAGAGAGTTATTAGTATTGGTGATGTAAAATATTCCACGTACCTCAAAAAGTGCACAATGTTTGGAGTTCCGTTGTATGTGACCAGAAATACTTTCGTGTGATGCGAAACGAGCATTCGACGAGGAATTCATTTTTTTGGGTATTACTGAATTGAGAGAAGAAAATTGTTCCGAACATTTTTTTTCCAACAATAACGTGTGTGTTTCGTGAGAATAACAGCACTTTGACTTTTTCCCATATTAATTGAAATTTCGATTAGAACCTTATATTTTTAAAGATTCCTTCGTAAAATGCCGTCTCGCATTACAGGGTTACAGAAAAATTGAAAGAAATAGAGAAAATAAGCTTTCCGGGAATTTTTCGCTAAATTCCATTAGTTTATTTCAACTCCTTGGTCTCTCGATTCCACCTGAAATGCCGCATGTGCATTTATATATCGATATGCACCAGAAGAGCTCCGTGAACTCGTGGCACCTCGAGGTCACGCGGATGTAACTTATTTTTGGCAATGAAAGAATCGTTAATTATTGCAGCTTGCTCCTGAAATCGAATTTCCGTAAACCGAACGAAAATCATACGGGAAAACGATTTCGTATAGTAAAGGAGAGTGGATTTCGAGAGTGATTTTCAAGAAGGCTGTAAGTGCTAAATATTGCACATTTGCACAGCAGTGAACAATCAAACATAACGTGGTGATGGAAAAATCCATTTTTTGCTTTGTTAATAATCGTGCTCGAGGTAACACTAAAGTTTTAGACGATATGTGTCGGTGTATGTGTTGGCCACGCGGATTGTGACGATCGAGAATACACAGTGGTTCGTTTGCTGTACAAACATCGTAAAAGCAATCGTCGATTGACTGGGCGTTTTGTTGTGCATGCATTGGCATGAGAGAAAAAGAGAGAGAAAGCTTTTCAAATGTTTATTTGAAACGATTTGACGAGTCTGTTCAATCGTGATTAAAACGAGTTGCAAAAATTTCTATGACGCTGTTCGTTCGTGGAGAAGAAGCTGATCGGTAAAATCGATGACGAGCTTTATTGGCGTTTTATTTTCGTGTAGTCACAAAAATCAATGACAAAAATATTGGCAGACCCGTTAATTATGAATAAATATTCAAGGTAGAGCTTCACGGAATTTCGAACTTTTCGTTCTCTCCCGAACATCAATTATACGATAATAATGAGGGAGGGTCGCTGAAATTCATTTAGGAATAACAGAAATGAACGTGACCTATTTAAGGAAAAAAAAAAAACTCCATTTATTCTCAAGCCCCATTTACGACATCCAGGTGCGAAAAGTTGATGGTGAAAATAATGAGGATCCATAATAAGCGAGGAAATGTGACTGAGACTCTCTAGTTGGATCGAGGTGTCAAATGAAACGGTGCTCTTGCAGGTATTGCACGTGACAATTGGTGATATGGGGATTTTATGGGAGTATCAAGAGGAGCGAAATACGATTGCTTATGGCTATACAGTCTTGTATCGTGTCTAGACGTTGCTGCGGTTACTATGCTAGCAGCGTCTTTCGGAGTCTCACGAAATCTCACTTTAAAATGGGCCAAGCTCGAGCTGCTCGACTTTGACCGCATACTAAGCAACTTGTGAAGTTCCGTATGGGTCGCCGGATTTATGACACGAGAGAATCTGATTCTTTCATTTTGAGACTCATTTTTTTTCCGCACGTTCGCTCTATTTTCGGCACAACCGAAAAATGCACTTTTCTTCCATTCGGAAGACACAAGTGGTAATAATAATTTCTGGCACGTCCCCTCCGCGCCCCGGATTGTCTCTGCTCTGGATTTATTCATTTTGCTCACGGACAATGTACCCGCAAATCGCGATATAATTTGTAGAAAGTATCGATAAACGAGATCGATGGGATCTTGTAATATTAATAATTACTTAATAATTATTAATTAATAGTTAATAATATTTATTTTTCAAAATTCTCGCTCTCGTGTGCAGTAAACTAACTTACAGATATTTTAATGATCCCTTTGCTTCCCGTGACTCTAGACTCAGTAACCTGGAAGTTCCGACTGATCATATGCCATCATTATGTTGGAGCCACGAGAGATTTTGTGCTTGTTATCGAGAATGAATTAATTCATCATTCCGACAGCGGATATTATCGCCACGTAGCTTCTCAGGTTGCTGTAATAGTAATGAGATTCTAAACGCGGGGAAAACATAATAAATTGATAGAAGCAAGATGAGCCGACCAAGTAGTAAAAAAACATTTATCAAGAGTCGGGGCAGCGGCTCCACGCCAAGTTTAAAAGAAAAAGCGTAGCGCGAGCCCACTGCACTCTATATACAGTAAAATAATCGTGTCATGACGTCACAGCAACTTTAAATCGTTCTCACAGAAAAACGGGTTGAGGGAAAAATCTCATATTAGATTTTAATTTTCTACGATTTTTAATCTTTCGAATGGTCCTTGGTGGAAGAGAATCCGTTCAGCCAATCCAGAAAAATCCTACATTGAAGANATAATCGTTTCATGACGTCACAGGAACTTTAAATCGTTCTCACAGAAAAACGGGTTGAGGGAAAAATCTCATATTAGATTTTAATTTTCTACGATTTTTAATCTTTCGAATGGTCCTTGGTGGAAGAGAATCCGTTCAGCCAATCCAGAAAAATCCTACATTGAAGATTTTGGTCGCGCGTTTTGGGCCGCGCTTTTTCAGAGTTTCTTGGAGTCGGAAGGGCGTAAGTCGCGGTCGTCGAAGCTTGGACATACGCCCTTTGCGAGCTTGATATTTCAGACAGGAATGAAAAGTTGTCTGAGCTTCTTTGAATTGACTATAAAGATGCACATATTGTCCGATGATCGATTCGGACGCACAGTCCATCTTCCAATTAATCAATCATCCCTTTTCACGAGCACATTAAAACAAAAACGTGAACTCTTTTCAATGTTCATTCTTCATTTGAACAATGAGAAATGAGCGATATTCAAGACCTTTAAAATTGAATATTCGGTAAACAAATGATTGAAATCCATCATTAGTTCTGAGAGTGAATCCTTCGAGGATATATTGCGATTGTGATCCGTTGCTACCATGCAGCACGCGTACACGTCGAGATATCTGTATACACCACGTCAACTTGACCTACGGCTCACCTACTGGGACTTGGGCCAGGATTTTTTATCTCAACACACACATACATACAAAAATATGTCGAAAAACTGATGATTCATCGACGCGTTTCGATAATAATAAAACATTTTTTTGTCTGATATAAAAAAATATAAAAAAATTGTGCGAAAAGCCAATCGTGGTCCAAGCAAAATCTTCGTTGTACGTGAACCATAAAAAATTGCTTAATTAACACACAGGAAACTCCATTTTATTGAATAATTCCATGATTCCAAAGAATTATGTTGACCAAATTTTGAAATTTTTAATCAACGAAATTAGTTTTCTTCGATATCTAATTTTTAAGGTGGATCCACATTGAGTCCATGGAGTTTTGTATGTTATTATCATGTGAATTAAATAAGGAATTTGAAGGATAAAAAAGTATGATATCGAGGACGCGAACTAACGTCCTCGTTGAAGGGCCATGTGAATGCGAGAAGTGCTGGACGGGGCAGCAGCCTCTTCTCTCATCTCTTAAACACGGTGGCCTGGTTGCCTGGTACCCTGGATGGTCGATCACCAACCGTACGGTCTTCACCTCGGGATCAGCTTATATATATTTTTCACGCAAACATATATGTAGTGATGTACATGTGTATATATTTGTTGTGCATAGTATATAGGTTCCCTCTTTTCGTGGAGTTCGTGTCTCGAGAAGTTATACAGCGGCCAGACTGTGAGGCACATTTGTAACGCGACTCGTCGACGCAGAGCTACACCGTTATGTCTGGACTCTGTTCCCACGAAACGCGGACCTGTGCCCGTCTTATATGTGCCGCCATATACATAATGCTTTGCTCGCGAGGGAAGCAGAATCGGCGCCAAGCCTAGTTCACAAAGACCTAGTAATTAAATATAAAGATACATGCTCCATGGCAAAGAGTGCATGTTTCTCAGCACGACAATTTTTTTTATATTCCTTTTATATACCTAGAAGGTTGGAATTCTAGAGGATCATTGGATCCGGCAGGATAATCCTTGGGCGAGCGAATAGAGGCTTCAACCTTGTAATTGGAGTGACGATTGTTAATTAATTACATAACTGGGCGACGTAAAGAACAAAATGTGGCAAAAGAGTTGATAAATATTTTATGAGTTGCAATTCGGTCTTGAAATCAACGATTTTCAAAAATCATTTCGATCCAATTCTCACACTGGAAATGAAATTTTGTTAAATCTGATAAACCAAATTTTTTTTTATAATTTCAAAAATTTCGTTATTTCGGCAGTATATTTGGTTTCTATATAACGGAATTGTCAGCGAAATTTACGAGTGGAACGACAAAAATTTGCTTCCCAAGAGACTTTCTATATTATTGCTCGCTGCAATGACACAATTTTTGTGATTATTCAAAAAAACGTTTAGACGAACGTATCCAACAAAATATCGATCTTTTTCGAACAAAATTTTGTTTCCAGTGATATAAGAAAATGTTTCTGTTTCACGTGAATAGTAAAAATGACTCCAATTTTTTCTTCAAATACATTCGTTTCGGCTGACTTTTTTTTTCAATTAATTATTCAATCCAGAAAAAATTCTGACTACAAAAATAATACTTGCGATAAAAATCCACACGAGAAGGTTCAATGCTTCGGTATGTATGCACGTGACCCCATAGGAACAGCTATGCATGTGAAGTACGCTGGTGCTCATCAACGAAATGAATGAAAACAATATAACGTAATGCTATGTGCATAAAGTCCTGATTCGCCTATTCACTTTTATATAATTTTCATTCTCACTGTGCCTCTTGTGTTTACACGAATACCGCGAGCTGCGAATCTGAGCTAATTGATGCACGCGAAAATGCAAGTAACGGAACCCGTGATTTCGAGCGGGAACCCTCCGTTTGTGCGGCTAATACACACGAGATTCTACGGAGTGCACAAAAAAATTAAAAGCTAAAGGAGCAATTAAACTTCTTACAGTTATAATTGTTATTGTTCTTTGACACGCCTATATAATAGCAAACGGTAAACAGGATTCACCATTACTGTAATGTGCCCTTGTGATCAATTCGAAATTTATATTCGTATTTCGTACATATGGAATTTTACGTTTCAGGGCCTGCATCCGAGTAATCGTTTTTTTTTTTTTTATACCGCAGAGACTAAGAAGTCGTGTCTTGATGTAAATAATAATTCGTGTAATAACGACAATAATAATTTTAGTCGGTACGACAAAATATTAATAACTTAATGCATTTGACACGAATGTCTATCAATTTAAGGTATTACTATCATGAAACGACTTTATTTAGTCTTTCAAAATTTGGCATAAAAAGTTTTTTGCACCAAAACGAACAATTTCCTCCGATGATGAAAATTTTTCTGATGCTGAGAATCAGAGATATTTGATTTGCCATTTTTTTATTTTTCCCATTTAAGCGCGTGTAAATTAAAGTCGCGTTTCTTTAATTTTTTTTCTCGCAATTTTTCAACGAAACGTGAAAGAAATTAAATATCCCAAATTGTAATGGTCAGGAAATTTTTCTCCATAGGAAAAAAACGAATAGTTTTTTGTTGCCAAGAACGTTCATACAAAATTTGGAAACAACGCTAAATAAAGTCGCATTGTGATTTGCGATTTTAGCCTCGCGATTAAAATTCTATTCCGAATCTTTAAATATGCTGTTGTTCAAAAAATTTTCCGAAAACTCTGACTCGCATAAATGTCACGATGAACCCATCGAATTTATGGACATTTATGGAGCAAAAAGTACCGATAATCTTTTATATCATTTCATGTACTCATTTACTATGTAATCCTGAATAACGATTACACCGGTATCATTATGCGGTCAATGAATGTTTGCTGCATCATTTTTCTTCTCCGTGAATCCCCATAAAAAAGCCACATGGAGTCCCGAGGGTAGAGACAATAATGTTTTAAAACTATGCATACTCTTTCACCATTGCGCACACGCATATGGATGTTTGTATTGCACTCTATTATCAACTACGATTGTGCAGCAAAACCTCGCACGCAAAGTGCTCTCCCAAGGCAAGATAAACTCGCAACATATTCGCATAAGTCGAGTCGTTAGTGTTAATTTGGACCCTTTTGTAGGTTCATCTTCGGATGGACCGATTCGGATCTTATGCAATATCTTTAAGGGCAATTTACAAAATGGGCACTTAACCACCACTTGTCCCCTGCAACTCCGTAAAACACTATATTCAAGTTTAGAAATGAGTCGTTCAAATGTCAAATACGACTCTTATGGACTTTTCATTAATCATTTTAAATTTTGATCATAGTCGCTGGTATATCACTGAAAATGAAAAACTGTTGAAAAAGATCGATATTTTGTTCGATACGTTCGACTAAACGTTTTTTTAAATAATCCCAAAAATTGTGTCATTGCAACAAGAAATATTTTAAAAAATCTCTTCTGAAGCAAATTTTTGTCGTTCCAATCGTAAATTTCGATGACAATTCCGTTGGAAACCGAATATTCTGCCAAAATAACGAAAATTTTGAAATTAACAAAAAATATTCAGTTTCACCGTATTCAACAAATTATCGACGATTTTTAATAAAATTTCATTTCACGTGTAGTGACGCAAGTGTAGCATGAAAAATAGATTCAATCAAAAAGTGAAAAATCCACGTGCACACACTTGGTAATTTGTTTGGTCAATTTTCAAGTTTCCGGGGTTCAAATTCGTTGAATTCTGGAAAAAGTGAAGACGATTTTTCCCATTTTTACGGAGCGTTTTTCTCAAAAGAGAGAGAGAACGACTCTGTCGGCGAGAAACTGGAATTCTTTCCTTTTTATCGTTACTCCATAGGGATTAAATATCGCAGGATGAAAATCATGGTCCAAATTGGTACCAACGCATCTGTGCATGCACGTATTTAAAGGTGAAGGAAACCATGTACACGTTTAGATGAGAAGGAAATCGTGCACGCGAGAGGCAACTTACGAGTTGCACGCGACGTGTGCAACATGAGCCCTCAGTTGACTCCTTTACGCTGTACGTATAATGTACACGAACTTCAAATACGACATTGTTACTCTTCGCGAAAGTACGACACGCATAACCTCTGCTAATAAAGAAAACGACGTAGTCCACGCAGAGTGCAGTTTACAATTTGCAAGCATTATCCCTCGTTTGCGATCATTTTGATTATGGGTGTACCCCCTCCCCCCCTTTCGCGGATCTTAGTGAACTTTTGCATCAATTTTTGATGACTATTTTGTTCACAAAAACCAAGCAACGGTGGACAATGATTGGAAAGTACACTGAAAATGAAATTTTGTCAAAAAACGTCGACGAAATTTTGTTCAACTCGGTAAACTAAATTTTTTTAGATAATTCCAAAATTGTCGTAATTTTGACAATATTTTTCATTCCCAACGGAACTGTCAGCAAAATTTACGATTGGAATGGGAAAAATTTGCTTTCGGAGAAACTTTCTAGAATATTTCTTGCTGCATGCAATGACAAAATTTTTGTGTTTTTTCAAAAAAACGTTTAGTCGAAAGTATCGATCAAAATATCGATCTTTTCCAACAAAATTTTCTTTTCGGTGTACTTTCGAGAAGTATTGATTTCGTTGCCCTTTAACGGCGATTCGAGTGAATGATTTTGTCTCACCACAAAATAAATGTAAACTCAATAGGATGGAATTCGAACGTTGGAAGAAATGCGCAACGTCGAATTTTCATGACAGATTGACGCGGACAATGGATTAATGGTTTAGAGATTTGTGCGGATAGAAAAAAAGTTTAGGCCCGGATTGTAAACATCCGTGATTCCATGCATAATTTTATATCGAATATGAAGAACAGTCAAGTCGAAAGGGCAATTTCTCGGAGGGATGCGCAGAAAATTGGCAATTCCTCGATCGTGTCTCGCCCCTGAATATAAGCATTACACGCATGATCCGATGTGTACACGTACATGAAATCCTAAGAAGCTATTTATAAAGTAATAACCGTCGGGTAGGTCGTGAAGGTTTGTGCGTTGTATATAAATACATATGCAGTGCTCGAGAAACGAGTCCGACGAGTTCTTTTCTCATCTTTTCTCGGCTCTCAGAGACCAGAAAACCACGGAGAAAAGAAGCGAGAAAAACAGCTTTTTGAGCACACGCGAAAATGCTTTTTTTTTCTTGCGTACGATTTGCATCGAATGCACTAATGTTGATGCGTCGAGATATTTACACAGGTTCTCCTGTGTGCTACCCGGGCGAGAGACTAACGCGAGAGAGAGAGTATTGAGCGCCATCCGTGAATATCCATTATTATCCACATCGTTGCGAAAAAAAACCTTTTTTTTTGTAACTTCACTCCGTTTGTTTTCATTTGTTCACAACTGTCTTTAGAATTGAATTAAAAAACGAATATAGAGTCTCGTGTCGTTGAAACAAAAGAAAATTTATTGAAACGATATTTCCAACGTGTTTGAAATTGTTCAATGTTGCCAATAACAATGGATCTAGTAACTGCGCAAGAGGATGTTATATAAATAAAGAAAAAATAAAAAACAGAGAAAAAAAATCTGATTGATTGTTCCGAATGTCCAAATCCTCCAAGTTTCAAGTTACGTGATCGCAGGCCCATTGAATGCAACTGCAGAGCTTCGATTCGAGATTATTCAGAGGTGCGAATTGGTGTGTTTACATTTGTAGGAACGGACAAAACGAAATACGATCCGAAAGAAAATGAGACGTCAAGGAGAAGTGCGATTTGAAAGGAAAAAATAGATTTAGTTTTAATGCTTTTGTCGAGCTGACTCGTTTGTAGAACTTGGATCGTTTGATCCGACGCTTATCTATGATTCGTCGTTTCTGTACAGTTCGATCATTCGATACAAAAAACTTGTATATAACTTCGCGTACATACTTATGATGAAAACGCCGTTATATATGGGAACGTCAGTGCACCATCTGCAAATCACGAATTATATCATTCATCGAATCTATTTAATGCTGTACAAGCTTTCGCCATTTTTTATTACACTTTTGCAGCTTTGATGCATCGTTTTCAGGTGAAAATATCTCTCTCCAATTACGAATAACGGAGAGAGATTCTATTTTATATTCCCCGTAAAATGTATTCAACATCGAAACTATTTCTCTCGAGCACGTGCACTTTTTCGATGCTTACTTAGTCGTCTGCGTACACATATACGAATACGATCCCTCTATGAAATACGACCATCGAAATTTCATCGTCCACTCCCGGCTGTTCCAATTATGGCAATAAAAGAAAACCATCAACGTTTGTGAAATGATCAGTTTGTAAAATTCTCAATTGATAAGCTATCGGAGTTTCACAACTGTACTCTTCTATCAGCAAATTCGAATCGTTTTCCCAGGTGGCACATGTGCAAAGATCGGGAAATCGGAGATTATAGACTCAATAAGGTCAACAAAGCCAATTATAGAAACTGGTTCATTAAGCAGTACAAATTGTAATTAAGCTTGTGAATAGAATTCAACAAAACAATCGGTTTATGAAATTTGATACTGAGATGATTAAATTCTTAACGTTGTCATTGATCTACTACGAGAGCAGCTGCTGGTAATTACACAATAAATTACCATAATGATTAATGAATTCATTAGAGAAACGTTGATTTGTCAATTGTTTCTGGAGTGATGATGCCGTACTCATGAAGTTAATAACTCATTTTTTAACGATGCCTTAATATTAGTTACGTGTATAATTTAATCTTCAGGCACACAATTTATTCATATGATTTTTATTCGTTGATCATTTGCAGCTGGGGCTCGTAAGTCACATGAATGGCTCGAAAACATTTGTAATATTGAAGCTCGCAACACTCACGAAGATTTTATATGCGAGGCTCGTCGAGTATCAACGAGCATGGAATGAGTTTATCATCTCATTCTCGCGCAGATAAGCGGTCCTGCTCTTTTGTAAATTAATCGCACGATTTTCATCTTCCCTTCTTCGTATAAACTCGGAGATTATCTCACGTACGGATCTCGCAGGATGTATACATAGGATTTGAAGGAACGTTATACATGCTTTTGATACTCGACTTTTCAACGAGCATAACGTACACGATATGCATGTAGGCAAGGAATTACATAAATGCCTTTATTTACGATTCCATGAATTCTACCGTGTAACGGAATATTCAGATGAAAATTCATGCGAATACGAATGAAATGAAACTGCAGTTTGGCTGGCGAAAGGATCGACAACCTCGATATTCTTCACATGCCTAATTCAATGAGAATCTAAAACTGCATTCCTGTGAATGAAATTCCGACGCTCTTGCATGACTTTTAATTAGTTAATTCCCCGAAGAAAAACAAAACCTAATTGACTTTCTTCGCAACGTACGAAATTTTTAGTACGTTATCTCTTTTCGACGTGGATTATTAAGTCGGAAATGAGCGAGGATATTTTTTATTTAAAAAATTTCATTTCAACTGAAAAGTGAAACGTTGTAATTTCTATATGATGCGTCAAACGACTTTGGACCGAACTAACCGTTCGGTTTCCGATGTTCAATGACACGAGTTACGGTGCTCAAAGGAAAATGTGACTCGCTGGCTCGAGCTGCCAAACTTCAGATTAAAGGGGATGATATTTTTCCTGCAAAAAATGAAACGCGATGATCGTGAGATTTGTGGTAATGCGATTACTTGCTTTGGTATATGATTTATTATATAGTCTATGGATTCTCCACACCAACTTGTGGCAATGCTACGCCAGGAAGACCCTACACGTAATCTGGAATGTCAGGCTGGTTCACCCGAGCGTGACACCTGTTCTCACTGCGCCGTCCGACAATCTCTCGTGCACCTGAGAATTTCTCAACAGATTCTCCGATATGCTTTTTCGAATATCGAGCGAAATATGTAAAACTTGAGCACAACAAATTTCTAAATGAAAAATCTTTTACAATTACATAAATATAATCGATCATCACCATTTTTCACTTTTCCGAAAATTGAGCTTGAAAATAGTGCCACGACCGACAACGTTGTCCATACGAAATCCATTTTATCGAAGTGCGAAATTCCAACTAATACAAACGTGTAAATTCATAATTGCACATAATTTCATGCCCGCGACGGTAAAACACTCGATCAAGATGTAATGTTTTTTTTTCGCATCCATTTATTTATTCAATCATCAATAAATTTTTTTTTAAAAACTCCATTTTGTTTTCTTGACCGAGATAGATTTCCATTAGTTACCCAATCGAATGTGACATTCACTGCACTTTGGTGCCAAAAAGTGAATGATATTCGGAGAGGCTTCTTTTAAAAAAGCGTAATACATGAACGTAACCGCGAGCCAAGTTCAAAGCCAAGAAGAGAAATCGCGGCCATCGAATGTGACGAGTTCACGGTTGCTGCGAGCGATTCAACGGCCGCAGTGTTGCGCAATAGCTCGAAGGATTTCACAACGAAAAACAAGAGTCAGTGGTCACTGACTTCGAGATCGCGTGTTATTAATGTCGCGGCGATTGCCGCATTATGGTGGCATGAATTTCTTCGTGCTTCTCAATCCATTTTATGCAACGAAGCAGTCAATAACCGGAAAATTCAAGTACATCCGACTTCGGAGACATTGATATGAATTCCTAACAAGCGCTGATAATTTTCTATTTCCAAAAAAATATCATTCATTTTATAAAATTCATCTGAATATCAATCGGAAGCTCTTCATTGGCTCCGTTCACGGATTTTCTGGCCCGAGGCTCCGGCAGTTGTGAATCGCAGGAAAAGAGTTTCCTTTTTCTTTTCTTAAAGTTTATCGCTCGAGAATCGACGTAATTGAATGAAAAAATATTTAAATTGAATGCGCAATATTCCTCATTCCATTGAACGTTCCATTACGCGATTGAGCGATCTCGGCAAATTGGAGGATAATCGAAAAGACAGTTTTTCGTAGATTGATCGATGGGGAAAAATTTGGAAAACGAATGACTGCGAGGGGACGACAGTGTATCTAAGAGAGTTCTCGTAACTGATGAACGACGCGGAGAACACTCGACGAACACCGCGTTGACTGTTTAATGAGTACGAAACGAGAAGCACGACCGGTTTTATCGGGATATAGGGATGAGCTACCACAACGGATACAGATATACAAGAGAATGTCAAGAAACAAAAGGCACTGGTTAGCACTAAATTCCGTATGGTTAAAGCCCTTATGTGTGACAGCGTTTAATTTCTCTGTATGTAGACGATACACCGAAGAATATTTATGCCTATCAGCGTTAGTACGCGCATAGCTTGTGAGAGGCGAGAAAATAGAGGCAAAGGAAAGACGACGAAGGAGATGAGAAACGGTGGGCAAGATGATTATATGCGTACCGGACGAGAATAAGATGGGAATAGCGCCACGTCGTTTCACTTGACGCTCTGTGCATTCATCTCGACATTCACCTAACGGCAGGTGTCTGATATAATACTATAAAACCTCTATACTCTATAAAACCGAGTCACAATCTTGGAAAATACTTTCATCGCGCCGAGTCCTTTTTTTGGTTGATTTCAAAAAAAGGAGAATGAAAAAGATTAATAAACAAGTCTATTAAGAATATTTCGATGTACATTCCATCCTTTTTTTAATCATCTCCAATTAATTATCGATGCAAACTAGCTCGACACTCATTATTGAGTATTTTTCAATAGGAACGCCTCCCTGAACCAGTCGTTAATTTTTGGACTCTCAAGTTTCGAATGTACAGACACTGGAAACAAAATTTTGTTGGAAAAGATCGATATTTTGTTCGATACGTTAAACTAAACGTTTTTTTTTTAATAATCCCAGAAATTGTGTCATCGCAGCAACAAATATTCTAGAAAGTCTCTTCGGAAGCAAATCTTTGTCGTTTCAATCGTAAATTTTGCTGAAAAATCTATTGGTAACTATAAACATACTGCCAAAATAAAAAAAAATTGAAATTATCAAAAAATAATTAGTTTACCGTGTTCAACAAAATATCGACGATTCCGAACAAAATTTCATTTCCAGTGGAGACAGCTGAAAGAATTTCAATTCAACAGCAAGGACAAGAAAATTAAGTGAAACGTTTGATACTGAAAAGGGAAAAAGACGCGATAAAAGTTTTCATAGCTTTTACCCTTTGAATCGAACGAGAGTCTCGAGTCACGAGTGTCTTCAACCCCCTATTGTGTTAAAGTAATTATAACGAAAGTTTCAATATCGTGTCTCTTCCCTGCTGGGCCTATATCTCGGATCGTATCATCGTGGCACTTTTTTCTCGAGTATATTTTTTCGTGTGCTGCTCGTTCGTCTCTCATCAGCCACTCTTTGACTCATACATTAGTGCAGTATATACTCATCGCGTAGGTTCTCGCGTTTTGAGCGCTGTTCCCTGCACACACGTTGAAAATAAATGTTCATTTGGTCCGGCCCCATTCGGTCATACTGCTCTGGAGCGTGTGTGTATGAGCGCGTTTAACTGTGTATTTGTGCGCGGTGTCTCTCAGCTGCGAAAGAGCTTTTGTACCTGTCGACTTGATGCTCAGTGCACTCTTATCCGGAGCACGGGAACGGTGTGCGCGCCCGCGGTATTGAACGAGAAACTCACGCAGTATACAAGACGAACAAAAATATCAGAAGGTATTATACTGTAGGAGAATATCTATATGTATATGTGAGTGAGTGAAAAGAGAGAAAAGTTAAATCGGAGAGAAGAAACTGAAGGCGAGAAGTTGCCTCGAGCTACATACACATCTATGTTCCTATATATGTACGTGAGAGTGTGGATGTATATAATAATATATACTTTACCAGCTGGTGAATATAACCAGGCAAATGGTACTGCAACGTAAGGCTGTACCGAGAGGATAAGAGAACGAGGCGAAAGATCGAGAGAAAAGAGACTTGAACGAGGGATAAAACCGTGAGGGCGAAGAAGTGAAGGCATCGAAAAAGAAAAGACACCGATATATGGGACCTTTCATGTTTAAGCCTGGTACGTCCCTTCTTTCCTATTCGATCTGCAATATCCAACATTTTTCTACTACATTTATTGCAGCTTTTCGTCCAATATTCCTTTGGATTAATTCATGAATAAAACTGCTGCGAGTGACACAACTTTCTTAAGGTTTCATCTAATCGAATAATGCGGGATATCGCTTCGGAGAAATGGCATTGAAAATTCAAAAAGAATTTGAAATCACTAGAAAATGTACAGACATCGAAAAATCGGAGCACGAATTATTTACCGCTATTTAAGGAGGTTGGCTAAATACGACCATATGATAAGAATTTAATACCATTTCGTGATAACATTCTTCACAATCAAATACGATGACACAATTTTTTTCAAATTTTTACAGTTTTGAGTTTACAATATCACTCGAAATCACTCGAAAACTATGGAGAAGAAAAATCTTTAAAATTTTTTATATTCGTATTTAATACTAAAAAATACACTCACCAAATTTCATGAGATTCTAATCATTTCGAATTTTCCTATTCTTTTGACATCATCATTGTTGCTGCGTGTAGCCACCCTCCTCGATCGAAAGATTCTTCTCGCGTTGGCTAACATTCCGAAATTTATGTGAGACTTTTAGTGTTTTGGTTGCGAATTAACAATAAATTCCGCTTTTGGAGAAATGATGTGGGAAATGAGAAATTACTATCGCAGGGATCAGGCGATATACAGATCCAGTTGGTCTGGAATGCCTCATATATATGTATACATAAATAGATACAACTACGTGGAGCGTGCAGGTCTGCAACCAGGGTCACTACCCTTCCAGCAGTGGCAAGGTCAGCCGCAAGATCGTCCCGATCGCACAGAACCACAAGGAGAGAGGGATCTTCCTCTATAGAGGAGTACCCAGTGAGTGAGATCGCCAGACGCACACGCGGCGCACGCGACTACCGTGTCGATACCGATCGCGGTTAAATATTCATTGCGGACGAATTTTTTATGTACTTTTTACCGTCGTTAAGAAATATTTTGTTTACCGATTAACTCAGCCATCGAATGATAGTTTTAACGGAGACAATGATATAAATTATTTACGGGCGTACCAGTGAGATTACATCAATGGAAATCGCTCCTCGATCAATATTTTTTTTTTAATTTATCAATATTTCACGAGAAACATCATCCGCGCTCGTGGACCCCTGGTGATTCTTAAATAAGGAATATTCGACACACAGAGAAGCTGAACAAATCTTTCTCGATCTCGGACGCTGAGTGAGTCTTTCACATTTATTGTGCCTAATCATTTTTTACATTGCTTCGTGATCGATTCATTTTTAACTCGTAGGACTTGGAGTTTGAATCGAATACAATTAAGCGAATTCCATGTGTGACTTGTAGGCTTTGCATCTTCAAGAAAATTACTAAAGTGATGAAACTGTGAATAAATCTTCGAGGACAAATTTATGGAGGAAGGAGGAAAAAAATCGTGCATATTTTTTCGTAACGAATTCCGGACAATTTAGATTGTTTTTAATCGACAGTTGCATCAATTAAAAATTCAAGCCAATTTTTTCTAAATCAATTTTCGAAACGAAATATAATTACGTTCCATCTGTGCTGACAGGTGTTTCATTTTTTGGTTTGTAATATGGATCTGAAGATGATTTTTAAAATCAAGTTATTTATCGCGATCGTAACGAGTTGACGAGTTTTTATCGATTCGCTCTGTTTTATCTGATCGATTCGTTCTTTGAGATCCAAGCCACGGAGAAGCTGGAAATGTGAAAAAATGCATCTCCCGTGAAACCCTTGCTCGAAAGGTAAATCCGTCCTATTCACTCATTTATTCATACGTCAACGAACCGCATCGCGACAAAAGGAAGTCTGACTCACTAGCCCAGAATTTCCGCAGTCCCCGTGTCGTACGCCCCGAAAACTTGCTCCGTCGCGACAGTGTGTGTCTCTGTGTGTAAAAAAGGGGGGTCACGCTCGATTTTCAGTCTAAAGTGTCTAAAGGGAACATGCCGATATATACGTGACCCACTGTTGGCCCAATTCTACGTGCGATACGAGTCGGTGTATGTGACATACGTTACTCGTTACACTTTTACATTGTACTTGTCATTTCTCTTTGAAAATAGTGTCACTCAAAATCTTGTCGTTTTTTGGGTCATTTTTGAGAGTTTGGCTGGTACTTTGGGTTCGTGGTAATCCTGCGTCATGAGACAAATTCGTGTAAGCGTTGAAACTTCGATCCGACTCGAAATAATAAAATCCTGTCATTTGGAATGTGAAGCAACAATTTTTTACGCAATTCCGTCAGTTTTCAGAATTTAAGGGACTAAAAAAGTTTTGTTTGTCGCGGCACAACGTTTCATCGATAATTCAGAAGTGACAGAGAATTTGTATGCAAATTTTTAAAAATATTCAAGAAAATCGGATTTCCGAAAAAATCAATGTTGGTTTTTTTTCCTGTGATTCACAGTAACCGCGAAGTATCCTGTAAGGGAATTCGGTGGGTGAAATCAAATGGTAAAATAAAATATTGCTATTTGGTGAAAAAAAAATCGATTAGATCGAAAATCGCCGATTGAATATGTGCTCGGGGATGAAAGCTTACAACCGCAAACTTTATGAACGTTTCAGATCCATATTGTGCAAGATTATAGTTATATAGCCACGCGTTGTTCGATCGTTCTCGCTGCGGCTCACCGCAGTTCGTTCGTAACTCCCGTGTGGCTCTCTCAATGAATCCCGTATAACGGTATTGAAAACGGTCCAGCGAGTGAGCCAATGTCCAGTCGTGGCAGCTTCCGAATTCTTTCACGCGGTCTCAACGAAACAACTTTTTACGATATAATACAGCGGCGATGTAGCGATGATTGTATCGACGTTCCTAAGGAATATAAGACTCATTGTGACGATACGGAACTAATCGATCTTAAATGCACTGAAAACAAAATTTTGTTAGAAAAAAATCGATATTTTGTTCGATACATTAAACTAAACGTTTTTTTTCAAATAATCTCAAAATTTGTGTCATCGCAGCAAGAAATATTCTAGAAAGTCTCTTCGGAAGCAAATTATTGTTGTTCCAATCGTAAGTTTCGCTGACAATTCCATTAGAAACCAAATATACTGCCAAAATACCGAAAATTTTGAAATTATGTAAAAAATATTTAGTTCACCGTGTTCAACAAAATATCGGACGATTTAAAAAAAAAATTAATTTCCAGTTTAATTTCATTGATTCAATTCTCAAATAAATCGACGCACTTTTATGAGAGGAGTTAATGAATTTGTCAATTTTTCAAAGAGTCGACAAGAGTGCGTTTTGCCACAGAATTTTCGAACGCAACTCACCATCGTGTATTCGAGGTATATTGAGAATCGTGGATTTCAAAATTTCGCACGAATTAACACTCTACAGTACGAAACGAAAAACCATCGAAATTTTTAAAGAAAAAAATGTTGAATTTTGAGCATTAATTTCAAAAATTTTCAAACTCTGGCACGTTCAAGTATTTTTTTTTGAAAATATTTTTACTTCTACATTTCCGTGTGACTCACAACACGAACATTGATCATTACTAATCGCGACTGTATCGAAATTACTGAGAAACTACTGCCCGAATGAAATAACCAATTACTAATGAATCTACCGCGGCATTCAATGATGTTAATTACGATGCGTTTGAACTCTATGCTGCATCTTTGGATAATGAAACGTTATTTTATAAATAAGTATTATTTCCTATGGGAGAGAGATGACGAATCGTTTCTTAGCGAAGAACGTACTATCTCCGAGGAGAAATGTTTTACGAGATGCTCGGGCACCTCCACATTTCTCATTGGGTAATATATCCAAGGCGGCAAGAGCAGATGACGTGGGCATTAATTCCATGGGAAATTTACATGCGCATAATGAAACGTAAGAGTTACCGAACGGTTGCGAGCGCGGAAGATCGACATGCCCGGATGATTTCACACCTGCCGATGTCTCCGGATCGGGAATTCATTTTTCCAAATTCATTTGCATCGCAGGCCATGCGCATGCTCACTGGACAATTATAACTTTTGGAAGAAGAAAAACCTGTTCGTTTACGAGCTTAAAATTGTGCATATTCCCGACGAATGTCGCAGCCACATTGTTGGCCTATTTTTCGTTTTACTCGAATAACCAGTATGTGGCGAATAATTAAAAAGAAACTGTAAATACGAAAAAATCGGGACAAGTGTGTCGGAGAATAAACGAGCGAACTACCGCGTCACAAGATCAGCGAGAACTGGTAATACGATGTCTAGCAGTACTTATCGATGTTCAAATACACGCGGATATTTCTTGAGAATTTGAAGGTGTGAATTGCACATGGGAAATATATTCAAAGCATTATCTCGGTTATTCTTGAAACTCGAATGGAGAATAAGGCGGAAGCAGGTATTTAGACGGTGTATTCAACTCACGAACTCGGTAAATATTGGTGAAACAACCAAGAGTTCGTCCCTCCCTCGCACGAGTGGATCTACAAGCATTATCCTGTTGAAAAAATGTATGTAAGCGCGCTCCGAACGACTTGAACTCTCGCTTGTCCTGTTAACGGACGAAACACTGTTTGCCAACCATGAGCCGTCATTCTGTGTTGATTCCCGTAGATCTGTGTGATTGCGTGTACGTATAAATGTGTATATTCTAGGCTACGGACTCTTCCGAGCTAACTGCTGCAAAGACGCTACGCTAGGAGGTGCTTGACAGTTCTTTATTTATCTACGTGTACGTTCGTGCTTCCGTCTTCCAAGTTTTGCTTGATACGGCATGGGAGGTACTAAGTACACCCTACGACATCATTTCGCCATTGATTAATAACCACAACTTGATTTATGCAATTCCACAAAAATTCAAGACGAACTATTGGTGCGAAGAAATTTGTGGATTCGATTATAAATAATGACAATGAAAAAGTTAATCTTTTGAATTATCTATTTTTATTTTTATTTTTTTTTAATTATTATTTTAATTATTGAATTATTAAATTTAATTATTTCATGATTAAAAAAAGCTCCTGCTGGCTAGAAAGATGAAGAAAATTGAAATACTCTCAGAGATATTATCCAAGTACGGGTATCGTGAGAATAGAACAAGCAAAAACGATGTAAACCAATTTTTCCGGCTCGAGTTTTCTACTCCGAGAATTTACCACTTCGGTGATTAGTTGGGCTTGAAAAAATTGTTATTGGGATTGGTGACAGGTCTGCATCCAAGATTACGCGTCATTATGTTCGAGGCAGCGTGTAACAAAAGCGAAAGATGTCAAGGGGCGACACTCTCATCCTTATTTTAATCATTTCATTTTCCTGGCATAAGCCTTGCATTTACATAATGTATATGTAGACATGAAGGGCATTTTATTTTCTTTTATAAGGAAGCGATTATTTTACAGATGTACAACGATCTTGATCGTTACATATATGCCTCGTTATAATATCTTTACTCTCTCTTTTTTTCATTCTCTCTCTAAACGTCCAATCAAGCTCCATAATAATTAACGAAGCCGTGTCTCGTGCTACGTGCCGATAGTTTGAGCTCCGTAAAAACGGATGCAACCTTATTGCAAATATTTATCGCTTCCCAGCCTCGAAACCTCGCGGAATCTTCAAAACCTTACACTGGAAATGAAATTTTGTTGAAAATCGTCGATATTTTATTGAATACGGTGAACTAAATATTTTTTGATAATTTCAAAATTTTCGTTATTTTCGCAGTATATTTGGTTTTTAATGGAATTGTCCGCTAAATTTACGATTGGAACGACAAAAATTTGGGTCCGAAGAGACTTTCTAAAATATTTCTTGCTGCGACGAAACAATTTTTGGGTTTATTCAAAAAAACGTTTAGTCGAACGTATCGAACAAAATATCGATCTTTTCCAACAAAATTTTGTTTTCAGTGTAGAAGAGATTCATGATGTGCTCAATTTATTCGAGATTTTGGTTTTTACAGTTCGCCACTGATAGTTCCTCGTGCACGTGTTTCCATATTTTTCATTTCATTGCTTTTCAATCGGGCAATGTTTATTATTTTACGACGATTTGCGATCTGCAAGGAATCATTTTCATTTGTAATTAAATAAGAAGAATTGTTAATGGAAAATTCACATCAAGAAATATTGCTAGGAAAAAAATTGTCGAATTTGTTAGCATTTATTTTTATTTCATTAAAACTTTGCTTGCGAATGAGAGAATGCGTCTAATGGAGTATTCTTCATTGAGAATAAACGGCAAATGATGTTAATCAACAGGGTTTCGCAATTTAATACGGAAGACCTGCGCCGAGACACAGTAATATGCTGAAAGAAAGAGCAAACATTCAGTCGGTCCAGACACTCGTTGAGGATTCAGCACGAGAGAGAATTTTAAAATATTCCTTGTCAAAGGTCTTTGTCCTTAAGACAATCTTCAGACCGGATATTGTGCTGTGAAACACGGGGCTCCCGAGCGCGTGTTATTAGGATAATCCCAGGTTGCGAGGGACCGTCACAGAGTTCTGTACTTGATGCGATGCATATACGTACATCCATCCATCGCTTTGCCTCGCTCTTCATTCGGTTGATCGTTGAGACAGGAAATCGGAAAAAAACGTAAGTAATGAAAATAATGGACGAAAGGAGGGAATCAGGTTCGAAGGAACGGACTCCGCCAGAATGAGCGACGCTTCGAAGATGACAAGATACTTTTTAATTGCTTTTAATCGAGAGAACTTTTTTCTCATACATGATGAAGAAATGGGAGACAAAAAGGAATCTGAATAGATTTGCCTGTTCGCGGAGACAGTGAAAATGAAAATTCGGGGTGTGCGAAGAGCGATGGACATGGTGTACCGAACAAGGTGTTCAGCCGTAGCCAGCGTTCGAGCGCGAAAGAGCCAGATGATGAGTTAACGGTAGAAGTATTCGGTTAAAATCTCATTTACTTCGAGAGAGTTAACTGTATAACTTGACGTTTGATATAGCCGATCGTTCGCAAGACTTATATGGTTTTTAAAGTATAATATTCTGACACTGATGGTTTTTCAAGTCGAAGCAAAGATTGCTGGAATTTCATCGGATAAATAACGAAAAACCGTAAATTTCGAAAAATCGTAAATATTCGCGAAATATCGATAATTCGCGCACTCGAAAACAACGAATTGGAGGTAAAACGAATATTGCGAAGATACAAAAAAGTTGAATTATCGACGAGAGTCAAGCAGACGCGATTTTTTTTTGTTTTTTTTTAATTTATTCATTCGTCGATCGAAATACGTTCGGCGTTTTCGAATTAAATGGAAAAATGTTGCTGGTGCGTCGAGAATCCAATGCAATCCCGGCCGAACCGGTCCCATTTTTTTGGGAGAGCTCGCATACATAATGCGAGAGTAGTTCGAGCGTTTCGAACAACATATTGGATAAGGGTCGTCGACACTGAACTTCAAAAATAGCCGAGCAGGTATAACACACCGCGTGAGATCACGTCCGTCTCGATCGGTCAATCGCCCTCCTCACTGGGTCAGTAGACTTTTGCCTGACACGTGAGAAGCGATTTGTGACTTACGGCTTCGGGTTATGACGCCAACACGTAACAACTCATGCCGAGTTAATTAATTAATCATCGTGACCTTTCCAAACTCATACTGACCTCGTCCATGGCGTTAGTGAACTTGATTCCATGCGTCTATGGAAAAAATTAACGAGTTATCAGCGCACTAGTTTGTGGTGAAGAAAAGCCATGAAAGCGACACGAGTTTGTCGGGAAATTTTTGGTTCCAAGCAGTTGACCTGAATCTCTACGAAAGCTCGGGAAGCCACGTTCCGAAATTCGGAGCAGACTGTCGTGATGTCTTTAGAATGAGACGAACAACGACTCGAAATGTATTCGAAACGTGTCAGTTACGTGAAAGGATTACCAAATTCAATTCGACAAAGCGAGGGAGAGAGAGAGAAAGAGTCTCATTGATGAAAGTTCGGCATTCATTGCCGTTCAGAAATGCTTCGTACACGTGTACCGTACATCGTAGGATGAGTCTGGGGCAGTTGGCCTTATTTTTGCTGAGAGCCCATGGTGCATCAGGGAATCGAAATTTACTTAGGAATGAATTAGGAATCGCATGAAACATAAAACTTGCATGGAAACAGGATTAAATTATTATTCCTTGTCTTGTTTTTCCAGGCAAATTAAAACCGTCAAAAATGAGGAGACAACGTTGGTGGTTGTTACTGGCTGCCGTCGTATTCGTAGCGGGCTGGAAATCGGCCTCGACACTTCCGGTTCCAGATGAAGAGGTTGACACATCTACGCAGCTCCTCGGTTCCAGGTCAGTGCCAACTATCAATTTGACATTCACGCGTTGCGACGAGTGAAAAAGTGGAAAGCAGGCATGAAAAAACAAAATTTGCCCCGATCGTGTAAAATTAATTTACGGTCGCTTAAAAAAGTATTTGCACATTTTATATGGAAAATTGTATCGAAAGTGTGCAAATGCCTTCATAGCCACTGTATGTTACTGAGTACTCTCAACATTTTATAGGCTCTCGATTTTACGAACGGAACGCAGAGGGGCAAGGGGAAGGGTGGGGCGATGTATGAATTTCCAATTAGCGCTCGAGGGGCTGCGTTGCATCGCGTGCAGTCCATAGTAAGAGGAAGTGTTCAATTACGATAGGTGGTCTTCGAGCCATATATACTATTGCTCGATAACCTTCGCGCGAGAGTCCTCCCATGTAGGTGAGAAAAGCGACGAAAAAAAAAAAATAACACACCGTGCGAAGAAAATAAGTAACGAAACCTCCGTCTCGCTGTGGTTGGAAAGAAAGGGGGTGACGATAGGTTTAAAAATAACGAGAATGAAAATAAAATAAAATAGCGCGAGAGATGGAAATGGATTCGCACTGTTACCTAATTAAAGCTACAAGATTCTCGCGTTTCTGCATAATGAAATGATTGTAGCCTTAATTAGAAGGCTAATTAAGAAACTGTTACGTATACGCTCCACGCGAGTTTCATATTTTTTTTTTTATCATCAGCTTCACTTGTTGCAACTATTTTTTGCTCTCTTCGTGTCTCCCATTAGCAGCGTCACTCTGCTTGTTGTCAGTACATAGTCTAAAAGACACTGAACATTGTTTCAACTAAGTGAATACGCGAATTCAAAGACTCTAGTAATGAATCTTTGGATTCAGTGATTTTTTTTAGGTTGTACTTATTTTTGAATGCGTACTTTTCGAAATTATTACCAAGATCACTGTCCCTTCCGGATCAAGTTTTTTCAAGAGTCAGTGTTTTATTTTCAGTGTGGTTACATCGGTTTCGGTCGTTACGGGACCACCTGAGACCCGCGATGTTCATTCGAAAACGAGCACGGCTGATCGCAAGAGAGTGATCCCTGGGAGAGATTTGCCAGCGTCTCCAGCCGATCTCATGAGACCAGACAAGTTTCAATTTTTCACATTAAACAAAGAAGGCGATGTGGTAACGAAGCAAATGACGGAAAAAGAGATACAGAGTCTCATTGCGGCTGGGGGTGGTCATTTGCCGATGGAGATTAACGAGCCCCAAAAAGTCGGTGACATCCCGACAGGTGGGATGAAGGTAAATTAATATCGATTTTACTTTGATACAAACTCATTCACCATAGTCACTTTGATGGTCCATCAAAATGGTGCCAATTATTTCGATGCCGATAACAATCGTGTGTTACTCCCATTTAGGTTGCCGACGTAGTTCAGAATGTGCAGAATGTTCTCAAAAGTGAATTAAACAAACCAGCAACCGTAATTACTTCTATGCCGACCATACCAGGCCACGCAAACACCGAATGGAGCAGCATCTTGCCAGCGATTCTTGGCGGGGAGTCCGAAACTGCACCCGTGAACGAACAAGATTCCCTTATGCCCGACGTCATCAAAGAGCCTCCAACTACATCCGACGCAACACCCATTGAGATATTAGATTCAACAGGAAATCATGCAATCCCAACAAACATACCCACCAAGAAACCAGAGTCATCGTCAACCGAGAATTACGACGTTACCAAAAGACCAACTGAAAGCTTGGGAATGGAAGTTCATACCGAGAAACCAATGATTCAGGTGCCAGTTATAACGGTCGATCAAAAGCTGCCATCGCATCAACCCGAAGAAGATACGAAGCCAGTTTTCCAAATGTTGAATACCATGTCTGCCGACAAGCCGACTGTTCAGAATATTACACATACGGACGAAAAATCTCAACCTGCTAGCTCTGACCACAACGATAAACCTGTAAAGACTGACGGCTTAGCAAATCCAGTGAAGGTTTCCGCTGAACCGAGCATACTCACCGAACCTCCGGCGATGGTACAACCGACGGTCATCGATGAAAAAGTACCAGAAATGATCGAGATCCATTATCCTTCTGGCAATGTCGAACCCTTGGTCGTTTCCCATGTGAGGAAGCCACTGAACCCTGAATCCCCGATAATAACCTCAGAATCTATTTCCAAATTACCGGAACCTGAATCACCGACTACGATGACCGTTGTTTCTGAAACGCATTCGACATCAATGAAGATTTCGGGTCAGAATGAAATTCCTCTTCGCAAACCCGCTGTCTCCACCGACCAACAAGCAGATGGCATTCAAATCTTCACTGACGTCAAAAAACCGGACCAAGTTACTGAAAAACCAACCGGAATTTCTACCAGCGAAAGCAAACCGGACTTGACGACTCACAAGTCGGAAACAACAACGGAAGAACCCATGAAAATATCAACGGAGGACAGTTTACTGTTGCAGGGAATTTCCTTCTTTGGCAATCTTCCGCAGGCAGTCAGCTCTATCGTCACTGATTTGATAAGCGACAATTCGTCGAGCACAGCTCCTATTGTCGAAAACGCTTACGAGACTGCTCCGTCAAAACCTCTAGCAAGTGCCGACAGCTCCTCCGGGACAAACAATTCCGTTAAGCTATCCGAACCTACTAAGTTGTCTGCAGCACAAGCTACAACCGAAAAAACCATGAGTGCCCAAAAACCTAGCATCATTGAGGAGCCCGTATATGAAAAGATGCCTCAGATAGTCCCGGATCACGAGTCGCCCATGCATGGAACTTCATCCTCTGAGGCATCCTCGATCGAGCATATAATTGAGACTTTAAACGATCCCACCAGCATTATTTCCAGCGCTGTTGGAGCAGGTCAGTTCGGCATTCAAAAGATACCGCAAGGTGAATTGGAGCTTCCGGAAGCAGATGCCACTAAAGCTGCTCCTTTGGAAACCACCAACGTTCCGGAAATCCATACAACTTCTGCTACACCGATGAATATCGAGAGCCTCGCAGAAGCAAATTCTGGCAAACCCATGGCACCGCTTCCTACTGAATTAGCTGATTCCCTGACTAGCATGATATTCCAGATCTCTGACGCAAGGCCTTCGGTTCTACCACTTGGTGAAAACGCTGGGCTCGACACAACGGAGAAGAAAAATGTGGCCAACGTAAATGCCGACGAACCTAGCGACGTCGATAACGTCTCGGCTGCAGGATCACAAGATGGTTCCAAGGTTCCTGAAGATTCTGAGAACAAACATACATCACCGATACAAACAGAGCCAGAAACACCCGCGCTCGTTCCCGAAAAAGTAGTGCAAGTTATTAACGAGCCTGCGTCTACGACGAGCTTGGATAAGACGAAACTTACCGAGCCAGGGGAGAAGACGAATAGTACGGGACATGCCAACGTGATTCCAGTTACAACCAAAACACCGAGTCTCGACAGTTCTGTCGCGATGACGAACGTCGTTGAACCGAATAGCAACGAAACGAAAGAGAAGCCAGTGAATAGAATCAGTGATCAGCAGGCCTCTGAGAAATTTGAAGCTACGACCAACGAAAAATCGCAGCCCGGAACTGACAAAGTCTCCGACGATATTTCGACTGACAAAACTGAAGCTGTTGCTGGAGAGGCGGCTACGGCTGAAGCTTTGATTGAAGTTTCCACTACTGAAAAGACGCTTCTGATAGAACAGAGTTCTACACAAACAACTCCAACCCGTGAGGCAGACTATGCACAGACTGGTCCCCTCGTTTCATTGACCGAAAAGAAGAATAAAGTTTCTTCAAATAGTTCAGGAACTGTACAAGAATTAGTAAAATCAGAAAATTCCAAGACCGAAAAGCCATCGAAGATCCAAGTGAATGAAAGTGACGCGGAACTGCCAATAGTTCATCTTGACATTATGGAAGCCGTGCCAACAAAGTTCCATAAAGTTAACGAATCCAAAATCAACAATAGTACGGACAACAATGGCGAATCCCCCTTAGTGCGGATCAAACTAACAGACCCCGTCACTTTGGTGAATAATATGATACAGTCATCGAATGTTGTCATGCAACCAACATCAGTCGAGCCGTTGAGCTTGCCAGAAGCGGGCAGCGTTCCTGCAAACACTTTGGCCAGCGGACTGATTGCCGGGTATCCATCGACTACGAACTCGCCATCGACGGTACACGAAACAGAGGTCAACGGCGATTCAACGACAGTTGATCCTGTAAAATCTCTACCAGGAGTTTCGATTCCAATCGACGCACCTGCCGTCAATGTGACCGAGGATCACACAACGACGAGCACCAAAACCAGTGAAATCCAATCCGAAAGTTCGGAGAGGCCTCTGAGTCAAGATCTCCAAAAAATAAAGGTCCCACTTCTGGAGAAAGAAATGGAAACATCAACGAAGAACACCGTCACGACTTTAGCTCCAGAAACATCAACGGAGCAATCGACCATTCAAGAACAACCGGCCACTCCCGATAATTCCTTTTTACTGCCGGCAAATGCTACTGCTGACTTCGCTTCTCCCATCACCAAAGAGGAGCCCCAAACAGTCCCGATTACTACCACAGTCAGTCCGACGCCTAGGACTGAAACCGAAGAAACAACCACGTTCGCGAGCTCTACCGCAAAACCGGAGAATCGTCTCGAAACCTCAACAAAATTAACAGAAGAAGTCGCTACGACCCAAGGACCGATCGTGACAACAACATCACCATTGATTGACAAAGCTCCTGTGAATCGTATCGAAGTTACGGAACCTCTGACTCCTCCGGTCTCTCATGGACCAGAATTTGATGAGAAATTGACTGTTTCGTCAAAAGTAAATGGAATCTCTTCCGTTACGTCAGATAAATCACATGCAACTACCCACCAGTCCGAATCATCGGAAACAAAAATTGAAAGCTTGCTGGTAGCACCGGAATTGCAAAATTCTTCAAAGTCGGAAGTTCATGAGGATGCAGCTGGCGAAGCGAGTACCGAGAAAACACTTTCGACAATTGCATCGGTGAGTGCGGCCTCGATTGGAACGACTACACCGAGACCATCGGACGGCGAAAGTACACCAACGGTAAGAACGACCGAGGACTCGCAAATGGTCACCACGACGCACACTCCAATAATAAAAAGTGAAACAAGCACAAAGACAGAAACCGCTGCTGCAAGTGCCCTGGAAAATACGGCAACTGCCGCAAGCGAAACTAAATCGAAGCTGGAAAACGAAGTTGAAAAAATTGAAGAGGAAAAGCCTCTTGCAGCGATCCCTCCGTCGGAAAAAGTTTCGGAGTTGCCCAGTACAACTTCAGCACCGAAGCAAACGGAAGTTAGGATTCAAGTTAACAATACCGCGGTTTTAGTTACGAAACGCCCTGTTCCGGACGGTCCGAGTCAAAAGCTCAACGACGTAACGAGATCACCGAACAACCAGCCACCTGAAGAGTCAACCACTCCCAAAGGCGAACCTGCGGAGCACGAGTCGTACGAAAAATTGGGTGAAAAAAATTCTTCCCCGGTTCCGGTTGCAGTCAGCGCTTTGGCCAGCAATGGAAAGAATGAGATGAACGCGTCAAGCCAACATGCAGCCAGCGGAGTGGATACGGAAACACGCATCCGCCTGGGTGATGAGCAAACTGATAAAATCGAGAGCGAAAAACCGTCGGAAATCACGGAAAACACGAGAAAACCGATAAAAAAGACGAGTGACAGTGATGCATCACCCGCTGTGGAGCAATACGTAATTGTGAATTCAACAGGCGGGCTCCCATTATCGGAAACGAGCAGCTCAGCCTCTGACATAATTAACAAAATTCCTGCTCCCCAAAAAGATGAATCAACTTCACAATTACCCACAAATATTGAGATTACGATGAATATGCCTTCTAATGAGAAACCAAACTCAAACAATGAAGTGACTCAAGCCCAAAATAAGCCTCTAGGATTAGGCGAGAAGCAACAACCAAGCAATAAGTTGGCAATTCAGAGTTCGACTGCGAAGCCTGAAAAACCTGCACACAAGCCAATTATGAATATAAAAAAAGACGACGCTCTGCCAAAGCCAGCAGATGACCAATGGACGTTAATACCTCAAAAAGTTCATCCAGTCCCAGGAAAAAGCGAGGCAACTAATCCGAAACGAAAAACTACAACGGAAGTCCCTGTGACGACGATCGCGCAAGCATATGAGAAGTTGGTCTCCACTGACAGGCCACCGGTATCTCTTGATCATCCGCAGAGTGCCAGCGGCCTGGACAGAACTGTCCAAAATCTTGAGCCCGATGTCTCTTACTTTGTGAACTTGTGCAACGAATTGGCCTTTTCATTTTGGACTGCAACTAACAAAGGCTTGAGCACGGCAAGGTCTCTTGCTGTTTCACCTTTTGGAATGACGAGCATGCTCGCAATGGTATTTCTGGGTGCGCGAGGTCCGACATCCGACCAAATGAACGACGTTTTAAAACTGGACGACGTAGCCTCGTTCAATCCTCATCTTGTTTTCCAAAATGTCACTGACGCAGTCAGTCTTGCCAGAAATCAAGGAATCGCGAACGCAGCCTTTGTACGAGAGCTCTTTGCTGACAGATCGAAAGTTCGCAAGCTCATGCCATTTTACAAGGAGCAAGCACAACAGTTCTACGATGGGATCGTTGCCGAGGTTAATTTTGCAACGATAAGCGACCTTGTCCGGCGACGAACCAATCTAATGATCAGAAAACAAACAGGCGGTAGAATCAAAGATTTCGTGAGGACGAATACGGTACCACTGAGGTCTCCACTAGCAGCACTTTCGGCCAATGTCTTCCAGACGGATTGCAACTCAAGCGCAGCCAGTTCCGAGGGCAGAGACGGCGAACTATACTTCGCGGTATCTCCAGCGGTCAGACAAAGGAAACTCGTGCCAGTACCAGCGACGGTATGGCGGGCAGGTGTCTTGGCAGGATACGAGCCCGGTCTCGATGCGACAGCCATAGCACTCGGTGGTACTGATAAATTGGTCTCGACCATTTTCGTCATACCAGGACAGCAGGGTTTGACCGCACCGGGTGACACGCTCGATCGTCTCGAGCAAAGGCTCGTCAGAGGAGTAGCTCACGATGGATCCTGGAAGAAACTCCTCAAGGTTTTGATCCCACGTCCGGGGCTGGAACTCCAAGTCCCAAAGTTCAGTCATCGTTCAGTCATCAACGCAACTGCAGCACTCAAGAGAATGGGCTTGGAAGAGTTATTCTCAAAGCACGCTGATTTGAAAGGCATCAACGGCGTTGCCACAGATTTACATCTTACTGATGTACTCCAGGTATGTCTTGCTCATATTTTTCCTTATTTCTTTTCTCATCATTCCAACACCATTTGCCTCCAGGTTATTTTTAGACATTAATAGACATTTATTTGTTCCAAATCAATTTATTTATTCAATAGATAAATCTTCTGGATTATTAAAAACAAGTGAACATTTTATTTGAACGTAATATGTCCTTTATTTTTAAAAAAATATTCATTTACTCGAAGCAAATAATTTATTCGTTCTAAACAAACAAATTTATTTATTCTTAACAAATTCATTTGTGCGATCTAAGCAAATGAACTTATTTTAAAAATAGAGGGATTTGATAAAATTAACGAGGAGAATTGTAATGAAATTTTTAACAGCTTCCTCAGTCTCGACCGGTCGTGCCCCGCAATATTATTGCTACGGGGCACAACAATCTCCGGACTAAATGACTCCTATATTTTTTCAGATGAACCTCTTCAGCACATGTGGCGATGAAAACATAATAAGTGGAAGGCATCACGTGGAAGTTTATCCAGGTAGTCCAATAAGGAATGCTCGCGAGTACGACACATCGGAGAAGCAATTTGACGAATCGGACGAATCAGAGTCTCAAACCGGTGACGGCGATGGTTCTAGAGGCTTGACATTGCCATACGCATTGCACAAACAAACTCACGCCGCACGACAGAACGATTCAGCAGAAAAGCAAAGATTAAAATTGGACAGGCCATTCCTTTATTTTGTACGACACAATCCCACAGGATTGATTTTGCACATGGGACGTTTCAACCCGAGATTATTGCCCTAAATGTGTAGAATTACGCGGATCGATTATCATGAAATGACACGGAAGTTCGCAACGTTGGGATCCAACGAAAAATACTTTTCTATTCATTTTCGTTAAATTTCAAAAAACTATGACAATTTTCGTACCGATTTTGTGTTTGGATCCTGAAAAATGAACCTTCTACTGTCCTGAATAAATATTGAACAAGAATCATGAGATCTACGCAAGAAAAAACGAAACTTCTTTGCATTCCAACGATGCACACTTAAAAATCGTTAAACAAACGAATATTATGAGAATATAACGTCAGCTCCAATTGTACGAACTATTTCGAACTCACCCGATCGACATTACCCGAGAAACTGCCAGCGTGAATGATTTGAGGAAAGCGATCGGGACGAAGCAGAAACGAGCTTTCTCGATTAACAACAAAAGTGTGTGAGAAGAAAATAAATTTTGCCCCTAAAAAAAGATTTATTGTCAATAATTCCGAGGAGCATTTTGAAAATGTGACCAAGCACGAAAAAGGGAAATTCAGTGTACGTGGAATTTGGTTGCGGTGCCGATGAATTTTAATTTATTAATTGGGACGTGGTATGGCAAGATTAGGGACGACTTGTTGTGATACATTCGTCGATTTTCCATGCCACCGAGTTTCCGAAGCAAAGAGAAAATGTTGTGAGGGGGAAAAATAAAAACACGGAAAATGACAAGAAAAACGATCTTGATCGTCGTCCAAACTAACGGGTCAGAGCAGTCACATCGCTGCGACGAAGTGTCGTCTTCGATTCGCTCTGTTTGGACAGTGATCGACATTAGAAACAACGAAAATTATTATGGATAATAAAACTTATTGTTAAGCTATAAGTTACTTTGATCTTTAAATATTAATTCAACTATTAACCGTAAAGTATTAACAGTATCGATATACGAATCGTAGGAAATCTTTTTAGCTCGTGGGCCTGCGGAGTGCGTATGTAAATATAGATGAAAAGTCATATTACTCTCGATGTGCTCGAGCCAATTACCTGGAAATTCCGTCAACTCATTATCGTCTTCAAGTTGCAACGAATTTTCTTTCCAACTTCTTCCAGTTCTACGAATTTAGAGCCACGCTATTTATCAGGCTCTTATAATTATGAACAATTAAGCACTAGATTCGTGGAAATACGCCCTAAGTTAATGTACGTAGAATGCTACAATACTTCGTGAATAAAACAATTTAAAACATTTGAAAAATAAGTTTTTATGTTTCTGCCCTTTACGAATTTTCCCTCATTTTCCTCATCCTCGCAAACTGCATTGTGCAGTTTTGAGCATGGGATCAGGTTGTCCCGAGGAATTGCATCCAAATTTTCGTTAGGATTGAAAATTGACGAAGAATTTCCTTTCGTTGTTCATACTTTTCATTACAGAGTACTGCGTCAGATTTCGATTTTCAAACTCACATAGAATTATATTTTTCAACTATTTTTCCTTTTTCTTTCTGTTTTTCCATTTGGAAACAACTTCTTTAATAAAAATTTTGAACCTAGAAACTGCTTATCCTTCGAGGCGCTAATGAACCCGAATTTCGAAAATAAGAAAAATTAAAATTGCCGATTTTCATTAAATTAAATATTTTTTTAATCCATTAATATGCAATTTCTAACTTTTTATGGAAAAATTACAATTGAACATTAGAGTCTTCGGTATTTTAATTAAAATTGAAATGCCAAAAATTTTCATCGCCGTAAAAATGTTCGTCAATCGGAAACCAAAAACCCAGCATTACTTCGGTTACGTCAATCATGAAATTTTCCGATGTCATTTTTTTCCCCCTCAATCCTGCGAAAACCAGCGCAATTACTCAGACTCGGTATCCTTCGATTGAACATTTTTCAGTTTCATATTAAAGTTCCCAATTGTGTCGGAATTCATATTTCTTACCGACCGATGGTAACCATTCATACTAATTGTCGCGCACTCGGAGCCAACTCTATCGTTGTTAATGTTGACCATGCAAATGTTTCAAAAGTGTTCAAAATCGCACTGGACCTCGTGCCGGACATTTGCTCGTGGCCCTTGCCCTCGCAAACCCAGCATTTTAAATTACCAGCAGCGGTCTACGATTTGGTGCGCTCATTGATTTTCTTCGGCAAGCTTTGGGATCGATCAGAAGCAAAACTGCAGGCAGAACTCCGTTTTTTACCCTTGGCGACGGCAATTTGCGTTCACAAATCCATTCTGATTGTCTAGTTTTTTTTTTTTGCTCCGTCGACTCGCATGCCACGTGTAGAGTCTACGGTGAAAAGTTACAGATCATCACTAAATATGACCGACTTTTACTATCGCAGACAGTTCAAACTAACGCACCGGGGAAACAACCATGTTATCTCGAAACGAAAAACTAAACAGCATACGCACGTAAGACACTGCATTGAATGTTTCTTCGAACGAAAAGCTCGTGATCACATTTGTAGATGAGAAAATTTAATACGATATCCACAAAACTTCCAAAAGATGCATCGAGAATCCTCAATTGTTCAAAATCATCGACGAGGCCATAACATTTTTTTTGGAAGGATCTCAACGGAAATGTAATTAAACGATTTTGAGCCAAAGCTGAAAAGATTGAGGGGGAAAATTTTGAAACAAAACTTCTCATTGTGCATATTTTTCATGATATTTTTCGAATATTTTGTATCCTGCGTAATTTCGGGACGGTACTGGAAATAGTTGCGTACACACAAAGACATAAAAATGATTAATGTCTCACCGCGATAAGATATAATTTTAGTCATTTTCCGAAAATATACTGACCTTTTCGTTGAAACGTTCAAGGGTAGCGGAGGATTTGAAGCAGGCAGGGTCATTGTGAAAGCGCATTGTTGAAATAAGTGCATAAGCCAAAAAAGAAGAAAGAAAAGTAAATAGAAAAAGCGACACATTTCTCGCATCAACGAGGTATGATAAGCATTGCAATTTTCAGACGTAAAAAAAAGGTGGGAGAAAAAGGCTTATCAGTTTTATCACGTTACGCTCGAGTCTGTTAGGTGCAACGCCTTTTAGTCGTAATACGCTGAAGAGAACCAGCGAGTGATTGAATCGCGGGAGGGTGTCACAGTGGGACTCATGAAATATCCAAAGAACGTGAAGCTGGAAAACTCTAATGAGAATCAATCAGTCGATATTCGTCCGTGTATATAAATGGGCGTTGAAAACATTTTTTTTGTGAAAAGAACTGACCAAGTTTCGGAAGGTTCGATCGCGTAGCGTGGGTATAACGACGAGAGCCGACAGACTGCCTGGCGTTATAAAAAAGTAAATAAAAGTGTGTTCGTGACGAAAATGACGTTCTCTGGACGTCAAAGTCGGTGCCACCTCAGCTCCCATAGCGTTTCCGCGTTGTGAAGCTAATTTTTTAGTTTCTTTGCGAGCTTCCCGAGGCGACGACCGTCTGGAAAGTCATTTTCGATCGGAAGGATTTTTCTTCATTGTAGAGCAAAAAGGAGGGGTAAAACTGGCACGACAACCCACATGGAAAGAAATCGCAATCTTCGACTATATCATAGGGTACGACGATCTGCTTTCGAATTAATTTCCCCCGGCTCGATTAACCGTTATTTTTTGCTAATTAACGGATTTCAATGAATTTCATATTTCAACACCCTTTTTTTTTGCTTTTTATCTCTTGACCTTGAATAAACCAAACGAAACGATAAGATAAATGAAAAAAACGTAAAGATTATATATGCAGCAAATATCGCATCTCCGTATTTATTTTAATCCATCTGATGACAAAGTTCGCATTTTTGACAGTTCCACTGACATCTCTGTATATACGTCACTGCACACATGTAAACCGCAACGTTTATTGACTCGAGTTCACATCATAATTTAACCAAAACTCTCAAGAATATTTTCAAGTTCACGATAAAATCGATTTTAGGTTTATCGGATGTCGAGCTTTTACGATGTCATACGGTAATTACTGGAGGCAAACAATTTCCTCATTATTGTTTGAACAAAATCTCACATTGTGAATGAGTGAACACGCAGCACAGAGCAATCAGGGCTTGGGTATTATTTATTCCGGAAATATTTTCAAAAGATTCAGGATTTGATAACGATTGACAAGTTCGGGAATTTTGAATGAATTCAATCGCGGATTGCCCCGTCGCACTACGCAATTGACTATATGACGCTCTTCGTTTTTCCAAAACACCCAAAAAAATACATCGCGATATAAAAATGACGTTTTCCATTCTGAGATAAATATCGACGTAATTTTCTGTTATCACGTACAGAGCGAGTGGAAAAAGTTATTCAGCGGAGAATTATGTTTAAATAATCACAATAATAGTTTATTGTGTGAATTTGTAGATTTGAGAAAAATGTGTGAACCCATTGGCTCGTTGAGAAAGTTTGATATCAGCAGTTGCGACATTTTTTTCTCGTTCTCTTGTCGTTAACTGATAGGAATCGATAAGATAATCGGGGAGTTACCACTTTTATGAGTTTTTGTCGCACATTTATATATGATAAGAGATAATATTTCATCTTGATCTTGGCTTTATCGATAGCGGACATGGTGTTCTCCCTTTCTGTTGATAAACATTAGCTGCTAATGAATTTCCGCATTGTATTTTTATGTGCACAGAAAAAATGGTGGTTTTGAGTGATGCAGGTTTTGAAAATGCTGGTTTCCAGATAAATTTGTAGGAAACGTGAAGATTTTCTTTGCAAGATAAACGGTGACTGAATTTTATCATTTTTAAAATGAAAAAGTAGTTCGAGTCATAATTTTTCCTCCTGCAGGTGCTGAGCGAGTTTACGATCTTATTTTGTATTGTAATTTCATGGTGTTGAAGGCACGATTTGTCGGTTATTGTCGAGTCGGCAAAGGGGCCGATACAATTGTATAAATGCCATTGGCATTTTCCGTACGTCACGCGTATCTCGGATCTTCTGAGGACAGAATGCTGAGGGCGCCACCTGATCTCTATATCGTAACGGCCTCAAGTCATCGCGATAACGAATCAGTAGGTTTCAACTGCCCAACGAATTTCTCAAAACGAAGACTTTTTTGTATACACATGTTTTTTGGGGCACTTGAAATAAAAAAAAAATGCGTTCTGTCATTTTAATATTTTAACACTATTTTGGCAGATCACCATTTTTTCGCTTTTGTGGATTTTCTTACGTTGAGATTTTCCTGATCATTGGGTTCTGGCATATCCTCAAATACCTGCTGCTTTTTTATTAAAATAAAGTAACACGTTTTTACCCAAGAATAACTTTTCCTTCTCTAATCCGCCTTTTGTGCAATTTTATTTTCATCATTCATTCAACAAATCGATTTGCCCATACGTTCCATTCCTTCAATTGTGTTTTAACCCGGTAAACTTTTTTTTTCAAGCGTTTACTCATGTTGGTCGATAGGATAATACTTCGACGTACCTTGTTTCTAGGAATTAACGTGATCACGTGGTATCTTATTTTTATTACAACATGACGTGCGTACATCAGATACCAATTCTTGGTTGACGTACAGAGACCACGCTGTTCTCTATTTCAGTGAATCTCTTTTTCAGTAATTCCACTTTTCACGCAGCGTTTTACGTCGCACACTTTTCCTTTGATTATGATGATGTTTGCAAGGATCATAAAATCCCTTACGTCGCGTATGATTTTGCGCATGCCATTGAACACGATCGTGTGAAAAATAATTTTCATTTAAAAATTTTTACAATCATTGCCACGTTTTTGAATAAAATAAAAATGAATAATTTTCATTGACGATATTATTCAACAAAGTGATAGTAGAGTAGAGTAGAGTAGAGTCAATAATTCGTTCGTGCACCGATTGAACGATTTTCCCTATAAAAATCATTTTCAATTGTATGGAATTATTTTCTTTTTCACTTTCTAATCACTGCGACGGAAATGAGATTTTAAAATTAATTGATTATTCAAGATTTCGATGAATCCCGTGTGTTTTTTTCAGAAACGTTGAATGTTATGCTGGGCTTCACTGAGGCGGCTGATTTACGTTATAGGGAGCTCGCTATGGACGCTTGTATCAGCCCTTTCGAGTACAGAGTACGTTTTAGTTTGGTCGTTTATCGGAACAGCAAATTATGTCGAGACGAATTATTTCTTATAGTTACTTCAGAGGATCAACGCTCTGCCAAGGGAAAATTGTTGATTACACAAAAAATGGAAATAAGCTTTGTAAAGTGAGATTATTTGAAAAATATAAATGCGTAGTACAGCGAAAAACATAGTCACAAATATAGAAGAAAGATTTGTATAGAGAAGTGATCTGCTCGTGAGTACAGTCACGTGGATGCGAGTGAGGGATTCCCGTCAACCCACGAATATTAATATTTCGAAACGTCTCTCAGTAAGAGTTCGTCGAATCGGTAAAAAAAATTTAAAAATGAATAAAACCACATGAAAAAATATTGAAACGTGCAGCGATTAGAAAAATGAGTTATTCGGAATTATTCTTCCTGGTGTTTCCGTAAGAGCAATATTTTGCCATACTTGTCATATTAAGGTCGTGTAATGTTGTCTGGAATGAGATTCTCAGAGGTGATTTCCAGGATAAACTGAGCTCGAAACTGTACGAGCTTAAAATTTTTATTTATTCCTCTTTTGTAATTCAGAGACAAACAAATTTTGAAAAAGCAAACAAATAATTCATCCCGTTCAGTTTTAACCCAACTTTTACTAAACTCGACTTATTGTTTACTTCTCTCTGACTAACTTGACTCTTACTAAAAAAATTGCGAGAAATCTCGTAAAAAAAATTTTCTCCTATCACGATATTTTTGTTCATTGTTTCTAATCAATTAACAATCCCGAATTTGTGTAACAAAGGCGAAGGGGGATAATTGACTTGTAGAAAATGTTTTTTTTTTTTTAATTTTTTATTTATTTCATAATTCAGAGTGTTTATTAATTTTATTTGTTTTTTTTTCTCATGATGATTAGGATGTCGATTGCTCGGGTCGTTCACTCGCGACCCTTATGGTTGCATGGGTCGGGGCAGCTATGGTTGCATCTGTACTACTTCGCTGGAAATACATGTGGATAGCTCTGACGATTTTAACGCTCCTTTTTTTATTCGCCTGCGGTTATGCAGCTTGCAACGCTCGGAGAGCCCACGAAAGGGCGATGGCGAACGAAGAAGCCAGAATTTTCGAACGGAACAGAAGGGACACCAGGAATATTCAGTCCGTTTCCGGTTTGGTGGAAGAGTGTACAGAGGTCTTAACAATTTCAACTATTTCTCTTATTCTAACACTCATGAGAATGGGGTCGACGATTTTATAGCCCTCAGTAGACACACATGGGTCTGGGCAGTCCAGTCCGTTCAGCGAATTGCGTCAATTTATCGTTTTTCGTATCGATTACCGATAAATAACAATAGAAAAAGTAAAATTATCGATCGTCCAGTGCAGGCTCTCTTGCTAAAGCTCCAGAATGGATTTTTTGAATTTTTTCACATTTTTCAAACGAGTCCAAGGACAGTAAAAATCGTAGGACACTCCAGACCCATGTGTGTCTACGGCGGGTTAATTCAAATAATTACGAATGTTTCAAATTTCCAAAGATAATTGTCTTTGCTGCGTTAGGGAATCGCGGAGTATCTATATACAAAAAAAAATCATATTCAAATTATTTACGACACCGCGTGTTCGCGAATTTTAGGATTACACGTGAAAAAAACAGTTTTTGGAAATCTCTTAAAGAAAGAAAGAAATATTTACACAGATTTGGATGTTTCCACGATCTTGGGGAGAATTGAAAAATTGCGTTTTGATAAGACGTTTTTTCGTCAGACATTGTCTGAGCACGTGAGCTTTTTATTGCAACAAACATGGACGCCAAGGTCATCTTCTGGAAAATGTATGTTTTTTTTCCTCTTTTGTAAATAGGCAAACGATCCACCGGCTTATCAAGCTTATTGGATAACAGATTTGCCACCATCCTATGCGGTAGTGATTGGAGCCGAATCACTACCGCCACCGCCTCCACCGCCAATGGCACGTTCCTCCGATGCAGAGCCACCGTCCCCTACGAATTCGAAACCACCGCCATATTCCGAAGCGATACAAGCCGACCCGTGTGACGTTAGTGAAGCGGCGAGTCCGCCGCCACTACGAGCCATTTCGAATCGCGTTGGTGAATCGTCGTCCGATCCTCGAAACACGAGCAGCGATTGCGATGAGCCAACCAATTCACAAACGCCGCAAGTTGTTCCAGTCTCGATGCTCCCATGGCACGAGGACGTCAAAATCGTGAACGAACAAACCCGCCAGGGAAACTCTGAAGCTGCTTCTTCGCCCAACAATTCACAGACCGTTTTAACGACCGGAACAATTTATCTCAGCAATATAATAAGTTGTACTTTCGGCAGAGGACAAAGGAGGCACAACGGCCAAAGAAATGACAGCCTTCAAACAACGGTGACGAATTCGACGAGCAGTCGCGATAGGTCCGCCATTGCGCAGCTCAACAATCAAGATACCATTCCTGCTCCGTTTCGATTAAACGCCAATACTTTGTAATAAATCGCGCATTCCGAATAATTTCACGATGCGTTGCCCATCGCAAAACATACGAGGCACAAAATGAACGCACAAACCCAGTCTTTTAAACATTCGACTACGCACAGTGAATCTATGTTCGTAGTTATCTGGACATTGCGCGACGACGACACTCTATCAAAATGAATTTAATTTTACGGCTGAGGAAAAAGTATCAAACGATTGGAACACTTCGTCGATTGAACTGCATGCACAATTTTCAGTGCCAATAAATAAATGACTGATGAAAAAAATCTACAGTATTTGTTTAATCCTTCAGAGCAGCCTCATTCTATTCTATCATTTCATTGACACCCACCCACGATATATTTGATTTAATCAACGAGAAGTTCATCATCTCGGTGTACTTGGCTCTGTACTGTTTTTTTTTTTTCACTGTTCGGACAATTTTGTGGCCCACGATGAAAGACTGAGAGACATCAGAACACTATAAGCTGAAGTCCATCGGATTATTCGTCCGGATATCCAGAAAAATAGAAGGAAAAAGGATAAAATTATGGCGATTGCGATAGTTTACGATTGTTCTTGTGAAGATGAGAATTAAGAGCAGAGTCTTTTTGATTCATTTCGTGTGTCGCGATTTTTCAAAAAAATTCTGAAACCCTTTAATTTTTCGAATCATTCAGGAAAACTTAATCAAAAACTTGTACAATCTCGAAACTTATGGGATTGAATTTTTTGCAACGAAAAAAAGATAGTTCGATAAATTTTCATCAAATGGTAACGCGAATTGGGTGTTTTTTTAAATTATATTTCTCATCAAACGAAAATCAAGCTATAATGTTTATTCGATGAATCAATAAATATTTTTGTCCCACCATAATTTTCTAGTTTTTTGAAGTTATTTGAAAAGTATTGCGTGTAATGATCGTAATTGATAATTATGATGAGTCGCACGAAAAGAAAGTTTAACATTTCATACGGCGAAAAAAGCGCAGACACGCAGATGATCGATCAATTTTTTTAGAACTGGAACATAAAGGCTGAATTTTCGAGTCTGAATAACATTTTGCCCTGAGGGTTGGGCGTGCCGCTCTTGAAGCTCTCTCACGCATACAAAAATGGCGGTACATCGCGTACGAATTAAAAAAGGAAGAAAAATATATATAAACACTTTCACCGACAGAGTAATAAGTGGGCGGCTTGAGGTTCGAGAGATCTCCGAAGTCGAGGAAGAATGCTAATGCTGATTCTCTATGTATATGGACGAACGATGTACGAGCTAGAAAATCGCGTACACGAAACGACGTTCTATTGATCTCATTTACGCGTCACTCAATCATTGCTACAGCTATTCGGTGCTACAGTCAATCTTTGGCATGTCATTAGCAGCACCAATATTCTGGCGATTGATGCTCGCACGTATTTTCCGATGAGACTTTGAAAACTTGTTTTTCAACGTATGACGATCACAGAACGACTTTATTAAGGATTTTTCCAAAATTTTGTAGAAAACGTTTTTCGCACCAAAATCAACAGTTTTTTGCTATGGAGAAAAATTTTCTAACGTGTTTACAATCTGAGATATTTAATTTCCTACTTTTTAAATATTTCAAATTTTAAACGTCAGAAAATTTTTCTTCATAAGAGAAAACTTTTTGGTGCAAAGAACGTTGATAGAAAATTAAAAAAAAACCCTAAACGAAGTCGTTTCATGATATGGTAAAACCCTAAGGAGGATCGTGTGGATTTAATGGTGAACGGAAATTGCAGTTCTGAGGGTTGAAATTTGGAAATAACATGGAAAAATATACCGTGCATATGTCACAGGATTTATTTTTGCTCTAGTGGTAGCCACACTCCCTTTGCAACTATTCATATTTTTATAAAATTGATTTTTTCAACTTTAGCAAACCAAAACTGAACATAAGGAAATACACTGTTCATAGAAATCAATGCAATCTCTGAAACCCAAGCCAAAACAGACTTATTTCAAGTTAACGAGTCATAGGGACATACAATTGAAGGTTCGACAACGCTGAATGCACCAGCTGGTTAAAAATTACGTTTTTTTCTTTTTAAATACATTCCTTTTATATTAAACGTTAATTAAGTCCAACGAATAAGTTACACATAATGATTAATTGAAAGTTAAGTTACACATAATAACTTTAAACATAAGAATGATTAAAAACAGAAATTGTAATCGCTGCTTTGATGATTAAAAAAGTATAAAAGTTCGGTTGCTTTTTTGACTTACAAGTAAGACCCCCTTGACATTTTTCAACGTAATCGTAGGGATAGTACCTCCTCAAATAGGAAAAAATGGGAAACGCGATGAGGCTGGAGGGATAATTTTTCGATATTGCGATCGACCGCATGGAACAAACTTCACACACGCGTTCGTGCAAATCTTTGGCTTCCAGATTTGTATCCTGGTGTTTCTCGAAAGCGCATATACTGTGCGTAGTAGATATATGTATGTATTTATACCCCACGTACGTTGCGTGTAGGTACGTTTTTTAAAAAATGGCGAAGCCGGGTCATGCCCGCCGGTGAAGTTTATCGTTACGACACTCTCGAGTACGAGCCCTCAGGCGTCGAGAAACTTATTATATGCTCTCGTGGGTTCTTGGTCATCGTTGTCGCGTTATATGGCAAAATAGCCGGGTGCATGGGTAGCCGGAGAATACACGTGAATATTGCGGTATACACACACATGGCCAATTTCTATGTTCATGTATATCGGAGAATGGAAAATTCTACTTGGCTTTGGACCTGCCGGGCGAAGTGCATGGAACTGTCAAATTCAGTGCATCCAGCCGAGCACCATTCTGGAGAGGATCACGATGACTGAACACGATTTATGATTTTAGTTCGGTCGTCCTTGACACGGTACAAAAGTACAATCGAACAAACGATGAACCTCGTTGTATATTTTTACGTTCGTTGAACTCATTGAAATTCAAGGCACAAACGTGCAAGGAGAATTTTCTTGGAAAAGGTTTAAACGCATTTTTATGGGGACATGGGCAGTGCTACTGCTTGTAGATGTTTATCTATGATGCATATTCGTATATACAAGAACCTTAAGGCTCAATCGGCAATGACAACAGCGAGGACGTTGGTTCGATTAATACGAGTCGCTGGATGAATATACGTGCTGGCGAATGTTATTTATTATTTATACATCCATATAATAAACGTTGCATACAGCACACCACGCCTCCTTTGATCGAAACCAACAAGCGCTTGCATGCACAAGAGTGCAATGGAGAATGCACCACCTCCGTTTCCATTTCTAGCCACTATTTGGATCGTCTAACGATATATATTGCACAGACTACGTGCATTTTCTTGGGTATAAATACACGTCGTCACGCTTCGAGACAGAGCAAAACTGTACGAACTGCACTCACCCCCTGATCGATCTTTTCGGAAACCGAGACAACTTTCAATCACGATATCAAAATCCATCTTCACAAAATGTTTAAGGTAAGAGAAGATTCCAGATTTTTTCTTTCCAATTCGTCGAGTAACGCGTCGTCGGTAATTTATTTTAACAATTTTTGCTGGAATTTTTTTTCTGGCCGCATCAGTTGGTTAATTATTTTTTTACACACAACACTAAAAGCTCTCGGCAAAAATAAAATAATAGAACGTTTGTATTAAAAGAAAGTGCATTGACTCGACGATTATTCCAACTCTAAAAAAATCGTTTCGCTTCATTTTTGTCAAAATGCAAAACGGGATACGAAAATGAAAATTAAACAAAATCAACAACGCAGGAGATGCGGCACGGTTGAGAAAGCTTCAAAGAAAAATTGCTTGTAAGAAAATATCAGAAAACAACAGATGCAGGCGGAAAAGTCAACGCAGTCAAATTTCGTATTGGAGTCTCAACCTTTGTCTCTTTTTTTCTTCAAGGGGAAAACGACGTCCAAGCCTAATTTCAAACATTTTATAGTTAAAGTAGATTTTATAGTTGAGGGCGAAGAATAATGCCCCCAACTCGAAAGTGAGGGAAAAAGAGAGGGAGAGAAAGTGACAAATAATAGAAAGTCCAAATTCGGAAGGTCAAATTTATAGCAAGATTTCTAAACCCTCGATACATCCATTTTTATCTCGATGGACCAGTTTTTGGGGCTTGTCAATGCGAAAATCGACGTATGTAGTTTACTGTGTGTATACACACATTTATATAATGTAAATCTGGATCATTGGAGAGAGCACGAACACGGATCCGTACACGAGAGGTATAAGACGTAACTGCCTTTGGGCGTCGTTTCTCGATTGATTCCCTCACGAACACCTCATCCGATATCTTAGTCAATCAGATATGACATGTGCCAGGATTTCTACGCGATCTCCATCTATTATTACTATATATTGGTGGGATTTATGGAATGACTCACATCTGTGTGCAAATAGTTGTAAAAAAAAAAAAGTTCGAACAATGAGGGACTTTTTTAAACATTTCAAAATATCATAAAATTCGTATTTTCAAAAATAAACTCTACAACTTTTCTAGAAAGTAAAGAGGAAGTACAGATGCATACACGATCGCTTATGAAATTAGCAAAATTCAAAGCGGTTAGACGATTTTTTGAAAAACTCGGATTTTTCTAAAATTCGACAAATCATAAAATTAAAACCGTTCAACCGATTTTTTCCAAATACAATACCAATCTTCGTATAATGATACTCTATTGATAAAAAAAAAAAATTGTTTATAAATCTTGAAATTTGCGGAAGTTACAGTGGTGAGACGGTTTTTTTGAAAATTTCAAAATGCCGTTAATTGAGGAGAACTAATTTTTATTGAATGGTCAATTTTTTAGCTCTTTATAATTGCGGGCATCTTGGCTTGTACCGAAGCTTTCTACAATCACGGGCCTCAGCCTTACTACGGAAACTATGGGCACGTGGTTAACCCTGCTGCCCCGATTGTCGGAGCTCCGGTAATACCGGTTAATCCTCATTATGGGAATATCTACAATCACGGTTATGGAAATTTGGGTGGATTGTCTTCGCACGGAAAAATAATCGAGGCAACGTATCCGGGCGCTGTTCACAAATCTGCAAGTTACGCAGAAACAAATCCAACGGGTTATTACGGTTCTGACTATGTCCAGCATGGATCATCAAGTGGTCTCGTTCATCCACCGACCGCCGTTAGTGTTGCCGTAGGACAAAACGCACCAATTCCTTACAATCATCCTGCACCGGTTCCTGTCGCTCCTTCGGTCTCTTACAATCACGCCTCGGTCGGAAATTACGCACATTCTCGTTACGCCGTTACCGAAGGCCCGAATTACGCTCACTCTCGTTACTCAATCAGCAACTCTCCCGCGTTATCATACGGACAGGCTCGTTATCCCGTGGCTGGTCATGGTCTACAAAAAATTGGTTACAATCCCATCCTCTCACACATGGCTCATTATTCCAACCATGCAGCTCAAAATTATGCATGGTAAAGCAACAGAATATTTTTACAGGAACAAGCTCAACGCATCCTTCAAAGTTTAGAGTGAAAATAATGATTTAATTGTTTCTGAGATAACGAGAAAATGGTAGAGTACGGTTGCGATGATTTCGTTGCCTCCGCAATGTGCGAGAAAAAAGGATGCTCAATTTCCTAACAAACAAAATATTTAGATCGAGAATTTGAAAAATGTAGAAAAATAATAAAAATCAGTGGAAACTAACAATTTCGTTCTGTTCTTAATCGATTGATTCATCGAGCTTTTTTCGTCAAAGATTTTTCATTGATTTATAATAAATTAATATCATGTATTTGTATATTTTCATGATTCAAATGTAATTTTGTGTTTGCGTATATTTTGGCTGAATGATTAGATTTTTATTGATGGAAAATAAAATAAAGTGACACCAAAATTCACATTGCTTAGTGGTTGTTTTTCTTCGAGTCACCGAGTGTAATTTTGTAAGCTGCCAATCGGATTTTGACGGGTCCTGCGGTGCATGTTTATGATTCGTAAAAATATCACAAAACGGAATTTATTGTGCCCTCTCGAATTATCGCCGGAGGCTTTCTTTCTCTGAGCCCATAGGCGTGGCCGTTTCAGTCGAACATGCAAGCGTTCCAATTTCAGTCACGAAAGTAATAATCACAAACGGAAAAAAAAATTATACATGTGCGTCAATTACATTTCGCGAATGAGTTCGATTTCTTTAATGAATGACAATGAAAAAAAAATATATTTTCGTTACTTTTAAATAATTCGTAAAAATATGTCGCTCGGTTGTCATAAAATCTCGGAAACGATTTTTTTTGCATGCTGGATATTCACATTTTTTCAAGGCCGATGACCTCACAGACGGTTAGAACATTTTTGTTCATATTCCATTTACACCTCGTGAATATTAATATTAAAAAAAAAAAAACATGGTAACAAAACGTGGCAACAGAGTCTCCGAACTTAACGACGACTGCGAATTAGCGTTCGTACCAACGTTTTCGACTCTTTTGTGTTACGCAAGACGCGCGCGGACCCCGAAAGCACCTTCACGATTATTCCCGTCGTTGCTCTTTGCAGACCGCGGTTTGAATCCGTACCTTCAAAGGAGGCATTCCGAAATTCCGTAATGGGAACTCCCTGTACCATAACTTTTTTTTTTTTTCAACGTGCTTGACGAACCAATTTCACCGTCACGTAGCATTTTCGATGCTCCGGTTCTTGGGTGCGGTGTGTATGTATCACTGGACACTGTATCCGATAAATATGTTGCGAAAAAAATGTTGAAACAATAGAATTGATAATATTATTTTTAAACAACTTTACCTGAACATTTGTTTAGTTGAAAAATAAAAATAGAAAACAAAATCATTTTATGAAAATGACTGAATTGTCAAAAATGATTTTGCATCGTTTTCTCGGAGTAATAGGAGAAAATGCCATGCTTCCGAGGTATTTGGAGCCAAATTTATTGGTTCGTTACCAAAGTGACGTCATTGCCCAAACTTCTGACATCGAATAAGCTAATTGCATAGAATAAGATCGATATCTTGATCGATACGTTCGGTCAAACGTTTTTTTTCATAATCCCAAAAACTGTGTCATTGCAGCAAGACATATTCTAGAAAATCTCTTTGGAAGCAAACTTTTGTCGTTCCAATCGCAAATTTCGGCGACTTGAACAAAATTTGATTTCCAGTGTGTGTCTAGATCGATTATTTGTTTCAACCGATCCATCGAGTGTCCATAAGGTTGAGGAATTTTCCTCTTAATTAATGGATCATTATTTTGGCAAAGTTTCAATCGTGAGCAACGATAATTGATGGAGTAGACAGTGGCGTGGCCCAAAACAACGGGTGTCGATGGTAATCTTGACCCATTGTAAGGTTTAGCAATTTTCTGGGATTGTCCCTTGGGTATGGTTGATGCAAGAGATGGTGTCAAGGACAGCAGCGACTGCTGAGAGCTAGTGAGAAGTAACTCGCGGTTCGATTGTGATCGGTAGATTTTAGAGAACACAATGCAATACGGTCGAGAGCAGAGAATCAAACAAAAAAAAAGCCAACGGCGGGTCCACCCGGATAGGGTTTCGGCAGTGGGGGGATGGCAAGACTCGGTCGGTGTGCTGGAAGGAGTTGGAGAAGAAAGTCACATGGGAGATTACATGTATAAAAGGAGCTCAAGCAAAGAAGCAAGCATCAGTTAAGATCAACAGGTCTTTTGCACTTCTCCAGTTGCCAAATCGCAAGATCCAGTCCAGTCATCATGGCATTCAAGGTATACACGTACAGACGAATATTTTGGAGGTTGTTTAAGTTGACGTGCATTTCATCAAAGTGCCTACGAACTTGCGACTTAACAAGATCCTCGGTTCCAAATTTGTTTCTCGATGAGCCCATTGATTGACTATTTTATTTTTTCAGTTTGTTCTCTTCGTCGCCTGTGCAGTATTCGCCTCGGCGAACGCTGGCTTGACCGTGACATCCGGTTCCGACAACACTTACAGGAGTCCTGGAAATTTGGCTCAGGTCTCCACTCAATCCAAGACCATCGACACACCATACTCGAGCAGTAGCAAGACTGACGTTCGTGTGAGCAACCCCTCGGTCTATTACTCGGCACAGCCTGCTCTTGCTGGCCAGATTTATGCCGCGGGTGCTGCACCGATCTACGAAAATCATCACGCCAAGTTGGCCTACGCTGCGGTGCCTCAAGCAACCGTCAACTACGCACCTGCAGCTCCGGCATACAGCTACGCAGCTGCTCCGGTTGCCCACGCCCAGGCGTACTTCCCTCAACAACAGTACGCGACTTACGCTGCTCCTGCAGCTTACCCAGCTGCCCAACAAGTTTTAGCCGCACCTTCGGCCGGTTACATCGCCAAGACCACGTACGCAGCAGCCCCCGCCACCTACCAAGTTGCTCAACATGCTCCTGTCGCGTATGCAGCCCCAGCAACTTACGCTCATCCTGCTCCGGCTGCGCATCAACCCCTCATCGCTTACTCTCCAGCCAACCAAGTCGCTCACTTCACCTACAGCAACGCCAATGACCACATCAACTATGCCTGGTAATTCGCTCATTGCTGCTCCTTCAACCGGCATCGATGATCCTCGTGCCACTACCAATCACTACCCTCTTCACCAATCGCTACTTTTTCCCTCCTCTCATAGGCACGCTCATCGTTTTATGCCACCGAAACTTACATTCACATTGTACAAAGTTCTCAATTATTTTCCGATCGATTTTTAGTGTGATTATAAAATCTATAATAAATATGCGATTCATGGGAATTAACAAATGCGATCTTTACTCTCGAACCCATTGATTCTGACCCTAGACAATGATTATGAAGTTTGCGACGTTGAGATTCAACGAAAAACATTTTGTATATTTCTTATTTGTTGAATTTCGAATATCATGGTGTCATTTTTCGTATCAATTGAGTTTTTGACAGAATTTCGTTGCATTTGAACGAGATGCAAACTTCAACTTCATTCCTAGACAGAGGCAACGGCTAGGCCGAGAAATTTTCCCGCGATCGACCCTTTTTTCAGATGGAACAAGTTTTTTCATCTCCGCAGTCACTGCGCCGTTGATCATCAGTGACGATCGATCATTGCAGGTCCAACCGCAAAGCAACGTACCGACGAACAGCACACGGAGCATATGGTGTTCCAAGTGATTTTTTAAGCTGCGCGGTAGTGTCAAAGGTACATCGTCGATCGTAGTCAACGAGGAAACGATGATCCAGAACTACTTTATCGAGGATTGGTAAGCGGCGACTCAACCGGGAGGTTGAATTTATCGACGAGATTGTTGTTTCTACGGTGTAACGCGATACGCGGCGCTAGTTCGACGAAATTTCAGCTATATAAAGTTGGCCGGACGACTTTGACTTTTCAACTTTTTAAAAAATTTTCTGGTTTGTTTGGCGTTTGTTTGTGATTGTTTGATTAATTAAATCGTTTGTTTGATAATATTTGTCGCCAAACAAACGATTAAAAATTCAGCGTTAATTTAGCCGGATGTTTTTTAATTTTGATCCAATTCTGTTTTATGAGGTCTCAAACGATTCGAAATCGTTTGTTCGTCATGAATAATATTATCCGGACGTTTGTTTGATCATATTTTTTCTAAAAAAAGGTATATGAATTATGATGAATAAATGTTCACCGAAATGGTAAAATGACCGAACCGCCCACGAACGGTCACATGACCGTGAGCATTCACTTTCAGTCCGTCGCGCTCATTGGCCCTAAGTCAAGGTCAAGTGTATTAAACACACGTCCAACATAACCTGAAAGTCATTGTGCAATCAAAAAAAGAGACCGCCAGCGAGTACATTTATCGGGTAAAAACAAGTCGTGTTGGAGAAAATGGAGAGTGTTGTTGGAAAATTCGTGAAAGTGAATGCTCACGGTCATGTGACCGTTCGTGGGCGGTTCGGTCATTTTACCATTTCGGTGAACATTTATTCATCATAATTCATATACCTTTTTTTAGAAAAAATATGATCAAACAAACGTCCGGATAATATTATTCATGACGAACAAACGATTTCGAATCGTTTGAGACCTCATAAAACAGAATTGGATCAAAATTAAAAAACATCCGGCTAAATTAACGCTGAATTTTTAATCGTTTGTTTGGCGACAAATATTATCAAACAAACGATTTAATTAATCAAACAATCACAAACAAACGCCAAACAAACCAGAAAATTTTTTAAAAAGTTGAAAAGTCAAAGTCGTCCGGCCAACTTTATATAGCTCGAAATTTCACGTTGAAAATCGTAAAGCGGACTTTCACCGATGTATTATTGTGAAAGCAGATGATTTTGCGCAAACGCAGAAATCCACTTGAGCACACGAAACTCAGGAAACTCGCTTTGCTAAGAAACAAATGTTCCCAATGAATAAACATGATGATTTGGGACTCTGGGCTCTAGGAGAAAAGGAACATTTCGAAAGGTCTTTTTGGAGTAATTTTGGATTAGCGAGGATTTTTATGATCGAATCCGAAAAATCGAAAGCCTGCGATAGTGGCAGGGAATGGAAATGCCTCGGTCGAATAACGCAGGCGCGTGGGATATCTTCTCATATCTGGGAAACTCTGGGTATACGGTTTGGACGAGGAGTAGCCGGAGTCCGCAAGAGACGTGCGTGTGTGCTCCGAAAGTGCTCATGCGCAGTCACGTGCTTCAAGGTTATAAATACAGCATCGTGGAGAGACAGAAACGAGAGTTGTCATACCGCATTTGTCGCATGATGGCGCAACATGTTGGTTACTCGTTCGCGCCGGTTACTTTTTTACTTGTTTTTGGAGTTTTTCACTTAGCGAATGGCGTTTCGTTGAAAAACAACGGTGTGGTTTTGTCAAATATTGTTAATTCAGTTCGCCTGGTCGAGCCTGATGTCGAGCTCACAAATACGACGTTGTACCCTGTGGATACGGGGTTGAAAACGGCTTCCGGCCTCTTGCTCGAGGTCGGATTCAAGGAGCCTTGGAGCAGCTACGAAGATGACTTGGTTCTGAGCTGTTCACCGAACGACCAAAAATGTGACGAAAAGTATGGTCGTCTGCGCAAGTTGTCGACCTCGCGTACGGCCAATCTCGTCATTTACGAATTACCGGATCACTGTTCTTTTGAGGTTACCGACGTCTATTTTTGTCTGAGTACCGTTACTACTTACGGCCGTCCGCCGTACAATCTTGGAGAAAAGTTTGCTGTAAGACTGACCAACAACAAGTGAGTGTCGTGTTTTTAATTCACTCTAATTTTTCGGCTATTCATAAATATGGAATGAGCAATGATGCGAGAACGAGCAATTGATCCAAAATCGAAAGATTAATGTTCAAGGTGCGGCGAGTGGTTTCGGGGAAAAAAGGAAAAAAAACCTATTACGCGGCACGTTCGTAACGTTTGATGAATGACAGAGAAGCTCCATCGAGACAAACAAATTAGCCAGAAACTTACGAGACTTTCCCCATTGTTCACGTTGTTTTTTTTTAACCGATTAATTCACCCCAAACATTTCGTAACTTTTGGAAGCTCTCGTTGCGAAATCACGTTTCTGTTTCTTGTCTTTTTATTCTTGTTCGTATTAGTGTTCTATCTCCGATCCCCATCAACGTGTATTACATTCCTGGGGAAAATGAATATATTGGTCAGAGTCAGAGATAAGATAAACAGAGCCGACTGCGTGACTGTTTCTTCACGTGCAGGAAGCTTCACATAAATAATTGATTTCGATGATATTTTAATTCCACAATGAGGAAGAAAATGACTCGAGGATTTGATGATGCAGCTTTTTGGTTGAATCTCCTATTTTCGAACCAGCATCGATCATCTCTTGAGACAAAACTGCTGGGGCACGAAAATTTCAAAAGACACAATTGTGATTTAAAAATAATTATTATGTAGAGAAAAGCGTCTCGTAAGAAGCAGCGGGCGAGCATTACGACGATTTTTCATCTGAAATACGTTCATGTTGGTTCAATGAGCTTTGAGTGATGAAAATAGTCGCACACTCGAGACAAAAATAGCGACATGTTGGTCAGCCAAATGCTTTTTTTCATACACTCTTTCGATATTTTTCCTCATGCTCGGTTTTTAGCCCAGGAAGCGAGAGTTTGTTCTTTCGATTGTGACGGTGGCAGTTGTGTGGCGGGAATGATATTTTGTTTACATTCGCTGTTGTCAATCAGCTGACAGGAATGAAAGGAAATGTTGAGCAACATTGGAACGAAGGAGAACAAATATTTCACATGATTTTTAATTGAATGTTTGTGACTCTTTATGCTCCATCTCGCAAGTTCTTTGTTAAGTGCATGGCCTTGGCATCCTGGTGAACCTTGAGTTAACAGAGAGATCAGGAACTCATTGCGAATCGATTCGTCATGGTACGAAGTAGCGGAAAATCGGTTATCGAAACGGACTCGGCTATTCGTGCGATAACTTCAAATAATTTCATGTCAAAGTCGAAAGAATTATTTTGGAAGAGGGTTCCACCGAATGAGGCGAGGAGAATACGCGCGAGGTATTCAACTTGTTTATCTTCGCGAGCCCGGAATCCGAAGGCTCTACTGATGGTACACATACATCCCGCGATCTTAGAGATATCCGGCAGAAGTTCCATTACGCAGAATGGTCCACGTTGGTATAGAGTAAAAATAGAAGATGCGGCCTACATATTTAGCCACTTCCGAAAAAGCGTCCCTCTTCACATTTCCATACAACGAAATGATCCAAGGGAGTGATATTGCCCGAGAATTTAAAGTTTCCCAACGCAGCAGCTCGTCTCTTTCCCGTAATTGAGGAATAATTTTCCTCTCGTTGTTGCGAAGATTATGATCTCATCAAACGGGTAATTGCGAGCGGAGAATTGAAAATCCGCGCACGACGTGTCTCGAGATGTTCCGTTTCATTTTCAGCGGCAACACTCGACCTCGTGGATGCTAATCGAGTTAAGTTTGACCCGTCAATTGTACCAATTGCTTAATTGCTTCGTAACCGGCTCGTTTTAATCAACTAGAGGTCTCGGTGGTTGAGCGGTCCATTATCTTCATACTCCCGGTGTATTAAACTATTTTTAGGCAGCCAGACACGAGCGTCAATCACACCGAAGATCAAAACTTGCCACGAAATTAAAAGAGCGAGTGGGCTCGCTCGCACACGAAAAAAAAACTCCAAATCATCAATAAAAACATTGCATTTTTCGTCGATCAATTTTATGGAAATAAATTCAAACAAAATGGCGCACTTAACGATTCCCAATCCGTTTCCGGTTGAACTATATTTTTGCAGCGATGTTTTCTTTATCAATGTTTCTCCTACTGGCGCGTTTTTTTTGTGTCATCTGTGGTGACTCACTGTCTACTCAATCAGCAATTTCACTCTCGTTTATCAAGCACGCGGCGTTAACAGGACGTATATACGAGCCTTATATATTATCAAGTTGTTATTAAACTGTCAGTTGAATTCAATGACCCTAAATAGGAGTGGCATGTAGACTCGTAGAAATTTATTCCCGTCGGAGTTTAACGAACATGCAAAAAAAAGTAATCAATTGAAATCGAATCTCAATTATTTTAGCGCATCTTCGAATATACTTGGATCATTAACATTTCGTCTGTGAACTTTTTTTCCGCACCTTTCGTTTGTAAACCTGGACGCACCGTTCTTTCAGCCTGTTATTCACATTCCAAAAATTCTGAAAAAATGCAGGCTACTGTTCGAAATCTGCAACTTGGAATTTCAATTATCAAATTGTAGAAGAATAACTTTTTTCATCCATTTTTTATCCCATGAATGGACCGATCCGTCGTATTTGCGCGGATACGAATGACCCACGTTTACAGACGTAGTGTTAATTGATTATTATAGATTTTCCAGGGCTCACTAGGGCTACTCATTCGGCTACTGTTTCGTTTTTCGATCGTGGAAATATTTATTTTTGTTCGTCTGAAATGCCGCCACACTGCGGAACTTGCGAGCTCGAAAAAAGGGCGGGCTGAGGAATCGATAAATTAATACGACTGTAAAGTACACACCCATTGGCCATCTAGTCGGATTTTGGCCTTTCAACGAATAGCTTTCGTTTCTTCTTCCCCTTTGTCGTTGTTTTTCACGAGAATTTTTATCTCTGCGTTGTCGAGCAAAAAACATCAATTTATTCCCTGTTCAAATCTTGTTTGGGTGGCGCGTCGTGTATGTCTAATCGATAGACTCAGTTTAAACCCATCTCCACGCTCCCTAGGGAGAATTTTCGAAGTGACGGAGGGATGTCGAGTTGGACCCTGACCTTGACCCACTGGCATCCATCTGACTGGATTTCTTGTCCTATACATTCACAGCGACCGGAGGATTTCAAGATTTAGCTCGCACAAAGCACATGCTCCAAACGTGCTTTTTCATCGTAACGAAACCGGCTAAGCGGAAAGTACTTCTTTAGCCTGCAGATTATCCAAGCGTTTCTATTATTCTCCACACTTATTTCTATTCACATAAAAACAAAAATTTCCATGTACTTTCTCGACTTGGAAAACGGTCACTATTTTCGGTTACGAATTCTCTGATTTTTCTTATCACAACGAAATACGAAACGATTTTAATACCTTGGCACGACGCCTGCTTCCAAATGAAAATAAAAATCATAAAATATTCATTGGAAAACTCAGTTAATTGACTCAACTCTAAATTCAATTTCCCGCCTTCCAAATTTTTCACCATAAATAATGGACCTGTGCGAGCCAAATCCAATTTTTACTGGATAGATCGAGGGGGAATAATTGAATTAATTGAATCAAAACAATTTCGTCATAGGAAGAAGCTTTTTTTTTTACTTATGGCTCCTTGAGTTTCACTAAATCGATGTCATCGACGTGAATAGGCATTTCAAGTTATCATTGGAATTTCGTATAATTTGTATCACCATAGCGCTAATCGAGTGAATTATTTTTAATAGCGGAAAATTTCACATATTTGGGGTCAAGTTTAATCACCAAAAGTGATTTGGATACTTTGACGTTTTTCGAACATTGTCATCGCGGCGCGTCAACACATGCAATTGATCATAGGAATATAGGGAACGAAATGGTGTTTCTGCGCGAATCACAATTCGCCAAAATCATGCGTAATCAGGCATACAATTGGTTGATTGGGAAAATGCATCGAGTGACGTGTTTGGGTGGAAAAGTTTCGGTAGATGATAAATTTTCTGTATTTTTTTGCAGAACGCTTGTGCGTTCGGAACGCGACAATGGAATTGAGGCGGCAATGGGCGATGCCCCTGCCTCAGAGGGGTACGAGTTGGTGAGAATCGAAGGGATAAGAGTCGAAACTGCAGATAAAGAACCTTTGTATACGGAGGAAGGAATCCCAGAAATTCTGACCAATTCTGCGGCGACGTTGCGCTTATTCGGCACCGGTATCACCAAAGATACGGTCATCACATTCACCGATATACCTCAAGAAAGAGGTTCCATTTGCGACAAGATTAAAACAAAGGAATTTCCTGTAAGTCTTTAAAAAAACGATTGCAGAGATTTTTTAAACCCTTCGTAGACACACATGGGTCTGGGGCGTCCTATACCGCTTTTCACTGTCTTTGGACCCGTTTGAAAAATCTTTAAAAACTCCGGAAAGTAGTTTCGGATCTATGCATGGGAAGAGCGCCTGCACTGGGTATAAAAAATGATTTTTTACTATTGTTGCTTAATAGTAATCGATACGAAAAACGAGAAATTCACGACATTCGCTGAATTTACCAGACACGCCAGACCCATGTGTGTCTACCGAGGCTTAAATAATTATTACAATTGAGATTTAAAAAATTCGATCGTTTGAATGTTTCGGTGGAAAAATATATTCGTTGAATGAAATATTGAAACAGGTTCGATCTGTGGAAATGTATACGGCTCTGATCGATGTCAATTTACCACTTGGTTCGCCGTTCTTCGTCTGCGTCAAGCAGGGCATTTATGATAACAATCATCCCAAGAGTCAAGAGGAACTTTTCAAACATCAAGGAATCGAAAGCTACAGCATTGTGAGTATTTCAGGGATTTTGAGAGACTGAACCACGAGGGACCAAGTTTATCGGAGGAAATGTGTTTTTATCCAATCCCACCATCTGCATTCAAGTTTTTTTTCATCACAATGTGTTGCTCGCTAATTCGATCAACGGGCGAACGGCCTTGGATAAAAATTAAACAAGCAGACAAATTTTTCGATGAAAAATTCTCGTACAGTCCAAACCATTCGAAGCTTTGATTTGTTGTTGTTTATTTTTCAGATTCGTACTTACCAGAAGACTCTACCACTATGGTTGAGCATCGTCATTATTTTGACTTGTCTGAGCTTTTCTGCATTATTTTCCGGACTGAATTTGGGATTAATGGCAATGGACAGAACGGAATTGAAAATATTGTGCAACACAGGAACCGAGCAGGTTAGTCATTGAAACACAAATGAAAAAACGTTGAAATGATAATGAAAAAATTGAAAGGAAATTAGATTAAAAAATGGTGTTTTTTTTTTGTATCGTAGGAAAAAAAATATGCGAGAATTATTCAGCCAGTCCGAAACCGTGGCAATTACTTGCTGTGTTCTATTTTGTTCTCAAACGTTTTGGTCAACTCGCTTTTTACGATCCTTCTGGACGATCTCACCTCCGGTTTGGTTGCCGTCATTTGTTCGACCCTCGCAATCGTAATATTCGGCGAAATCTCACCGCAAGTAAGTCTCGTCGCAACAAGTTCCGAGTTACTCATGACGATTTTTTCCTCGACGGCAAGATCGAAAAAAATGAAAAAATAATAAATAATCGTTTTTCTCGTTCCATGAATTTTCAGGCGTTCTGCAGTCGCCACGGACTTTGTGTCGGGGCGAAAACAATATTCGTGACAAAGTGTACGATGGTGTTGACTTTTCCTCTGAGTTATCCCATCAGCAAACTCCTGAATTTATTGCTGGGCGAAGAAATAGGCAATGTTTATAATCGTGAACGTCTGAAGGAGCTCGTAAGGGTAAGAATATACGAAAATTTTAAAATAAAGAGAAAATTCAGTTTGAATTTCCGTTGCCTCGCAAGAATCACGATGAGGAACACAAAAACAAACAAAAAATACTCAACTTTGATTCTGAAATCGTACAAACATCGCGAGTGCAGAGTCACATGAATCTCGAGTGTTAGAAAGTAAACACGTGACCGAACGATGTATGAAATTATCAAGTCGAGAGAAAGTATCCACGACGATCTCGACGCGGACAATGATACGATAATGAAATATTTTCAGCGGCTTTCCCATATCCAGCCATCGACAAACACCTAAAATTTCGTTTAATAACCGAATCGGTATTCCTTTGATTTATTCCACTCGGAGATCAATTTGATCATCATTAGCTTCATGGATACACTTGCGCGCATGCCAGAAGGCTTGTTATTACCAATATCTCAACTCAACGTGTTATCCTTATCAATAAACAGGGCAGTGACTCTCAAATTGCTCGTTAAATGACTATTATAATTATAATGTCATACCAGACGTGCGATACCTCCTGAGATATCGGCTTAAGATAACCCCTCTCGGTAATTCGACGCTTGCGAGCCCTGCTGCTTTATATATCGCACGTCTGCCAAACGAGCCAAGTGAACCGTAAACGCTTCTGATTCGTCAAGTTATAGCAGAGATCGCAGCCTTCCAATGAATTGAAGGAAATAAATTAAACAATCAGGAAAAAACTCGATCGAGTAAAATGAATTTTTAGGACGTGTGGAAAAATTATTTTGAACAATTATGAATATGAATTGGGGATTTCATTTCGGTACTATCTATGGAGTACTCGGCTTTGCCCAATAGCAACTTTGATGTTCACGTTCTCGAATTTCTTCAATTTTCGCCCGTTCACAATCGGAATCTCCATTGCTGCTCTTTTTCTTCGTTTTCAAAAAATCTCCAATTCAGCAATCGAATTTTTAGTTAATTTACAATTTTTTTTTCGTTTTTGCTGATTTTTTTAAGTTCGACGTGCGATGAGAAGAAATATTTGTTATTGGCACTTTTCTAAAAAAATGTTTATCGGAATGTTACCGCGGCTCCATCTTTTTCTGGTTCGCACTAGCTCAGAGATCTGTGGATATTTATTCATAGAGATTTTTTTTCTTGGTGGAAAAAAAATTGAGCAAAAAGTTTTTCGTGCTCGTACGAAGGACACGAATCAGCTTTCGGGCCTCGTCTTTGCTGCACACCTTTCTTGAAATTGGATTGGGCCAAGAGCTCCCCGCAAGTCCGAGTCTGGAAATGAAATTTTGTTAAAAATCGTTGATATTTTGTCGATCACGTTAAACTAAATATCTTTTGAGAATTTTAAAAATCTCGTTTTTTTTTAAGTATATTTTGTTCCCGACGGAATTGTCAGCAAAATTTACGATTCCACCGACAAAAATTAACTTCCGAAGAGAATTTCTGGAATATGTTCAGCTGCAATGACACAATTTTTGGGATTACTCAAAAAAAACACGTTTAGTCGAACATGTCGAACAAAATATTGGTCTTTTCCAACAAAATTTTCTTTTCAGTGTAGACCGATCGATATTTCGTTGTAATAGAGATAACTAAAACAGTGATTGTGTAATCTGTATAATGTTGTGATAGGTAACTACGGGATACAACGATTTGGAAAAGGACGAAGTGAACATTATTTCGGGTGCTTTGGAATTGCGAAAAAAAACTGTGGCCGATGTGATGACGCGAATAGAGGACGTCTATATGCTGGATTACGATGCAATTTTGGATTTCGAGACAGTTTCGGAAATCATGAAATCAGGTACGTCGTGAAGCAGCAAAAAAAACTGTCATTATTCATGAAATAAATAAAAATCACAATTATTCAAATAATCGACGAAAAATTTGTCAAATTCGTTGTTGATAATTATAATAAGAATTATTTTCAATGACGCGAATGGGCTGTAGATAAGATAACGATTCGTTTTATCGATTTGGCACAAGTTGTAGTTTTTTTTATTTCTTTTCATCCGTTTATCATGACCAAGATCATCTCCAATGACGAGAAAATCTTATCGACGGATGAAACGATTAAGGCTAAACGACACAATTGAACAACACATCGTGCTCTACTTTGCAGGATTTTCTCGAATACCCGTGTACGAGGGTGCACGTACAAATATCATAACGATGCTTTACATCAAGGATCTCGCTTTCGTCGATCCTGATGACAATACACCACTCAGAACGCTTTGTCAATTTTATCAAAATCCATGCAACTTCGTTTTTGAGGATGTCACTTTGGACATTATGTTCAAACAGTTTAAAGAAGGTAATACATTTTTATACTCTGTCGTAATAACAATTATCATCATCCGCTGTCGTGCCCATTTTTTGGCATTTGTTTTATTATTCAATAAAAATATTTTAATAAATCGAAAGAGTTATTCGTTGCTATTGCACAGAATTCGATTGAATTTTTCCAGATTTTTCGTACGCTCGAGAATTCGTGTGAAAAATCTGAAGAAACGGGGAATTTGTGTTTAGAAATTTTTAGTTTGCCTCCGTAATGAGCGATCGTCCAAACCCCTAGGCGCTAAATTTCCAGTCAATTACGCGTGACAAAAATGTATGGCTCGAAGCCATTCAGACACCCAGAATTTTTTTTTTCCTAAGAAATGAATTTCCAGATTCAACGAAACTATTGGACAATGATTTTTCATTTTTATTTTCATAAAAAAAAAACTTTGGAGCTGAAAAGTTCGAATCTGTGTGGAGCAACGAATCTGAATGATTGACAATGAAAGTTGTGACAAAAAAATGTGGAAATATTAATTTGTACTATTCTTATAACAATTATTTATTGACTTATCTCGTAACGTAATGATTTTTCGTTCGTCAGGCCACAAGGGACACATGGCCTTTGTACAGCGAGTCAACAACGAAGGCGAGGGTGATCCATTTTACGAAGTTATCGGGTTGGTCACCCTTGAGGATGTTATCGAAGAATTGATTCAAGCAGAAATCATGGACGAGACTGATGTGTTCAGTGAGTAATTTTTTCATACGTTCGGAACGAGGAGAATATTTCCGGAATCGAGAAGAAAAAATTGACTCCGAAAGAAAAGCAACGAAATTATTGAACCAACAAGGAAAAATCGTTTGAACGTGAAAAAAATAAACGCCGTGCCTAAAAATTTGGCAACTGCGAGAAGAAAATTCATAAAAATAATATTTTTCTTATTTTTTTTCTCAACAGCTGACAACAGGAGCAAACGCAAGAGATTGGCACGCCCAAGGCCAGTCCAGGATTTCACTGTCTTTGCGGAAAAGAAAGAAAACCAACGTATCCACATATCACCCCAATTAACACTGGCCATGTTCCAGTATTTGTCGACGAGTAAGTTCGCATCGTTAATACCTTATTGTTGAAAATTCATTGCCGTCAATACCAGCTCGAACTAAAATAATCTTGTTTATTCTGTTCAGTCGATCCTTTCAAACCGAACACGATATCGGAGACGATACTACGTCGCTTATTGAAACAAGACATAATATATCATATCAAAGTAAAGAATCGAGAAAAAGCACGAAACGATCCAGCCGCTGTTATATACCAACAAGGAAAACCAGTTGATTATTTCGTGCTCATACTTGAAGGGAGAGTCGAAGTTACGGTCGGCAAAGAAAATCTCATGTTCGAAAGTGGCCCATTCACGTATTTTGGTCAACAGGCCCTAAGCACTAACGTAGTGATTGGTAAGTAGACGAAAAACATTTTTAGAAATTTCAATATTTTTTCGATATTCAGAAACCGGACTTGGTGTAGAGGGTAAAAAAAAGGGAATAGCTCGATTTTTAAACGTGTTACTATTACAAAACGACTTTATTATTGGCACCAGAACTAACAGTTTTCTCCTTTGATGTCAAATTTTCGGACGTTTAGAATTTGAGATATTTCATTTCCCATTTTTTGACTTCATTTTACACGCGTTTATGTGGAAAAAATATAAAATTGTAAATGAAATATCCCAAATTCTAAACGTCAGAAAATTTTTCTTCACAGAACGAAAACTGTGGGTTCTGGTGCCAAGAACGTTTATACGAAATTTTGAAAGAACTTTAAATAAAGTCGTTTTGCGATAATAATACCTTAAAAATAAAATTATAGAATTACGAATAAAGGAATAAGGTGGCTGCTGAGACTGATAAAACGATCGAGAGGGTATCGAAAAATGATTGTCGTAAAATAGAAAACACGAACGTTACGAATTGAAAGAAAAATTAATGGAACGTAAATTTATTTGGAAGTTTAAAAATCACCACCAAGTTAAGTTTTCGATTGTTTACAGCGGAGTCTCCGACGAACGCGAACCCCCAAACTTTGGGAAGTATCCAATCGGTTAACTTGGATGCAATATTGCGTCACACCTTCGTCCCGGATTACACGGTGCGAGCCATCACAGAAGTTTTCTATGTGAAAGTCAAGAGATCGTTGTATCTCGCGGCTAAGCGTGCTACGCTTTTGGACAAGAGCCAGAAAGATTCTAGTCAAGATCAATTTGACGACGAAGTGGAAAAAGTAAGGAGAGACTAAAAAATTTCATTTCGCATCGTCGCGGTTGACTTTTTCGAAAAAAATATTACTTGCGAGAATTAGAAAAGTGTGAAAAGCATTTTTCGCTGTCGCTCGTCGTGAGACATAAAAATAATAAATAAAAATCGATGACCGCACGCAACGAAAATCGGATTTCGAAAAATTCAAAGATGAAAACTGCTTGCAATTTCTCCATTTTTTTTTCTTGTTTCCAGCTGCTCCATTCTCTCGACGAGGATGATCGCAGTGTGCTCGAATCTCCAACGTTATCAAGAAAAGATTATGAGGAGGCGACCTCTGAGACGAGAAATTCGCCGAGAAAAAGTGCCACAGCTCCGACATCGCCCGTGCCAGTGAGCGCCAGTCCAGTGACGAACGCAAAGTTCATTTCGACGCGTACTGGCCACAATGGAAAATTAAAAACGTCACCGGTAAACGTGCGTAAAGAGAGAACAATTGTTCAAATTTCATTTTCCTAAATAATAAGTATACTCAAAGGCTTTAGGACCCCCTAAAAAATTGGAAAAATGAAAACAAGTTGCCTCGAACATTAATGCAATGCGCTCTGGACGAAAAATCGCGAAATTTTTCGTAAATCTCGCCGAATCATTCCGTTCATTCCATCAAATGTCTCAAAGTCCGAGTCTCAAAATTTTTCCATTTCTCGTCAACTTTCCACCTGCTGAAGAAGAAAAAGGAAAATAAATAAGACTGTCGATAGCTTGAAACGTGTTTCCCAGTGAAAAACAAAAAAAATTGAACATTTTTCGAGCATTGGATCATCTCGCGCGGTCTCATTACCCAGAAAAATTGATTTCACGTTGAAAAAGTAAATTCTTGTAAAGCTTTCGAACGTACTTTGCAAGCCTTTGATAAGCAGCTGATGAATTTTGTTTGAATTCGACTGTAGGGTATCCATGGCAGAAAAGGAGCGACAGATCGCCCAGGACGTCGATATTTTACACACGAAAATTGAATAAAAAACGAAAGAAAAGAAAAATTAGAAACTCTACGTGAATTGTGTATAAAAAGAAGTCTTCCAAGAACGAATGAATCGTGAAGCAATAAATGATCCCACGACGATGAATAGTAATTAATGCTCGGGTCCCAATTTGAGCTGAGTGAGGAGCCTAAAGCCTTGAAAACATTTGGAAAGGTTAGAAATTCGTGTTGAACTATTTTTTTTTGTTTTATTTCACAAAAGGCTGAGAAAATTTCCAGTCCACCTGGCGACAAGACAAACAACAGCGTCGATAACGAAATAGCCGGCAGACAGAGCGACGCCTCAAGATTATTCGGGCCCAACAACCATCAGGAAATCGAGGAAACGACGAATCTTTTGCCCAAACAAGAACGTTCATAACGCTTGGAGAATCGCCGTCATTGCGACAAAGCAAATACGGCTACGGACCTGCCAGTGGCGACAACGAAAGAACGCTATACTAAGGCTCAACACGTGCCAGCGTGACACTAACTGGAGCGTTTGCACTAGGTACTTAACAACGTTAACAAAAGTCACATGACAGATAACAAACAAACAAAATTCGTATCCGCATATAGACAGAGTGTTTATTATATGAATACATATAGATATTTATATTTTAAATAAATGTACCGCACGAGAACCCAATTTAGTTGAAAAACGCGTCGTTATTTAGTCAAACTTGGTCAACCAAATGTCAAATACTCAACACAAATTTTCGTCTTCCCAACAGTACAGTCATTCCCTACAAACTGTCATTTCAATCATGAGAATCGATGAAAATGAGATAAACAAAATGTTGTTAACGGCATTAAATAAAATGTCAAGCTTTTTCGACAAAAGTGGGTTTTTCGTGCGGATGTACGTAAATATTGATAGAGGGCAGTCCATGGAATATCAGCCACTGTGACGATTTCTTCATTTTGTTGACGATTTTCTCCATATTTGAGCTCCTCGCAAGCAGCTCGTGCTCGTTAGAATTTTCATCTTTCCCATCGTGTCCACATTTATGGGACGCCAATTGCCAACTAAAAAAAATCTTCGAATATTATGAAAACAATTGGCTGAAATATCGAAGCAAACCGAATTGATTGTGCAGAGATGAAATGCATGTTCGTAAACGTTCTTCTGTTTAGTCCAGTAATTCTTTTTAACATTCTGAGCGAAACGTCTGTGTTTCCCACGTTTTTTTTGTTTCACGTGAATTTCGAGCTCACTGTGTCGTTGAGGAAACGTTTGATTGTATTTCCTGTTGTAAAAATAATGTATCCGTTTGTCAAATGAATTATTTATGCTGCTCGGAATAATCGGGAAACCGAAAGGATGCAAAGTTTCGATTTTTTTTTGTTCATTTTCTTGGTTAATAGTTTCTTGTTTTTTTTTTTAACAATTGCACTGAAAACAAAATTTTGTTGAAAAAGATCGATATTTAGTTCGATCCCTTCGTTTGACTAAACGTTTTTTTGAATAATCCCAAAAATTGTGTCATCGCAGCAAGAAATATTCTAGAAAGTCTCTTCGAAAGGAAATTTTTGTCGATCCACTCGTAAATTTCGCTGACAATTTCGTTAGAAACGAAATATATTGCCAAAGTAACGAAAATTTTGAAATTATAAAAAAATATTTAGTTTGCCGTATTCAACAAAATATCGACGATTTTTATCAAAATTTCATTTTCCGTGTGGCTAGCACTGTCGAACACTCCGAAAAACTGCCTCGCGCTCGAGCATCAGAGCGCACGCTGATACACGACCGAACGCGGTCACCCAACCAAGTCTTTGTAAATCTTCGGTTTACTGGAGTCTAAAAATCGTAGTGAAAAAAACAGAGAAACGATCGACTTGATGAGCTTACGAAACGGACAGCAAATACTCAACAAAGTAAAGCTATTGTAGAATTGGAAAAGTGGCTGATTTGACCTCGTATTGCCCATACGAAATGAGGTCCAAAACAAATCGAACAAGACTGAATAGTTCGACTGCATGAAAAAAGCTCAAGCCCAAGATTGCGAGAGTGGAGTGTCAGGCTGAGTTTCCAGAGAGGCAGACGAACAAATTCATCGCGAGTTCCATTTGTTGTGGACGCAACTATAAATATCGAAGCCCCGAAGGCTGTACCCGATCTTACGAAACATTAAAGTTGTTGATTTCGCTCAGGGAATTAATGCCAAACTACTGGGACGACGTACCGTGAGGGCATTTCCAGAATAATATTGAAAAAAAAAACGACAATTTTCCACTCGAATGCTCGATAATAAGAGGAAAAAAGAGCCAAATAGTATTTCAAATTGCCCGTAGCAGAGAATGAATAAATGCCGTTTTAACGCGCTCGTACTATACGAGAAAAAAAACCATAAACATCCACGAGTTGAAATCGAAAAAAAAATAATAATCGACTCAAGAGAAGAATTGCAAATAAAATTTTGTTTCAGTTTCGTGAAAGCATCACGACGAGCATCACGAAGTATTAGTCGTAAAGAGCTCCAAACTCAATGAAATATTGTTGCAATTGTTATTTCGTGATTCAACACAAAACAGACGTTAACTAAATAATTATTTGTAATTAATATGTTTCTTGGTACTTATCAACGAACGTAAGGAACAGAGAACTCTCAATCCGTGCAAAGTTCGCTCCTTTAGACAACACCATTTGTCATCTGTATATATCATTCCAATTCGTCCTTTATATCACACGATAACACACATTCATATTCACCATTGCGTGTCTGTCAAGAATATTATATCCGTGTTTTGTTTGTTTGTTTGTTTTTCTTTTCATAGAACTTTCTCTCAATCGTGATCACGTAAAAACAATTAAATTAAAAGTAACACCTTTTTTATGGAACGATAAAAAATTTCCCCCACCATCTACGATTAATGAATCATCGACAGACATTTTTTTATACGATTCCAATGGCAGGACCGATCGATGTATTCGCGTTGTACCTACGAGATTATTAAAGAGAGATTAAGCAAAAAAAGTAAATGAAAAATCCTCTATATGGAGTAAAAAAGTTTAAAGTTACGGGTACGCCTTTTTGGGCAATTCGTGGCCGAGAGACGAGAAATAAATTAGTTTGTAATACAAGAGTCGATGTAGAAAATCCCATTGGTAATTAAGCGGGTTATATTTAATGAAAAATTAACGAAGAAATGAGACGATTGGATTGATCGAGAAAGATGGAAAACGTGAGTTTTCTATGACACGTAGAACTAATGTTCGGAATATTTAGTTTTTGAATCACAGTAGAAAAAATCAGTCGATTTCAATTTCGATATTTCGCGATTTGACGAAAAAAAAAAAACATTAAAACGATATCATTAGTTTACCAGATTCTACGTTCTTAATGAAAATCAATGCGCCAAGAATTCTTAATTGTCTTTGAAAATATGTATAAATATGAGGCTGAAGAATGTCTTCTGATAGTGAACCTTTGAACTTTTGGTGACACGTCAAAATAATTTCGAACAACAAAAAAACACACGATCAAAAAGAAAATGACAGGGGACTCGAAATTCTCGAAAATTTTGGAATCCAATCATGTTGATTCGAAATTCATTAACGTTCGTCTGAATCTGAGGCTGGGACGTTGGACGCATTTTGTACTTGGAAATGCTATTCAGATCCTACAAAAAAGTTGGAACTGTTTTGCATATGGAAACACTATAAAAACTTGAAGTGGCTCAGACCTGAAAAGGTTGGAACCGTTTTGCACGTGGAAATATTATCTTCAACGTGCATTCCACAAATTTTGTACTCGAATAAACTTTCATGGTGTTATTTTGTCGTCGAGTTATTTTGACATGTGGACGAATTATTTTTCTCTCCTTTTTCTTCATGATTATATTTTGTTAACGTAGGGAGTGGATTTTTATAGGACCCTCGGGTTTGTGAACGAATTTAGACGATATAGTGTCGAATGCCTTTTACTTAATGCCTTAAACGTTAATACTTAATTTTTTTATACGCACGTTTCGCGGAGTAAAATTTAATCGTAGAATGAAATAATAAAAAAAATCGAATACACGTTTTTTCTGCTGGTCGATCATCGATTTTTCGATCGCGAGATTTTCCTCCTCCTCTTCCTACAATGCCGAGTCGAACGAGTCCAAAAACTCTCACAGGCTTCTTAAACGTGAATCCCATTTCGTTAGTTTGAGATCCTTGCGAATGGCAAAAGGAAAATCTCGCGATTAAATGATCGTGGCCGCACGGAGAGAATTACGAATCCAAGAATGACCGTTGCACGGACAAGCTTGAGTTTTGAATGTGGCTGTTCATGTTTTTCGTCACTAATCGAAATTTCTTTTTATTTTCATGAAAATTCACACTTTGCGCAGTAAAAATTGACGAAAAATTTAAAGTTGTATCCCGATTCGATCTCGCGATATTTACATTTCGTTTCTAATTTTCTTCGTGCAGTAACGAACCTTCAGGTGCAAAAATGCATCGATTAAAAACCGTGACTCGAATCCGAAAGCCCCTGCGTCTCGAAAAGCTCCATGTACAATTTTATATTATGATTTCGCATTCAACCCAGAATCGACGTTCAAGATTCACTTTCAATCGGAATCAATATCGATTTATAAGAATAATTAAGGCGTTTCGATGTTTACTGCCATGTTCATTAATTCACGTGGAAAAACCGTTATTTTTTTGTAATCTTCATCGCGTAATCGATTCCTCGATGAAAGATCGAAAAAAAAATTCAACGGCAATTTTCTCATTGCAGTTGACAGCTAGGAAAACGAAAATGATGCAAACTGAGATTATCTACGTCAGTGAATGAAAAAAAAGAATGAGTATACGACTTAATCGTGTAATCATTCGTCGTAGTGTAAAGTTACGAATGTTGTTGTTGTTTTTTTTTTTTAGTACTTTTGTTTTTATTTTCCTGTTTTAAAAATATTTACTATAGTTTTGAATGCTCTATTGCATGAGACCCTTGAAAAAAAAAACGAAGAAAACGTGAACCTTGCGAACTTGGAGGAAAAAGAAAATTTATCGGTGGGCTACTTATTACGTTTTTTTTCAGAAAACCTAAAAAATAAAAAAAATACTCCAATAAGTCAAATTTGCATTTGTTTCGACGCGTCTTGTCGCGACGTTTATACAGACAAACATCCTACGTATCGTTATGAGAAAGAATCAACGATGAGCAAGAAAATGTATTTACAAAATAAAATTCTCAATATATAAGTTATAAAGTGGATTTTAATATTTGTTTATGGATTTTTATTCGAGGCTATATAATGGTGATCGACGACAAGAGGCAATTGGGAATTTTATGGAATGCGAACGAGTGTGACGAAGTATTTCCTCATCGCACAGTTACGACAACCGCATCATCATCAATCTGACGTTTGCTGCAGTTATATTACCAGCGATACTAATTACATTCTCTCGCATTTACAAGTTGAGCTGCCTTAGGAGGAAAAATACTGTTTCGAATAGTTATTAGTGAAAGTTTAAAATTTCGAAACTCGCGTAAAATACCAGAGAATTACTCTCCAGTGGCTTAGCATCGTTGAAATAATCCTCCAAGCTTGTTAATATCAAGGAATAATAAAACCATGACCAAGTCTCCTCCCCGGAGGACGAAAAAGCCACAACGAGTACATTTGTTGAGCCTTGAACAACACTCGAAATCGAAGGTATCGAGTTGTTCGCTACGAGCGACCACCACACGGACCACGTTTTCAAATTCATTATCAGAAAGTTAAAAATTGAAAGCTGCCCGGTCAACTTTGTAGTAATTACTCACAATATTTTGCCCGAACACGAGGCTTTGACGTTTCGTACTCGGCGTTGTTAAAACTATCGCCATTCAAACTCTCATGTGGACGATACAGAGGAATATGACGTCGTCAGATGGCATGCAGGCATTCTCAGTCGAGGCTCAATTGAAAACTTTTTTTCTTAATTAATCTCCAGATCAATTCTCTAATCACGATATTTCTCCCGAGTTTCGTAGTCAGAAAGATTTTTGCAGCTTTTACCCACACCACACCACGAATCATTTTATTCAGAGATACTCGGGTGAGGCCGGAGACTCTACCGAGTCTCTAGATCAACACACAATTGTTTAGATTTAAGGATTTTCGGTAGCGATTGTAAGAGGGCGTGAGGTGGAAGGGAAACCTGTTGTATTCCTGCAGGGTTCCAACTGCTGAACATGAAAAAGTTCCATTTATCGTTACCGGCGATACAATGTTGCTGTGCTGAACCGTGTTAATGTACGTGAAAATTAAAAAAATGTACACTGGAAATAAAATTTTGTTAAAAATGGTCGATATTTTGTTGAACACGGCCAACTAAATATTTTTCGATAATTTCAAAATTTTCGTTATTTTGGCAGAATATTTGGTTTCTAATGGAATTGTCAGCAAAATTTACGATTGGAACGACAAAAATTTGCTTCCGCAGAGACTTTATAGAATATTTATTGCTGCGATGACACAATTTTTGGAATTATTCGAAAAAACGTTTAGTCGAACGTATCGAACAAAATATCGATCTTTTCCAACAAAATTTCGTTTTCAGTGTAATTAGAATTTAATAAAATTTTGTGGATATACTTTTTAGTATTTTACATGACGATACACATTTTTTCTGATTTTTCTTCTCACCAGTTCCTCGAGTAATCGAACATTGAAGTTCACGTGTATAAGCATAGCGTTTCCACATATATTATAAGTATATAATCCGGGCATAAGAATTCTGCTTTGATGCTGAATTACTCGATAAGTAGACAGATGAAAAATTTGAAAAAAATTTGTGTTTTCGCACTTGATGTTGAAAAACGTTATCACCAAATTTGAACAATTTCTTAATATTCAGGCTTTGCTACCGAAACTCCTCGAATGTTGTTTAAATCTTTTGATTGAAAAAACATTACAACATGGATCAATAATTCTGGTACTGCCCAGAATTTCTCCGCTAAGTTTCGATCACGATTTTCCCATTGAGTCATTGAGTGTTTAGGTAATCTTTGAAACATTTAATCTCCGTCTATCCAGATCCGGTGCAAAATGAATTGACGTCAAGGAAAAATTGGTAATTAAATATCTCAAATTCTAGACGTCAGGTAATGTTTCGTCTTGTAGAAAAGTTGGTCGTTTTAATGTCAAGAACTTTTAGAGAAAATTTTAAGAAAATCCTAAATCAACTCATTTTGCGATAGTAAAATACCTTGAGCTGTAATCTTCAAAAATCTTCGATTCCCAGCAGCTGATACGGTAAACTTTCGATACTTTTTTCCTCTGGTTATCCTGGTCTGACCACGAAAGAATTAAAATCAGGTAAACGTCGCATGGACTGCTGAATAAATTTCATCGAGCGTTAACCTGAATCTGCCAGCTAGGAATTCGATTTTCAATCGTTTCTTCAGCACGCTAGATTGATTTTTAATGTATCGTGAGTTAGCGTTTTTCTAATATAAATCAAATGACCCAGGACATTGACCATGAATAGAAAAAATCTTTATGCCTTGAAAATGGAATCTCGAAGGAAATGCTTTTGCATGCGAGACGAAGAGCTAGAATATTTCCGTACGGAGTAATCCCAGCTCATCTAATCGAATCGTTTCTGCAAAGATGTCGAGGTGACGGTGTCGCATGAACGTGGGCTGATAACGTTCTTCCCTGTATTCAAAAAAGGCTTCTATTTCTTACGCACCACATTTAAGGAAGTTGAGTACCTTTGAAACTTGTTAATGCGAATTGTGTTCAATAAATAGCTTCTTTATCGTCGTGGGATTTGGATAAGACCTCCTGAATACTTCATGTAAAAACGTACCAAATTTTAAGAATTTATCATCATAACCACCTTAAGGGTTGAAATAAAAAATGATAAGAAAATTCTTAAAATTCAGTATGTTCTTGTATATGAAGCGTTCAAGAGGTCGTGTGAAAATTTCACGATGATTAGGAAGCTCGTTATTAAAAAATTAACATTTTGTTGAGAACAATTTTTTAATCGAATACAAAAAAATATTCATCACTAATCTTCGTTTTGTTTCCATTGCTTTCAGTATATTGTGGATGTTAAAAAATTGAGAGGACAAAACCAAAACTTATCGCAAAGTTATATCAGTTTCCATAAAACTACATTTGACTACATTTAATTTATTAATGTTCATTGTTCAATAACGAGCTTCCTAATGTAGTGAAATTTTTATTCGACCTCCAACATTTTCTTATCATTCGCGATTCGAGACTCAACATCCTTAACTTGCTTGAAATGTTCACGCCTGTCAAACAGCGCAGGTGCATGCCCTCCTACGAATGTTCGAAGGGAAGATTGACCGTCAAAGAAAATTTATACCACACGAAATTCGACAGATTAATTATTTTCCCGCATTCCTAACAAGACGGTAATTTGCTATTTTGCTAAAACGAATCCAATCGTTTGTAAACGCATAACATCGCAATTTGGAAAGCGATACCGCGTGCCAAGTGGATCTGAACTTCGGGGTTAAAAATGGAGAAAAAAAATCACGCTTTTCGTCGTCGACAGCGTTTTGAGAACAAATGCAAAATTTGCATTAAATTTAACACGAATATGGATGAAGATTTAGAGGTAGCTGGACAAGACTCGCATAAATTTGGACGAGAAATCCGTAGAAGTTTCTCTTGGCAACTTATATAGGGTAATATTTCATGACGAAACGAGATTTTGACGAGCGAGAAATGTCAGTCACATGTTGACAGTCTCGGAAATGTTTATTCCATTCGTATATACGCAAATAAATTCGTACAAACGTATCGGCACACATTTATATAAAATGCTAAAACTATGCCATCGCTTGTTGCTCGCAGCGAAAAAATTATTAATGCCCTAGGTCATTTATCTCCGTGCGTATGTTGGCTGTACCGCATCCTCTTTCTCGCGTTTCGTTCTACGCACCGAAACGTGCGGGTTTTCGTGTGTGTATGTTTTTTTTACATTTTTTATTATTTTTTTTTATCGTCTCGTTTCGTTCGAAGAGTAAAAATTTAAATAATCATTTCCACAGTCTACAGACGTTTCGTGAATTCGTTGAACGAAATGCTTTCTTCGTTCGCAACGTTCGTTGGTTCTTAAGGAAAAGAAAAATCGATCGAAAAAATAATTTCTTTTGATCTCGAATGGCGTGTATATAAAAATCCGCATTGAAAAACACACCGAGTTTCATTATGAATTCTTTCTCAAACGGGAAGAAAATACTTGAGTTTCATAGTCAGTTGCAGCTGCACGAGAATTAAGGGGGAAAACGCAGGAAAAAATGGGAATACGTGAAAAGAAGATCGAGGGAGAAAATAAGGAAAAGAAAACGAAAATGGTGAGAAGAAAAGAAAAAGCGCTTCAGGCCACGCTCGAAAACAATGCATTAGTTCTTCCGAAGCAATTTTCGACCAATCACTCACAACAAAAAGATTAATTTATACCCCCCCTGAAGGAGGGCAAAACTAATTAACTGGAAATATAAGTTTTTACCGTTGTTATATTATGATCGTTGAAATTTGTTATTATCATTGCTATATACGCGATACTGAGAGGGGCTCGGTTGGGGGTAGACGCGCGGCTTTATCTCTGGCGGGTGGTCCAATAGTTGATGGACGCTAGAGTGCATCAGTCGTGTGTAAGCGTTCCAACCAGACGAGCGTGTCTCGAGCTCGCAGCTGTTCCTGGCGCACGTTTCACGCGTATTTTTCTCCCCTCGGTCCTGACGAACGCGACCGTTACACGTTGTTTGAGGCCAAGCCAACGATCATTCTCAGTTCAACAGGCGCGAAGAATCGATGTATTAAAAATAAAAAAAACACCAAATTTTCAGTAAATTTCATTTAAAAATCACCATTTGCAACAATTTGCACATTGAACTCTACGCTAGACCCTTGAATATTGAAAAGTTTATAACAAACACAAAAATAATCCCTCGGAGTGTTAAAAATACAGATTTTTTGTGAACGAAATCGCGAGTTAATAACATTAAAAACACAAAACGTTCCTTCGAAGGAAAAGTATTCGCCGGTAAACAAAAAGCTGTAGTAATTATTGAAAACTCCATGATGGACTCAACGGTGTGTATAATATGCAGTGACACTACTCGATTGTGGAAAATGAGCATAAACTGAATCAACATTTGATCGCGAGACGTGTTTGCGAAAAGGTCTGAATGGATCGAAAGAGAATACTTGGTCCCGAGTACGATGGGATCTCGGGAAAATCGTAATCGTGGATGGACCGATTAAATTTGTGGGAAGTAATAAAAATAATAAAAATCTATTCTCGACGCGTAGACGATACATCGCGAGCTCTAAATTCCAACAAAGGTATGTATCCAGTCGAGAGAACATCGAGCATTTTCCCACTCGGTAAATCAAAAACAGAAAACCGTATAAAAACTTTATTGAAGTTGTGGGTGATCGATTGCGATAGGAAAATGATGAATCGCTTGTCTCGGGTTGGCGAGTAGCGATGTTCGCGTGGGTAACAAGAAAAATTAGCCTCTTCGTACAAAGCAGTTAAATGAACCCAACGTCAATGTGGAAGCATCAGCAGGTGGAAAAAAAATTTGTATCGGTTAAAAAAAAAATAAAAAATAAAAAAAAATAAACAAATTAATTTATAAGACGAAAACGGAGAAAAAACTGTTAATTGCGGTGGATCGCGAGGCGTGAATGGAAAGACCACACAGTGCGAGAGAAACATTTGGAAAATGCTTTTCATGTTTATAACAATTCCCACACAGAATTCCTGTCATAGAAACTTTATCCATTCACGTGGGTTTGTGTAGGTGGCGAACCCTTTGTGCTGTTGGCTCTATCGTCTCGGTCTCTTTTCTCCGAAAACAGAGAATAATATGTTTGTAGCAAATAAATCGAAAATCCAATTACTAAGCTTGACTTCACGTCTATAACAATTATCTGTACGTGCCGGAGGTTGCGGCTCATAGGTAAGCTCCATTATCTTCTCTATACATCGTCGTATGTTACACGATAAAGTTTACATGACAGGATGCTTACTCGATATCTAATGAAATATCCTTGACCTCCCCAGGCTGGAGAGGTCGTCAAGTTATTACCCAAATATGTACCTATTTTCGTTATTCATGACCGTGTATTTCCTTCCGATATCTTCTCTTTTATTTTTTCATCTAGTTAAGTGACTCTTTATAGTTTCCCCATGACTCTATTCAACAGGTGCTCCTTGCATGTAAAAGACAAGTATCTCGTGAAAAAAAAGTTTCAACTAATTCCCAAAAATCATTCATTTATTTCTTGACCTCAAATTGCGGCAGAAATCTTCGGAAGCAATAATGTTTTCCGCTTGCTATATGGAGTTCGCATATTGAAATGAAAATTTGAGAATTTTCGAGTCAAAAACACGACAAGAACTTTGAAAGATGTTGCTGAATTTATATGTGAATTTTTTTTTCGATAATGTTCCGAGAATTTCTCCTTTTGCAGTTTTTGTAATCGCTGCTGCGACCCGGACTGTGCGTGGGCGATTTCAGGAATTTCGATTATAAAAACTCGCGACTGCTCGAGTATTAAAACGGTTTCAAAAAGAAAATGTCGAATCACCGGTATTTCGTAAAAAAAAAGAGCGCGCATACTTTCCAATTGCCCAAACAACACTAAAGCGTTCTTGACTCAATCCTGAAACCATCGGAAAGTTTACAATTTTCTGCCGAAACGATTTTCTTTTTCATGTGGAAAGAGATGGAAAAAGTAAACAATTTTTTTTTTTTTGATTCATAAAATGACTGATTTCGTAGTTATTTAGGTTGAAGAATGATAAAACAAAATTTTTAGTATTTTGGAGATTGAATCCACGATTTATTATTTCGATCGATTTCACTCGGAGCTACGTGAATCTTTTTGCCTGGAAACGAATTGGGTCGGGGCCAGACTGCTTTAGGAAAAAAATCGGAAAGGAACATTACAATGCACTTTTCTAATGTTCACTGTAGGATCAATCAAACGTTGGCACAAATTGACGTTTTTATTAATTCCAAAAAAAAAGATGTTACGGAAAAATGAGGATTCGCGTACGTGGTGAGATTTTTAAAATCATTGTAGGTAATTAATCAGCACAAAATTGGTGCTGATCGAAATAGAGTCATTTGTTTGTTTCGAGTACTTGACCGCTGAAAAACTGGACGAATTTTATTCGTTGGCAAGAGTTAAGGTATCCAGGATACTTCGGGGATAAGGTCAATTGAATTTTCGCATTGACGACCGTTCTATGAGAGATTTCATGTCGTTGTGTATCCGGAATGACTCGAACCTGATTAGTCAGTCATCCAGAGCAAACATCATCGTCGCTTTTATCGGAGATTATTCAATCATTGAATAAAAATTCGTTGTATTCTCGAAGTTTACGATAAACAGATTTAAAAAAATACTGAAATTTCATGCAACGAAACGACTCGTGAATCACAATCGACAATTTTGCATGGATATTAAGCTATCAAGATGCAGGGTGTTATCGATGATGTTGAAGTTTGCATCGTTGGAATGCAACGAAATTGCTGTTATTTTTTGAGTAGAGCTCATAATTATTATTCAATATTTGGTCTGGACAATAAAACGATCCTTACGACCTAAAAACTCAATCGACACGAAAAATTGCCATGATTTTTAAAATTCAATAAACGAGAAATATACAAAATGTTTTTCGTTGAATCTCAACGTTGCAAACTTCAGAGTCATTGTTATTGGTTATTCAAGACATAAGCCTTCGTGTGCACACCTGATGGTTTCAAAAGGCATAGCTATAGCTCCCTAAACCCTCGTTTCTCTATGGCAACGCGTTTCCGAATGTCTGTTCATCACTGAAGCAGGAATCGCGATATTTGTTACACACAGAACGAAATCAAAGCCAAAAATTCGGCATTATAGTTCGAATAATAACGTACTCATACTTTTGATTGATTCGGAATCAACGAAGCTCATTTTCTTGCGTCGAAATCGATCAAATTGGGCGAGCGCTCGAACCATAAGAAAAAAAAAAAAAAAATCGCGAGACGATGGATAATTAACAAATTTAATCAGTCTGCATTGCAGCCAATCAGCAGATTGTTTTGTCCCCTTTATGACAGACTATTTTCATCACTTTTTAAGGGTTCGATCAATAACAGCTCGAACGGGCTTTGTTTCGATAAGCAGCCAAAAAAATTGATGAATTTTCTAAAGATTATATAACGAGTTGCACGTTGAAAAATTTTGTTGAAAAATATGGATATTTTGTTCGATATGTTCAACTAAACGTTTTTTCGAATAATCCCAAAAATAGTGTCAGTGCAGCAAGAAATATTTTAGAAAGTCTCTTAGGAAGCAAATTTTTGTCATTCCACTCGTAAATTTCGCTGACAATTCCGTTAGAAAGCAAATATACTGCCAGAATAACGAAAATTTCGAAATTATAAAAAAATATTTAGTTTACCGTATTCAACGAAATATCGACGATTCTGAACAAAATTTCATTCTGAGTGAAGTGATTCGTTTGTGCGAGTCCGTGCAAAAAGATATTTTGCTGAATATTTAAACAGTTTTATCAGTGCAAAGTTTCTGACAGTTTCCTCGTACCTTTTTGCGTTGATGAGGACGCGAATGCGAGCTGATTAGCAGGTAGACAATAGCGAGGATAACAAGGTCGAATGTCAAGGTTGTATATGACATGTTATGGCCATGGCACCCGAGACGAGTGGCTGCTGCTGCCGAGGCATGGAAGATGAATAATCATTTAAAAAAAGAAAATCAAAATATGAAATAAAAAGTGTGGCTCAATAATGAATGTTTTCTTGCGGCCTGAGATTACATATCGATATAAAAACTAGACTATGAATAAATTTCTACGTTGAAATCGGCGCGTTAATGTAATTTTTATTTTTTCTTCAACCTTCCACCAGCATGCCTGTCATTTTATCGAGTGAGCGATGAAACAAACCCTCAACCCTCACCGCGAGGGAATAATAGAGATTTTGATAATGCCGAAGTGGTTTTCTTCGAGACTTTATACACGAGCCTGCATCGGCAGTGCGTGGGTCTTAAAAGAGCCTCGCGAGAAAATCAGTATTACCCTCTCACGAATTACGAGACATCGTTTCACTTTTCCAACCTCTTTCTCCTCGCCCATATCCCCTCGGAGTTTGCTTACTTTCGCATTTTTTCAGCCTACAAACTTGTATTATCTCTTAGAAAAAAATGATCCCGCGGAATTATCTGATTTCGTAGACCGAGAAACTTCACACGTTATACTTCGCAGCTCCGAACGTCTTATGAATAAAAAGTCCAATTTCAATTTATTGTCCAATAATACATAAATTTATTTTTCTCCCATCATTTTCTTTCATCGATTTCTCGAGCTATCCAGTCACAATAACAGATCCAGCATAGAATTACTCATTTTTCTGGATTCCATGGAAAAATTTTCTGTCATTTTTATTTACAAAGAAATTGAAAATTTCATATTTTTCTTTCTAGTTTTGTTGTGGAAATTGGAACCAACTTCAAAAAGGGATCAAATCGTTGTCGAACGTTTGACGAATGCTTCATCAGCCGTCACCGAACGAACTGTCAACGCTCTTCATATTTTTGACAGTCAAACAAATCAATGAAATTTTTATTTTGTTCTTCTAGCCACATTCTGACGTAAACAAATTTCATTTTTGTTACTCCGTTTAAAAGAACCGCGAACGAACTCCAAAAATTACATTTTTACGTTAAAGTGAGGTCCGTACTCTTATGGTTTTTTCGACGTGTTTGCAGAACCCAAAAATTGACAAAATCCTCATTCCAACCGGATGCGAAAAAAATTTTGCGACAACGATTTTGGAGCAGAACTTGTCGAATAATTTTTTCAGAAATTCTTGAAAATGCAATGAGGAATAGTGATCGATGGACGAGCCCATGAAAAGATGGTCCTCGCAAATCATTTCGACCGATTATTTCAACGAAATATTTATCGGTGATCGTTCTCTTAATTGGAGTAATTTTTCTATTCCTCAAGCGTGGTAGGAAACATAAAGATCAATATGCGATGAGCGCGCAGTTGTTGGAGGTCATTCACAAATAAAAAAAAAGAAAAAAAAAAAAACGATAAACGTTGAAGACGACGAGAGTCACGAAAACGATAACGGGAGAGATCGTCTCCAACGGGTCGTCCGTCAAGTGATTAATTGCCCGACGGGTGTGCGAGAAAAACTCTTCGAGACCTATGCATCGTGACCAGATGCGTGAAGAACAAATTCCATTCTTATAACCGAGAAAACAATATTGTCCGGAGAGGTTTTTAGAAATTTCATACTTATTCAAATCCGCGCGCGCGTTCCATAGTCAAACGAACGATATTTTTTTTTTTTTATAAATTCAAATCGAACTTATTCCCGTTGACTTCATATTACAGCCTCATTCGATTTATTCTTTGGCGATTCAATAAATCATTCAAGATTCGATAGAAATCGCGAAATTGATGAAAGTTTTTTATTCTTATGGACAAGAAAAAAAAGTTTGTATCCCTCAACGATTTTTCAGCAGCAGCTTGTCAAGTTAGTTCGATTCGATGAATCATTTCGCTATAAAAATAGCAGACCAAAGATGCTAGTGCATAAACTAAACTTTTCCATCTTTTATAAATTCAAATTTGTTTCGAAACTTCTATTTAGCAATGGAATAAGAAAGATATGAATAATGATTAGAACAGACGTGCGCAACTCATTGGAGTTTGCTTGAGAGTGGAGTTTCGAAACGAGCCGAAACGAGCAGGATAAATGCTCGGCAAGGTCGTCGTGACGACGAAACGACAATGTTATCTGGGATGCACGATGCACCGCGCGGTTGCCTCCTGTGCTCCAGACTTTCAAAGACCATCAACTATAATAACAGGCTCTGTATGTATTCGTTGTATTCACCGAGTTTACCAGAATTTACGAAGAAAAATAAATGAAAATGCAATGAAAATGCAATCAACATATTGAGGACGAAAATGTTGACGCGCGACAAACATGATCGAGTTTTTGTCTTTGCTGCAGGTGGTAAAAGAATATTTTTCGCTAGTGCTATCACAAGAAAAAAACGAAAAATGTCGATCCATCGTTTTCGGCGATTAGAAACTTTTTCAACGAGAATAATTGTCTCTGCGATCAGTTAACATTCCACTTCGGCTGAATCTTTCAGTCCGCACGAAATTCAATTGTTGCTGGCAATGAAGATTTTCCTCGTGCGCGTCGAGGTTCTAATTTCTCGTGTGGGTGATGCTGTTTGTGTCTCGCCAAAGCTTGTTACTGCTGCGTGCTCATGAGTCAAACTTCCTTTGCGATATGCGATTATGATATCCCGTGTCTAGTAGACTGGAGCAATCTTTGTACCGACGCAAAAATATGGTTGACACGCGGGAAACATATATTCAACGAGTTTACGCTATCACAGTCGATAAACTTTTCCAAATGCGGAACTGTGTATTGGGACAGCTCTGTTCAGACGTTGGTCAATTTTTTTTCGTCTCCAGCAGCAGGTTCCAATTTTTTTTCCGCGCATTCTGCTTTTTCGTAGAACAACAGCTCATAAAAAATGGTTGATTCAAAAAGTTCGTTTGGATCTTGAACAAAGTTGGTGCAAATTTTGATGCTTCGTCATTTGGCCAGCGGAGAAATAATTCTCAATATTTCTATTCGACATAAAAAAATAGTTAAGAAATATTTATATCGAGCTTTAGCCTCCGAGGGCACTGGATGTGGACAGAACTAATAGTTCCAGGTCACTGTGATAATATCGTTTATTATTATTAGTTTCTCATTTGTTGCGGAAAATAACGAATTGATTGAAAAATCCATAGAATTTTTCATTTTGAAGGTTTTGTTATTTCCTCATTCCTACGTGCGAATACGAAACTTGGGTGGGAGAACGCGGTTGATTTACGAAACACTAGCCAATAAAAGTGAATGTCGAATTGAATAAAAAACGAGCCTCGTAAATGTTAACTCATTAATCGCAAATTGTTTTCGTAATTTTATTTTTATCTCGCCGACTTGACCGCAACTCTCAATTATAACTACGACGAAAAAAATGTTTTTCTTCTGATTGCCAAAGTTAAGACGTCGCGAGACGTAGTTTCCGAAAATTTCACAGGCCCGTGAATCCCCGTTGGTCCTCGTCAATTTCGACAAGATAATGGCGTAACGGAAAATCTAATTATCGGATGTCACTGCGTGAGACTCGACGAGCAGTTAGATATCGAAGCTTCGAATTCTACGGAAGGCCCCAGGTGTATGCCATGCGTAGATATACATTTAAATACACAGTTCTTGTGGTTTCCCGAATATTGGATGTAGAACTGTTGAGTCAAGAGAACAGTGAATCAATGTAGGAAGTTCGCACTATACCCGCGCGCTCCTAGTCAGTGTTGACGGACGGAGTAAAACGTATAGACTCGGTATGTAAAATATCCGGGATAGTTAGCAGAAACTTGGGGTGACCTGGAATTTTATGACGATCGTTAAAATCTTGACGAATAAATAGACTGTCGGAATACCATGTTCGCGATGAGTCTTCCGTCCGATCTTTGCGAGTCATTTAGTATTCAGCGTCATTCGTATGATAACGGTCTACGCACAAATGAGAATTGACGCGCGGTAAAGCCTGGAAGCGATCATGGTATCGATTTTATAAATGTTCGTGATAAACAGTTGGATATTTATTTTTAATTAGAATGATAAATTATTTTTAGCTGTACAGAAAGCTTCCTCGTCCAGAAACCGAATAATTGATTTTTCAATTTTCTCATTGGGTTCAGCGACAACGTCGTCTCGATAATAAAGTTTTCAGAATTTCAGAGGTGACCAGCACAACTCCATCAACGAGTCTATTTCGTCCTATTGAAAATTCAAACTCCGAACAGGCCAAAATAGTGTAAATTTGTAAATAACGCCCGCAGTTAAAATCTGCCGAGCGAGCAGGAAAAAGGTTCGAAATGAAAAGTCCGCTTGCTCGTCATCATTCTCCCCTTTCCAATTAAATATTATACATTCAACATGGAACCCTTTTATTTCGGATAAATATACTTCCATCTAGTTGCAAATGCGTGGGTGGTGGATAAAAAAAGACAGAGAGGCTCATCCATTTGGAATATTAACGCCAGGGGATTCTGTATCGCCCCTCTTAAATTCTTCGGCCATTCATTAATTAGTTTCATAGTAATAAACATTTCAAAAGTTTTGTCAAATTTTTCTCTTCGCCCTCGATTCGAGGGGTGAGCATAGAAGGGAGAGAGTTAATCAAATAATGAATTAGTGAAGGAACGAAAGAAGAAGTTGATTTTAATTATTTGTTGGAGGTTGAAAAGGGAGAATCAATAATTTCATTAAACGCTAATTGCCAACCTGTTTGTATGATTATTGTTCGGCAACGTCATACTGAAATTCATTTGTAAACGCGTGTCGATTCGCAAGACACGAGGACGAAAATATTTCGCACATTGGAAATAAAAATTTTGTGGTAAAAATTAAAAAAATTTTGATAATTTCAAAATTTTCATTATTTTGACGGTATATTTAGTTTTTAACGGAATCGTGACCGAAATTTTACAAGTGCAAGAACAAAATATTTCTTGCTGAAATGGCACAATTTTTGGGATTATTAAAAAAAAAAACGTTCAGTCGAACGTATCGAAAAAATTTCCATCTGTTTCAAACAAAATTTTGTTTTCAATGCACGAAAAAAAAATCAGGGTGTTAATTCTCGTTTGCACATTTATTCCGCGGTAGAGTCGAAAAGCTTATCCGGAAGGGATATGGCACGGGCGAGTTGAGACTGTTATATTTACAAAACTTAAAGCGATTTCAATGCGCATGAGAGAATCGAATCTCTATTCTTGAATTGGTTGTACACGATATGACAATAGCTTGCTCTATTCTTATGTTACGCGATCTTGCGAGATGAGGGAATGGGAAGCTCGAACCACGAAGAGGGAGAACGAAAATACTGGGGAAAATACGATACGCCCACATATGTTCGATGAAACGTAAAATATTTCTTTGACATTGTATTCGAACTGCAGAACAATTGAGCTCTCAAATAATAATTTCATAAAATTATGTAAAGGGGACTCTCTTGAAACGTTATAACAGTGCAACATGTTTTTTTTTTTAATTTTACAGCAGATCGCGTTGAATATTATTGTGGACTACCTCAGAACAATTTCATTTAAACTGCGTCGCCTTGAAAAAGCTTTCCTGCGAGCCGATCCTCAATTTCGACGTTTTTTCCAACAATTATCATGAATATGTGCTACAGTTTCTTTGTGGCATGCAACGTAGTCGATCGAGAGACGAATGTTTATTGTAAAGACTTTTATGTGCATCATAGATTTTAAATTCCTCCTCCTGCGATTCGCGAGGAATTTATTTCTAATGATATTTCTTTGTCTCTCAAAAACGTGATCATCTTGATGGAAGTCTCGTGAAACATTGGAAGATGTGATTGGAGAGCATTGGCCGAACTGCATATTGTGAACGTTTGGTATGTTGTCGTACCGAGGTCGAGAGTCAAGGGGATCAGTAGCAATTGATCCCCTCGACATTTTTCGCCCAAAAGTTTTCGAGTCGCCAAAAGCAACCCTCAAGCATGACTGCTTGCGTGTCTGTTATTACTTTACGTGATAAGATTGACGAAAAAACCGAGAGGGCAGCAATGCATTTCAATTTATTTTTCTAATTCGAAATTTTTCAACGACATAAATATTTTCGAGTCGAACCTCCTTCATCGTTGTTTTCTAATGTATTCTAGAAAATTAATTACGCTAAGAAGGTTTTCGTTTTTTGTTTGGTACATATTGTTTCATTGAGCCTCAGAGCCTTTGAGAAGTTTTGCTTTTCTAGAGAGCTTTCTCGCCTCTCCTATCCGACTGTGTGTCTCATGGCAATAGTAATTGTCATTCTCGTGACTCGCTATTGAACCTCGCCAATGTATACGAGATGACGTATTGTTACACCCCTGTACCGTCATCCCTTCGTATTTACTCAGACATGTCTTTATATGCAGACAATATGTATATGCCCAAGCTGAGCATGAGCCGACGACAAAGCGTCTCGGATATACTCCGCCTAATTAAATATCGCTTGATCAAAGTGCTGCTCGAGCTGCTCGGATATTTCGAGGCGATCAAAACAGAAGCATGAAAACTGACTTTAAGGTATAACTATCGCAGAATGGGTTGATTTAGGATTTTCTTGAAATTTAGAGTAAATATTCTTGACATTAAAACGAACAACTTTCCTATGAGACGAAACATTTTCTGCCGTCTAGAATTTGAGATATTTCATTTCCAATTTTATATTTTTCCCATCTAAACGCATGTAAATTGAAGTGTCGTTTCGTTAAAAAAGTTGCAAGAAAAAACAAAAGAAACGCGACTTCAATTTACATGCGTTTAGATGGGAAAAATATAAAATTGGAAATGAAATATCTCAAATTCTAGACGGCAGAAAATGTTTCGTCTCATAGGAAAGTTGTTCGTTTTAATGTCAAGAATATTTACACTAAATTTCAAGAAAATCCTAAATCAACCCATTCTGCGATAGTTATACCTTAACGGAACAAGCTAAATTTTTCGAGACGCAAGAACAAAATTGGCGGACCCTCAATGTAGCTCCTCCGAGTTGACGAAATTTCCACTCTCCACAAATAATTCAAGTTTTTTGCAAGAGTAAGACACGATAGTATTTCGATATTTTTGTCGTGCCAGTTGTACTTTTAATGCGTTGTTGAATATTGCATTGGAAAGATGGATTTATAATGTTAAGTTTGCATCGTTGGAATGCAACGAAATTCTGTTTTTTTTTTTTATATTCAATCATCAGGACGAAAAATAAAACGAACTTTTTTTATGATGTAAACACAAAATCGATACAGAAATTGGCATTGTGTTTTTTCAATTTTATAGACAATGGAAAAGTATTTTCCTGATGGACCCCAACGCTGCGGAATTCAGTGTCATGAGGAATTTTGCTAGAAGGGTATAATCTGAAATCTCAGGACACGTAATTTAGCTGCCATTCCGAATCGACCAATATACTAAATTGTATTCCTTTACAAATCCTCTGAACGTATTGGTATATGTGTGTACGGGTGCGAGTAGTTTTGTGGGTAAGTAGGGCTCGTAACATTCAAACGGAGTGACTAACGTTAACCACCCACAATTCGTGTGTAATCATCCAGATCGAGATGTAGGGATCTGCTAAGAACCTAAGCGGTCATGAGCGTGCCATCGAAGGAAATTGTACGTTCTACCCATACGTTCGTGTGCACACGTATCTATGAAGATACGTGACGCTGTACATGTAGTTTCATAATGAAATACGCGAAGAATTGAGCCATTACGCGAAGTAATCCGAACAACGACGCAAGTGCGAACAGGCGATTCGAACGGTATAACGAACCCACAATTTGTCTCTGGACCAAATCACGAAACACGAAGCTAGAAGAATCGAGGAAAAATGTCATTCCATGTATATATGGAATTTGAGGATATTTTTCATGGCTATCCACGCACACAATGTTTTTTTGTCTTCGTCAATGTTAATTGGTCGGAAAAATGGCGCCTTCATGCAAATTATCGTAAATTCCTTGTGCACAGGAAGAGGAAATTTTAAGGCTGTTGAGTGCTTTTTTAATATCAGCAACGAAAATGTTAATTACTGTCTTCAAAATGGCATTTTCCATCACGTGGATGATGTCAGGGATCGACAGAAAAGTAATTGGCTCATTAAACGAAGAAACGTCTAGTTCCGTTTCTTCCCTCATTTTTATCACGTACATTCATTCGTTTGAAGAAAGTTCGACGCAGAGAAACGACAACTTTTCCATTGGGATGCATCCTTTTTCTCCGAAGTTGATAATTGGACCTCGATTCGATGACAAGTTGATGATAAATTTCTACGTTCGGAGATGCAGTTCAAAGACTAATTTCGTTATCTAGACTGTCAGTCTATCGTGGACAAAAAAAACACGAACTCGTTAGGCCGCGGTGAGTTTCCAACTTTTTTATTGAGAGTAAAGCAAGATAAATGGAAAAAAAATCGGAACAATTATGATTTCCACAATAAAGTATTAGTGTTTTTCTGACAAAAGAAAAATCGTTAAAGTTACATCCATTGAGGAGCACAGTTTCATTCCACAAAAATAAGCAGTGAAAACAATTGAACAAATTTGCATTATGAATAAAGTGAAAACGTGCCGAAATTTACGTGTTTTGGAGGTCTACACTCGGTGATGGCTGAAAATTCTTTTTTACTATTGTTATTCAACAGTATGATACTGGAGCTCGTATAACGTTGGGATATCCAACGAAAAATACTCTTTCTATTCATTTTTTAGACAATTTAAAAAAACCATGACAATTTTCGTACCGATTTTGTTTTTGGATTCTGACAAGTGGAGCTTCTATTGTCCTGACTAAGTATTGAATAAGAAAAAATAAATTTCGTTGCATTCCAACGATGCACACTTCGACATCGTTCTGACGGTAATCGATACGAAAAATGAAGAATTCACGCTATTCGCTGAACAGGCTCGACACCCCAGACCCATGTGTGTCCACTGAGGGTCAAAAACCGTCGTTGAACCTTTATACATTGTCTCAATATAATTTGTCATTTTATTATCTCATTATGACGCATATAGCCGGACGCTCTGGTCTGCTATGTGTTTCGATACTGAAAAAAAACTTGCATGTTCGCCAACAGTCACGTTTACATGCTTTGCAAAGTCCACCTTATTCGTTCTTGTCCAGGGATTTGTCTAATTAATAAAATTCGTTTTTTTACTAGATTACCTTTATGAAGATAAAGTGAGTTAGCAAGGATTACATTCCTGCCAGTCCAAGCAAAGGCGAAGAGGAAATTCGCACAAAAAAAAACAACGGTCGATTTTAAAATTCTGAATGGACCAATCGACGTTGAGAATAATTTGGAATTCATAGGGAAGATATGGGAGTCGATTAGATTGATGAATTACGGAGATTGCCATCATATTACTTAATCGAAAATATATTTGTAAATTACGTGTATATATGGAGGGTATTCAACCCTGAGCTGGTGAAGATATATATGAGGAGAAAAAACGAGATGCTTGGGTCACGAACCCTTGTATAATCAGTAAAGTCAACAAAAGCAAAGCAAACAAAAAGTGTTTCCCTACGTGGGTGTAATACGAGAAAGTAGCAAGATATGATTGGCATTAGACGAGTTCAGAGACACTGAATGTTATTTTGGGGCCACAGAAATGTCGAATTTCATCGGAATGGAAAATTACGTGATTAGTCAATTATCATTCATGAAATCCATCGAGACTTTGCCGAGGGAAGCCCTTTTCCCTCTTTGTATAACCGAGGGAATTGTAGGTTGAGCTTTGTAATTAAGTTTTCCGTAACATCAAGAGATATCTGGGGCAATTACTCCTCCGAAAAAGCCTGTGCCTGCCTGTTTATTCAATTTCATCATCTGTTTTATTTATTGTTATTTTTATCTAATGTGTAAACGGATTTGTTTGGCATTTGTTGCAGAGTACTTATCCATTAGATCCTCAAGACGTCAAGCGTACACAATGAAATTGGGTTCTCGAAGCCGCTATCTCTCGTCAGTGGGTTTCTGGTGCCTGTAACATTGTTAACATCGATCTCAGGAAGCGAGGACCTTGTTGAACGTCGTTGAATCGTTTGCTCTTAGCTCTCAACGGGGATGAAACTTTAACGAGGATAACCAGCGAGGGCGAAACTTCACCACAAGGATACAATTGAAATCGTTATCATCAAGCAGCAAGAAATAGTCGAGCCTTGCGCTCTAACACTGCTGTCTCTGGCTGCTTGCTTTTGCCTGCACATTCGCGATGGTAACGTAGGGAAATTCGTCGCTCACGATACGAACCAAGGGAGGAGTTGCTTGTCCAATTTAGTATTTTTTTTTTTTTTTNTTTTTTTTTTTTATAATCATGTATTTTTGCGTCTGGTCTCTGTTTACCTTGCCACATTAATTCGTCGTTAATTACTTCTCCGGTTACTTTATAACGAGTTTGAAGAAAGTTGCCGATTATATACGAGAGGTTGAGAAAAAAAAGTGAGCGAGCAGGAAGCCCGCGAGGCATTATAGAGAAGGACGATTCGGGATTTCACGTCCAGAGCAAATCCCCATCGCATCTGTCAACGTTGGCAAATATTTCTGCTGCGAATGTAGTAAATCTGGTGCATCATGATAATTTCAAGATGACCTGACCTGATGAAGGGACGCAGATAGCAACGAGGAGACGATCCCAAGATTCCGAGAACCGAAGGTCGAGGCATATAAGTATCGCTTGAAAGAACGAAAGGCTGAGAAAGCGAGAGAGACAGAGAGAAAAAGGATCGATAACAGCCTACACATAGTGAAAAAGCAAAAGAGCAGAAAAGGGAGCGTGACGGAGGAGGGAGAGTCATCAAGTGTAATTTCATCAAAATGAATTCGTCGTATCTTCTTGGCGAGGACGAAGACTGGGGATCTCGTTATTACTTCACTTACTACAGTCAGTTTGGTGATCGAAAAGGAGCCAGTGGAGTCGAGGTAAGCGTATTTTTTTTTGTTTTTCACTTCAACCACACTTTACGATGCTACTACACGTTGTTGTCGTTTTTTTTCTTCTTTTTCTTCACTTTTATTATGTCCAACCGCCACAATTGAAAGGGTAGAGAGAAATAAGTACAATAGGCCAGAAAAAGAGAAGCGAGAGGAAGAGAGGAAAATATTGCACGTGGAGAGTATAGAAAGAGACATTTTTGAATGGCGGACAGTTCATTTGACTGGATTCCAATGATGATGGAAAGTGGTACTCAAAAGTGGTCATTCAAGTTCCCCCGTCATTGTCACGCGCATCAAAAGTATAAACAAGGTGTTCTATTTTAATATTTCCCCGAAAATGTAGTCGCGAATGAATAAAATGTTTCAAAGATATATTGTCAGTTGAAAGGCAAATCGAATCTGCTCTCGAAATTACTGAAACATGCAAATTACAGCCTCCACCTTTTCTATTGCATCAATTCCATCAGTGAACTCGCGTCACTGTGCTACATGACCCTGCACAGTATGGTGATGAGGAGAGGCATTTAAATTTCACTCCACAGCTCTTGAGACATTTTTTCATCTCGAACTAATTTTACAGACTCAGTTCTGTGTCACTTTATCTCAGGTTCCTCTTTTCTCGCGTTCACCCTCAATGGAAGCTGCAAAAACTCAAAAATGAGACTCAGAGACTCAAATGAATTCCTGAGTCCCAGTCTATCTTGCAGTCTGCAGATGTGCTTTGAATTGAGACTCAATTAAACAACATGAAACAGCAGTGTTCAAGGAAATCAATGAATCCTGCTACGAGTGCAAATTCTAACGGACAACTTTTGACTTCCACTTGGTTGCATGTGCAATCGTGTGGCATTGGCATGAGGTTTCGAAGCCTCCGCCGAATTACGGTTTCCGCTGCTTGAAAACAAATAAATTCAAATATTAAAGATCCAGCGACTACAGCGGAATTTTCGTCAGGTGTTTGTACATTTCGTCTTTAATTGCATGACTCCGTAACGATCGAACGCGCAGTCCTAATACACGCGCGCCCTTGTCCGAAACCCTTAATGACGCTCGATCCGAGTGGCCGTGATGAATGTAGAACATCGACAAATACAATATCAGCTTGGATGCAGAATGCCTGCACTCTTTGATTCGCGTTTTCATGTGTAGATGTTTATACCGCGCATATAGGAATCTATAGGCAAACGAGTCGCTCTTGCATACAGGAAGCCGTTTCAATTCGTGGCATTTACTGCGCGATAACGATTCAAGAGAATAACTCGCTGATAACTGCACCGAGACAGTTGCGCACTCGAGAAAGCCAATTTTAACGGTGAATGCGATAGAAAGTTTATATCATTTTTGAAAACATTTCGTGGCACAGTTATGCGAACAAGAATTATGATTTTTTTTCCCTCCTGGAGAAATGGGAGTGCGAGGTTTATTGATTTTCGAGAAAATTGGGTGCAATTCAATGGCATTCGACGGTTGACTGTCGTGGCGGCGGGACGTTCATCGACTTCCGCAAAAGGTAGTGAAGTAAATGGAGTCGCAGTCGCACTCCCGCACCGATAGTGATCTATCGATCCGGGGTCAGACATCGAGGTTCAAATAGGAATGGAATTGCGAATGCATAGACGTCTGAAAAAATGATGAGCCGATCAAACGGACGGGGCTGCCAATAATAGCCACCAGGAAAAGGAGTGTTGAATGACACTCAAGTTGGCAATGTTGGGCTCCAACGAAAAGTTTACTTTGTGCATTCATTGTTTAATTTCAAAAACCATGAGAATTTTCGTACGGATTTTCACTTCGGATCGTAAAAAGAGATCGTCTAATGAGAACCTTGACACCTGCTCAAGAAAAAACCGAATTTCGTTGCACATTCCAACAGCGATGCAAACTTCAACATCGTCATGTTGAAAGAATAATTTTTTCCTGTGTCGCGTCGTACACGAACTGTCGTTTATCAAAATTTTGTAACTGGGCTGTTCCGTTGAGAGGTAAATCGATAGCGCTGTGTTATGGGGGTGATCTCGCATTTATCGAATTTCCACTGAACCCAAAATGTCAAGAAAACTATGAAGTCTTTCTCTTTTCCGTATAAAAGAGAAAAGCAAAAGAAACGGTAGCCTGTACATTCGATTACAGCGTTTTTCATCGGGAAGAAATGGTCGATGTTCGAAAAACGTTGACCAACAAAACTGAACGGTGTGTTTGAGCTGGTCCATTTAATTATTTTTTTTTTTTTGCTTATCCCACAATCCACCGCAGTCTTTTCTCTCGTCGATTCGTTTCGACGGATGTCTCTTGGGATTTGAGAACCGATATGTTTCCTGCACTTCTTGGTTCATCTGTCAGTGCAGATGTTCTTGGGAGTGCCACAAATCCTGTCGAATTGGAAAATAGTGATGGAAAGAAAGAAAGCAGGAAGAGAGATTTGTAAGGTCGTCGTTGGCGGGTTCAGATACCGGCTCTAGCGAAATCCTATCCGACGACCCGATAGGGCTGTTCTACGAACTTGAAAAGTGTTTTGTCAGAACAAGATCCCGATCGCATAAATGACTGCTATATATAGAAACCGTGAAATCGATCGACTGCTGTGTCGATTGATTTCTTCATGTTCAACCAACCATTTTCCTATTTCATTTTCCGATCTTTCCCCGTTGTGGCCTGCAATCTTGCTATCTACGCGGCTTACTCTCTGCGGCCTGGATTTTCGCTTATTCAATGCTTTACTTACGTGACGATGGTTCAGCAGTTCGGAAGTCGCGGTGCCTAATTGGATTTCACGATCAACGCCTACGGTATGTTTGCCTCCTCACGAGTTCATACCTTGCGGCGAACGACAGCGAAAAAATTCAAAAAACACAAAATTTCAAGCGTTCTAAACCCAAAATCCCCAAATTCAATACCAACCTCCCTATCATGATACTCAATTGATGAAAAAAAAATTAGTAATAAATCTCAAAATTTGCAGAAGTTAGAGCGTCGACACCATTTTTTTTAAATTTCCAAATGCCGTAGAATTCGTATTTTTCTAGCAATTCCAACAAAAGTCTCACAGAATGAAGAGCTTGAATAGATTCATCCGTGCAAAACTGTGGGAACCCTGTAGCTCAAACCGTTCTCTAGTTATGAACGTTTGAATTTTACAGTGCCAGAACATACACACACACACACACATCCGGATGATTTTTCTGAATATGATTTTTCGATGTTTTGGGACATTTTAAGCCCATCGACATTGAAAACTGGAAAAAAAAAACACACACAAATTCACGGTCCCATAGCAGAAAGGAGCAATGATTTTGTGAATCGCCATATCGTTTGTCCAACATATTTTACTTTGATCTTAATTACAGCAGAAAAATTAAAATCTTCTGTTCTTCGTCTTTCCCTCAACGACCTTCTTATTCTTCTTTCCACACCGTAACTTTTACTGTTCATCTTCTTCCGGTTACGTCGAACACGAATTGCCAGCCGCCTAACGAGATTTAGCCGAAAGCTTTCTCCTCCATTTCATCAGTCACTTTCCCTGCTCACACTTTATTCTCTCAACATTGTATTAACGAGTTTTATGAAGCTTCTAAGAAAGGGCGAAGTCGTCTCTTTTTTCTCTATAGATTTTATCAGCGTCACGTATAATTCCAAAAAGATTAGATACTCAAAGCGGTTGACCCGTGTGTGTGTCGCTGGCTATTCTGAAGGATCAATCGCGAAATGTCGCTTGATCCTAATGATCGAAAGTGAGAATTCAATATTTCAAAAAATCGAAGTAACTATCCAACACATTTTTTTTTCCCTGGACAGAATAAAGTTAATATTTTTTAGAGATCGTAGACCGAAGGCGTCGTTCACCTTTGACATGTTAATGATCGAACGACACGTATTTTCTGTAATCCGCAAGGACCTCAAGATTTTGAGCCCTGTGTCCCATTGACGAGACGTACGTAATTTATCTTGAGAGCGGGATGACAAAAAAAGGATAACACGCCCACGAATAGAACTCGAGGAACATCCAACCAAAGTGGATCTTAGGATCTTCCAAATGAAACCCTTTTGTGGGAAGAAAAAAAAACAGAATCGACATGATTCGTGATGGTGGCGCTTTCCGTTCGTTCGCGTGTTTTTTTATATTTTTTTTTTCGGACGCGGAGACTTTGCGGGTATTCAAGAAAGAGAGATGTGGATTAACGTTGACTCAGCTCTTTCGGAAAACTTGGCAGAGAAATTCGGTATTGTGTAAACTTGGTTGGAGTGCCCGAAAATGGCTCTCATCGTAGATCAACACTTGACAATATTTTTTTCCTCGAGGTCAAAACAATCTCCTCGCATCTGTTTTCTCTCTCTCTCTTTTCTGGTCATGCACGATTTCAAAAACAATATTCTTGCGGCGTAAAAACATGATAAACAACTTTTCCACTGAATTGTCAGGACCGACCATTGTGGGCGAGAAGCAAAAAAAAGTTTTCTCTCCAACTTCAGTCATTACGACTTGCCATCCAACTTAAAAAATCCGACACGCAAAGCAACGAATTTTCACTCAATGGAATCAATCAATTTCCTCGCATTCAATTAGCTCGATTAATTGCTCCAAGAACAAGACCATTCGATTCGAATATATAACTTTTCATCGACACTAATTACAGTTGCTCGAGAATTTTATTTTCATTCGCGGTTCAATTGAATGAATCCTGTGATCAAACTAAAAGCAACGTGTTACCCTTTCTGAAGAAAACAGATTCTTCCATATAAGAAGAATCGAGAGAGCCCTGATGCCAGAATTAACAAGCACAAGTAGCAGGAAAAGTTGTACAGGATCGAACGAAATTTAGCTTATACGGACGTGACTTGACTGGACGAACTGATCGAGATACCAGACACTGCTGCTCGCTTTTTCTCTTCATCTACAACTCGCTCGCTCGCTCTCTCCCTCTTTTTTTCTATTCGCATTTATGAGAGCCACAGAAATGTGAATGGTGCAGGTCTCTGCATCTGTCAACGACGACCTACAGGCGAAAGAACAGAACGGAAGTTCATGAATATATACACATGCATCCACGGAATAATACGAAACGAGATGAATCTGCAGCGTGAGTGTCGGTAATAATGGCAACAAGGAAATGGCAAACTGTGTTTTATTCGATTCTGCGTGGAGCACCTTGCAGGTCAATAGACAAAAAACAAAAATAAATTAGAAAAGAGCAATAATGAGTAAAAAAAGTTGTATGAAAGGATTAACGACGCGCGATGGGTGCGTGTTGAAATTTTATCGAGTCATTTTATGAAAAGATCTGAATATGCTGTCGTAACAAAAAAAAAACTGCACGTTTCACTGCGTAGCCCGAAAGGAGGTTTCAAAAAGAACACAACTGCCTTAAAATGGAAGAACTTTATTGGACAACCTGTCAAATGGTATTTTGCATGATGAAAATTTCAAAATTGTGATAATTGTGAAAATTGTGGAGATAGAGAAGGACGAGAAAGTTTGAGTCTCGTTATTGAATTTGAGCGCGTCGTCGAGGACAATCCATCGAGTTTATTGAAACGAAAGACGATGAGGCGTATTATCGAGAAGGCGCGAGAACAACAGGGAAAACCGTGAATTCTATTTATAACTCACCAATAGCTATTTGTAGAGTTAACTGTCGATAGTGGCAGCTCGGAGTACCTGTTCGAGGGGTTAAGAGAAATACGAGGCTGAGAAAGTATCTGTGAAATTTTTTCATGAGCGACAAGGTCGCGAGGGATGCTGTTTTCCATCTTGTCAATGAATGGAAAATGTAAATGATGGGTCGACAAAGATTTCACATAATAAACGAAGACTATGGAGATCCGGTAAAATTTGGATGGATCGATCGCAATGGCTCTTTTGTTACTGAGATGAGTCTCACAAATAACATTTTTTTCCATTGAAAATTCAGAAACAGAACTATTGCGCATTCATCCGGAATGGAAAGATTTAGAAACGCAGTAGCGTCTTGACGTCGCAAGTATGAAAAAGAAAAGTTTGAACCGACAAGGCAAGTTGCCTTATACTCTATATAGTATACTCGAGATTGGAACCCATTTTTTATCTCAATAAAAATATTAATTTCTATCGTGCATTTTGGTTCAAATGTTTTCACTCGCATTTTATTGAATTTTTCAGGCAGTTGGTGTTTTTTTTGTTGCTATAATTAAGTTTTTTTTTAAATCAATTTTAGTTGACATTTCCTTGCTCAATGGAAACGAGAACGCCCAAAGTTATAGATGGGGAATTTCTATGTGCGTATAAAAGGGTGAACTTTGGTTAATTTGTTTGTCGATTTTGACCAGAACCGCGAATCAACAAAATGTCAATGTAGAGAAAATTTAATAAGCTGGCGTAAGAGCGTGGTAGCGTTTGAATCAGACGTAAACTGATCGATGAGAAGCGTGTGGGGAGCTCGAACGTCGCGAGGTTGTCCGAAAATCAATCTTTCAGAAAACTAAGTTGGCGCAGCAAGATTTTATTACGCAACAGGCTATCAATGGAAAAGACTCCCTTATTTCTATTCCCCATACGAAATCCTAGATCGCGTGGTAGCCTCTTGAGACGGAAAAGCTTTTGCGCCGATATCTCCAAAACAAATAATCAGTCAATTTCGTCAAGATTTGGCGATGAGACATCATTTTCAATAATCCCTCAGAATCTCATAGATTTGCCCGTTCGCCAAGATTTCCCTGGAATAGAAATCTCCGAGCTCTCCCACGTAGTGAATCGATTTGTCCCAATCGCTTTTCCAGAATCAATCTCATCGAATAGAACTTCGCAACCACTTTGCAGCTGACGCGTTTTTCATCCCAAAAAAAAAGCATCCCCGATAATCTCGAGAGTCCAAATGCGTGAAGTTCATGAAGCCAGAGATCTGGGTTTACAGTTTTTCTTGGCAGAGAGAAAACCTTGTAACCGAGCCATCAGCCAATAAGAAAATTTCGCGATATAAAAGCCGATCCGACCAAAAGAATGACTGCAGACTTTTGTCCAAATTTCCAAATGAAATGACAGCATTTCGCGTCTACAGATATTCAGTCTTCTGCATGTGTCTGAACCTGCCC